>JAHRHJ020000410.1:0-485004 GCA_019776745.2 Taxus chinensis
AACCACGTTAAAACTGGTGTTGATTTATGTCTTTTGTTTTGTATATTTCTTCTGGTAGAATATCCACTTTTATTTGCATGTATGTTGAGATCTGATATATTGTTTACATAACTGGTGTGCTAACCCCAACAACTAGTATCAGAGCTTTGTTTGAGGGTTTTGTGTGTTGACAAATTTACTCACAGAGGGTTTTCTGATTGAGTGGGAGCTACAACAATGACAGAAGAAAACAAATATAAGGTAGAGAAATTTGACGGTCGTAATCATCAATTATGGAAGATGTAGATTGAGGATTATTTGTATCAAAGAGATTTGTATTTACTGTTGGATGAGAAGTCTAGACCTACGAAGATGACTGATGAAGAATGGAAGATTCTTGACAGAAAGGCTTTGGGATCTATAAGATTGAGCCTAACAACATCCGTGGCTTCCAATATTACTGAAGTGACTTCTACATTAGAGTTAATGAAATCTCTTGCTAATTTATATGAAAAACCTAGTGCTTCAAATAAATTTTATTTGATGAAGAAACTATTTAGTTCTAAGATGCATGAATGTGAATCTACATCTAGTCATTTGAATGATTTCCAATCTATTGTAAATCAGTTAAAATCAGTTGCAATACCATTTGATGATGAAGTAAAAGTGCTTTTATTCTTATGTTCTTTGCCTGATAGTTGGGATAACTTGGTAATGGCTGTTAGTAATACAACATCTGCTAATAATATTTTGAAGTTTGATGATGTGGTTAGTATAATCTTGAATAGTATAATATTCGTAGGAAGAGTACAGAGGAATCATCATCTGGAAATGCTTTGAATGTAGAAAGCAGGGGAAAGCAAGAAGGAGAGATCCAAGAGTAAGAGTAATGGGAAATCAAAGTCAAGGGATAGTAGATCTAAATCCAGAAGTAAGGGAATTACTTGTTGGAAATGTGGAAAGAAAGGACATGCAAAGAAAGATTGTTGGTCAAAGGATAAAGAGAACCAACAACCAGACAAAGGTAAAGAAGTAAATATTGCTACATCAGAGGTAATGAAAGATGCTCTTATTCTTTCTTTAGATAATAGAATTGAATCATGGGTTTTAGATTCATGAGCTTCTTTCCATACAACCCTTAATAAGGGTTATTTCAGAAATTATGTTCAGGGCAATTTTGGGCATGTTTATTTGGGTGATGATGAACCTTGCAGTATTACTGGTAAAGGGGAAGTTCATCTAAAATTGCAGAATGGAAATACATGGGTATTGAAAGATGTGAGGCATGTGCCAAGCCTCAGGAGAAATCTTATTTCTGTAGGGCAACTAGGTGAATCTGGTTGCATGGTTACTTTTATAGGAGACTCTTGGAAATTCACCAAGGGTGCTTTTTTGTGGCAAGAGGTAAGAAGGTAGGAACATTATATTTATCTACCTGTATTATTGATTCCTTTTCTGCATTATCTACTTCAGATTCAGATGCATGCATGTGGCATAACCGGTTGGGCCATATGAGTCAAAAAGGAATGCAGATCTTAAAGGCTAAGGGTAAGTTATTAGATTTGAAAGATTTAGATCTTGATTTCTATGAGCATTGTATCTTTGGAAAGTAAAAGAGAGTGAGATTTCTCAAAGTTGGGGCAAAGAAGGAGCAGAAATTGGAGCTTGTACACTCAGATGTGTGGGGACCAGCTCAGGTAGCTTCTCATGGAGGATCCCAATATTATGTTACTTTCATTGATGATGCTATAAGAAAGGTATGGGTTTATTGTATTAAACGTAAATCTGATGTTTTTGAGACTTTTAAAAGATGGAAAACCCTTGTTGAGAATGAATCAAATTCTAAGTTAAAGTGTCCTTAGATCTGACAATGGTGGTGAATATTGTAGCAAGATTTCAATGATTATTGTTCAGTGAATGGAATACGTAGAGAAATAATGGTTCCAAGAACACCACAGGAGAATGGTGTTGTAGAAAGAATGAACAAGACAATCATGGAACGTGCTAGAAGTATGAGGATACATTTTGGGTTGCCTTTGTAGTTTTGGGCAGAAGTAGTTGATACAATGGTTTATTTGATTAACCATGGGCCTTCAAGTTCACTAGATGGAGGAATACCAGAGGAAGCTTAGACTGGAAAAGAGGTAGATCTTTCTTTTCTTAAAGTTTTTGGTTCAGAAGCTTTTGTGCATGTTGATAAGGAAAATAGGAAAAAGTTTGATGCAAAATCCAAGAGATGCACTTTCATTGGTTATGGATCTGGTGATTTTGGTTTTCGTTTTTGGGATTTAGAGAATTCTAAAATTATTAGGATTCATGATGTTGAATGGAATGAAAAGAGAATGTACAGGGATCAAATTTTGTTACCCAAGGATGAACCGGTTGAGAAGTTTGTGAATGAAAATGAACTCTCAGATTTAAAAGAATTATCGACAGGGTTACATAGTAACCGGTGTCGGTTGACCCTTGACCGACACCGGTCAGACGAATCGGTATCGGTTACAGAAGAGCCAAATTGGCCACAGTTAGCATAACTGACGTAATTTAGAGGTGACTGACATCAGTCACTATCAAATTTGGATAGGAATGTCTAGGAGGTCCAAATTGAGCCTCCGGTACCCCAAACTCCTGTGAGAAGGTCACAAAGGGTAAGTAAACCTCCAGAAAGATTTACACCTTCTCTATTTTATTTATTATTGAATGATAATGGTGAACCAGAGAGCTTTGAATAAGTAATGCAGGATAAGACCCACGTCCAGTGGGAGCATGGCATGGATGAGGAGATGGACTCCTTGGAACAGAACCATACTTGGGATTTGGTTAAGTTGCCAGCAGGTAAGAGAACATTGCAGAACAAGTGGGTTTATAGGATCAAGGAAGAAGAGGGTGGACATAAAAGATACAAGGCAAGGCTTGTAGTAAAAGGATTTACACAAGAAAGTAGGTATTGACTTTGGTGAAATATTTTCTCTTATTGTTAAGATGACTTCTATTCGTACTGTATTGAGTTTAGTTGCAGTAGAGGATTTGCATTTAGAGAAACTAGATGTGAAGACGGATTTCCTTCATGGTGATTTGGATGAAGAGATTTATATGCAACAACCACTTGGGTATGAAGTCAAGGGTAAGGAGAAATTAGTGTGCAGGTTGAAAAAGAGTCTATATGGGCTCAAACAAGCTCCAAGGCAATGGTACATGAGGTTTGATACTTTTATGCAGGAGCATGGTTATTTGATATGTGAATCTGACCATTGTGTTTATTTCAAGAAGGCTTGAAAATGGGAGCTATATTATTTTGTTATTGTATGTGGATGATATGCTTATTGCAGGATCTAGTATGTAGGACATTGGTGAGCTTAAGAGAAAGCTAACTCACACATTTGCTATGAAGGATTTAGGAGCTGCAAAAAGAATCCTTGGCATGCAAATACATAGAGATAAGAAAAACAAGAAATTGTATTTGTCTCAGGAGGATTATATCTACAAGGTGTTAGAAAGGTTCAACATGCAGAATGCAAAACCTGTTAGCACACCTATGGCTGGACACTTCAAATTGAGAAAATATCAGTGTCCATCATCACATGAGGAGGTCAAATACATGACATGAGTGCCATATGCTTCAGTAGTTGGAAGTCTCATGTATGCTATGGTTTGTACTAGACCATGAGACATTTCACATGTAGTGGGAGTTGTGAGTAGATATATGGCCAATCCAGGTAAAGAGCATTGGAAAGTAGTCCAATGGATACTCAGGTATTTGAAAGGAACATCTAGCATGCAGTTATGCTATGGAGGTTCGGATATTTCATTATGTGGCTATGTTGATTTAGATATGGCTGGAGATATAGATGGTAGGAGGAGCACTACTGGATATATTTTCACAGTAAGTGGAACGACAATTAGCTAGATTTCAAGATTGTAGAAGGTTGTGGCTTTGTCTACTACAGAGGTAGAGTATGTTGCAGCTACAGAGGCTAGCAAGGAGATGATATGGATGAGTAGGTTCATAGAAGAGTTGGGAAAGGAGAAAAGTGATTGTAAATTGTTTCTAGTGATTGTCAGAGTGTAATTCATTTGGTAAATAACTCATCGTTTCATTCAAGAACGAAACACATTCAGTTGAGGTATCACTTCATATGACAGGTATTGGAGGATGGACAGTTGAATCTAGAAAAGATTCATATGAGTCAAGAACCCTACGGATATGCTAACAAAGCCATTAGCAAAGGAGAAGTTGGAGCTACACTCCACTTCTGTTGGTCTTCGAGTTTGAGACTTGAAGAGGAAGAAACAAAGCTAAGGAAGGATCCAAGAATGATGTTGTATAGGTATGGTGTAGTAATTAATCTCCAAGTGGGAGATTGTTGAGTTGTGGAGCTCAATTACTTCAGTTTAGCATGCAATGGAAACTTGCTGGAAAATATAGTAACCACGTCATCGGTTAAGGGGGAACTGACATCGGTCACCCATGACCGGCATCATTCAGGAAAGGGAGGAACCAACATTGGTTAGGGCTAACCAACATCGGTTACCTGTACGAGGATGTTTTAATTAACTCTTGGGAATTAGATCTATTTTTAACATTAAAGTATATCTATTGATTGTAATTGTATGGCTAAGTGCCCTAAGTCTATAAATGACTATATAAGCATAAAGCTAGGGTTTAGAAGTAAGAGATTAACAAGAATTAGAAAGAACTTGCAAAAAGTTGGTGAGAGAGAGAATTCTTGGTGATGAAGCAAAAGCTTGAGAGAAAGAAAGTACTGTACATCTGAGAGGTGTGGAAGATTGTAAATCTTCATTGTATATCTTGTCAAAGCTTTGGATAATAGATTGGCTTGTTTCTTGGTGGACGTAGCCCACACTGGGTGAACCACGTTAAATCTGGTGTTGATTTATGTCTTTTGTTTTGTATATTTCTTCTGGTAGAATATCTATTTTTATTTGCATGTATGCTTAGATATGATATATTGTCTGTACAACCGGTGTGCTAACCCCAACAAACTCCAGTTATCATAGACTTTGTTTGAGGGTTTTGTGTCTTTGAGAGATTTACTCACAGAAATCATTTTCTGTTTGAGTGGAAACTACAGTAGATGGTAACCGAAAACCTATATCAAGGTAGCCAGAACACCTTTGTTGGCTAAACTTGACATCAATTATGAAGATGTGATTGAGATTATCTATATCAAATGAGAACTTTTACTTTACCATTGGATGAAAATCATCCTAGAAATGATTGATGACAGAATAAATTCTTACACAGAAACTTTAGATGATCTATAAGATTGTTTCCTGTCACATCTCGTGGCTTTGACAATATGACAAACGTGAATCATCTACATGGAAACAAGTTACACAAAATAAGATCTTGACTAATTTATATGAAAAGACCTAGCATGCTTCAAATAAATTTTTTGACTGAAGAAACTAATTTAGTTCTAAGATCATGATAGGTGGATCTTCAACTAGGCATTTGAATGATTTCTGATACATTGTAAATCAATTAAAATTGGTTGATATACCACATTTTGAAGTGAAACTATTTTTATTCTTATGTTCTTTGTCTAATAGTTAGGTAGTATTGGGATAACTTGGTAATGGCTGTTAGTAATACAACATCTGCTAATAATATGCTTTGAAGTTTGATGATGTGGTTAGTATAATCTTGAATGAAGAAATTCGCAGGAAAAGTATAGAGGAATCATCATCTGGAAATGATTTGAATGTAGAAAGTAGAGGTAAACAGAAGGAGAGATCCAAGAGTAAGAGTAATGGGAAATCAAAGTTAAGGGATGGACAGATCTAAATCCAGAGGTAAGGGAATTACTTGTTGGAAATGTGGAAAGAAAGGACATGCAAAAAAGGATTTTTGGTCAAAGGATAAAGAGAACCAATGTACCATACAAAGGTAAAGAGTCAAAAAAGATTGCTACATCTAGAGGTAATGTAAGATGCTCTTATTATTTCTTTGGATAATAAAATTGAATCATGGGTTTTAGATTCAGGATCTTCTTTCCATGGAACCCCTAATAAGGGTTATTTTAGAAATTATGTCCAGGGTAATTTTGGGCATGTTTATTTAGGTGATGATGAACCTTGCATATTACTGGTAAAGGGGAAGTTCATCTAAAATTGTAGAATGTAAATACATGGGTATTGAAAGATGTGAGGCATGTGCCAAGCCTCAAGAGAAATCTTATTTTTTTATGGCAACTAGGTGAATCTGGTTGCATGGTTACTTTTACAAGGAGACTCTTGGAAAGTCACCAAGGGATGCTTTTGTTGTAGCAAGAGGTAAGAAGGTAGGAACATTATATTTATCTACTGTATTACTGATTCCTTTTCTGTACATTATCTACTTTAGATTCAGATGCTTACATGTGGCATAATTGGTTCGACCATATGAGTTAAAAAGGAATGCAAATCTTAAAGGCTAAGGGTAAGTTATCAGATTTGAAAGATTTAGATCTTGATTTCTGTGAGCATTGTATCTTTGGAAAGCAAAAGAGAGTGAGATTTCTCAAAGTTGGGGCAACTAAGAAGGAGCAAAAATTGGAGCTTGTACACTCAGATGTGTGGGGACCAGCTCAGGTAGCTTCTCATGGAGGATCCCAATATTATATTACTTTCATTGATGATGCTACAAGAAAGGTATGGGTTTATTGTATTAAACATAAATCTAATGTTTTTGAGACTTTTAAAAGATGGAAAGCCCTTGTTGAGAATGAATAAAATTCAAAGTTAAAGTGCCTTAGATCTAACAATGGTGGTGAATATTGTAACAAGGCTTTCAATGATTATTGTTCAGTGAATGGAATACGCAGAGAAAGAACGGTTCCAAGAACACCACAAGAGAATGGTGTTGCAGAAAGAATGAACATGACAATCATGGAACATGCAAGAAGTATGAGGATACATGTTGGATTGCCCTTGTAGTTTTTTGGTAGAAGCAAGTTGATACAATGGTTTATTTGATTAACTGTGGGCCTTCAAGTTCACTAGATGGAGGAATACCAGAGGAAGCTTGGACTGGAAAAGAGGTAGATCTTTCTTTTCTTAAAGTTTTTGGTTCAGAAGCTTTTGTGCATGTTGATAAAGAAAATAGAAAAAGGTTGGATGCAAAATCCAAGAGATGCACTTTCATTGGTTATGGATCTAGTGATTTCAGATTCTGTTTTTGGGATTTAGAGAGATTCTAAAATTATTAGGAGTCGTGACATTGAATGGAATGAAAAGAGAATGTACAAGGATCAAGTTTTGGTACCCAAAGATGAACCAGTTGAGAAGTTTGTGAATGAAAATGCATTCTTGGATTTAAAAGAATTACCTATAGGGTTACACAGTAACTCGGTGTCAGTTGACCCGTTTGACTGGTACCGATCAGATAAACCAATACGTCAGTTACAGAAGATCCACGTTGGTTACTGACCGACATTGGTTAGACAAAATTGGTGTCAAGGTTAGGAGGTGACCAATGTCGGTCACTATCAGATTGGATACAAATTTGTAGGATGAGAAAAATGAGCCTCCGGTACCCCAAATCTCTGTGAGAAGGTCACAAAGGGTAAGTAAACCTACAAAAATATTTACACCTTCATTATCTTATTTATTATTGACTGATAATGGTGAACCAGAGAGTTTTGAAGAAGCAATGCAGGATAAGACCCACATGAAGTGGGAGCATGGCATGGATGAGGAGATGGAATCCTTGGAACAGAACTAGACATGGGATTTGGTTAAGTTTCTAGAAGGTAAGAGGACATTGCAGAACAAATGGGTTTACAGGATCAAGGAAGAAGAGGGTGGACATAAAAGATACAAGGCAAGGCTTGTGGTAAAAGGATTTGCACAGAAATCAGGTATTGAATTTGGTGAAATATTTTCTCCTGTTGTTAAAATGACTTATATTATGTACTGTATTGAGTTTAGTTGCAGTAGATGATTTGCATTTAGAGCAACTAGATGTGAAGACGGATTTCCTTCATGGTGATTTGGATGAAGAGATTTATATGCAACAACCGCTTGGGTATGAAGTCAAGGGTAAGGAGAAATTAGTGTGCAGGTTGAAAAAGAGTCTATATGGGCTCAAGCAAGCTCCAAGACAATGGTACATGAGGTTTGATAGTTTTATGCATGAGCATGGTTACTTGAGATGTGAATCTAACCATTGTGTTTATTTCAAGAAGCTTGAAAATGGGAGCTATATTATTTTGTTACTATATGTGGATGATATGCTTATTGTAGGATCTAGTATGCAGGACATTGGTGAGCTTAAGAGAAAGCTAGCTCACACATTTTCTATGAAGGATTTAGGAGCTGCAAAAAGAATCCTTGGCATGCAAATACACAGAGACAGGAAAAAAAGAAATTGTATTTGTCTTAGGAGGATTATATCTACAAGGTGTTAGAAAGGTTCAATATGCAGAATGCAAAACCTGTTAGTACACCTATGGCTGGACACTTCAAATTGAGCAAAGATCAGTGTCCATCATCACATGAGGAGGTCAAATACATGACACGAGTGCCATATGCTTCAGCAGTTGGGAGTCTCATGTATGTTATGGTTTGTACAGACCAGACATTACACAGGCAGTGGGAGTTGTGAGTAGATATATGGCCAATCCAGGTAAAGAGCATTGGAAAGCAGTCCAATGGATACTCAGGTATTTCAAGAGGGACATCTAGCATGTAGTTATGCTATGGAGGTTCAAATATTTCTTTGTGTGGCTATGTTGATTCAGATATGGCTGGTGATTTGGATGGTAGGAGGAAGCACTACTGGATATATGTTTCACAGTAGGTGGGACAACATTTAGCTGGATTTTGAGATTGTAGAAGGTTGTGGCTTTGTCTACTACAGAGGTAGATATGTTGAAGCTACAGAGGCTAAAGAGATGATATGGATGAGAAGGTTCATGGAAGAGTTGGGAAAGGAGCAAGAGGATTGCTAAATTGTACAATGACAGTCAAAGTGTGATTCATTTGGAAAAGAACTCAACATTTCATTCAAGAACGAAACATATTCAGTTGAGGTATCACTTCATATGGACAGGTATTGGAGGATGGACAACTTGAATCTGGAGAAGATTCATACAAAGCAAGAACCCTGTAGATATGCTAACGAATCCATTAGCAAAAAGAAGTTGGAGCTACACTCCACTTTTATTGGTCTTCGAGTTTGAGAACTTGAAGAGGAAGAAACAAAGCTAAGGAAGGATCCAAGAATGAGTTGTACAGGTACAATGCATCAATTAATCTCCAAGTGGGAGATTGTTGAGTTGTGGAGCTTCAATTACTTTATATTAGCATGCAATGGAAACTTGCTGGAAAATACAGTAACCGATGATCGGTTACATGGTGAACCGACATCAGTACTTAGGACTCCATCGGCGGCAAGCAAGGAAGGACATTCTTAGGAAGCATAAGTTATGGGCTAAAAATCATTACCTAGTTCGAGGATGTCTTTAATTACATCCTCGGGAATTAGAGATTTTTTAGTCATTAAAGTATATCTATTGATTGTAATTGCATGGCTAATTGCCCTACAGTCTATGAATACACTATATTAAGCATAAAGCTATAGTTTAGAAATGAGTACATTTAAGAATTAGAAAGAACTTGCACTATCTTTGGTGAGAGAGAGAATTCTTGGTGATGAAGCAAAATCTTGAGGAAAGAAAGTATTGTACCTTCAAGAGGTGTGGAAGATTGTAAATATTCATTGTATATCTTGTCAAAGCTTTGGATAATATGTTGTGCATGGATCAGTTGGTGGAGGGTTAGCCCACATTGGGTGAACCGCGTTAAATCTCAGGTGCATTGATTTATGTCTTTATTATTAAGACATACATATTTTTCTGGTAGAATATCTACTTTGTATTTGCATGTATCATAGATAATCACATATAATGTTGTGCATTTTTGTGTGCTAACACTAGAAACATTTTATCACCTCTATTTTACACTGAGCACAAATTAGTTTCATGTGAACAATTTCAAAATAAAACCAATTCAAAGAGGTGTCATATGCACTATAGTCGAGATTTCGTATCTCATGTACTTCTTGCAACTTCTTATTTCAATTTATAAAATGAAGTTCAAATTCTTACGGGTTAATTCATTAGTCTCCCGCTACACCACAAACACTTATTTTGATTATTTTAATTAATATTCCCCTATTCATATTTACAACTGTTTTTGTTTCCAAAATTATTTCATTTGAGTTAAATTTTATTTGTTTTTAATTAATATTAATAAATTGAAATATTTAATATTGGCTCACACTTAATCAGTTAGAAATAAGTTGAAGGAATTAACTTTACACTTTATATTAAATTTTCGTTAACAATGCCAAAGCAAGTGTACAGGGGGAATTGGTAAATCTCTTCCATTGTGGTAGACAAATGTGGGTTTAATTTTTCTTCTTCATCCGAAGATTGATAAGGAGACATTACAAGAGATTAACAGGAGCTTAGTTGTGAAATGATTCTCCCAGGTTGAAGGAGATATTGCAGATATGCATATAATCCTATGGTAAAAGTTTGTTCTACTTCATTATCTGGATTTCACACAGAAACCTGGCACGGGCATTAGCTAGAGCTAGGCAACCTTGTCAAAGTTTCAGATGTTCTCCCAAGGAATGAACTTAATTTGAAATCCCAATCCATCATACTTTTTAGACTCAAGGGAAAAAGCAAACTTGGTTTGCCACCTAATCCATGCATATGACTAGTCCGGAAATTTTCAACGCCTAAGAAGCAAAAAGATTTTTTATTTTATTTATTGTTGTTGTCCTTGCTTTGATTGGATCCACATTTTCAACGCCTGAACAAGGAGAAAGGTTTGTCAAGTGATCCAGTTCCCATATTGTTGATTGGTCAAATCCCATAAGCTAAGAAAGAGGTTAAGGAACAAAATTGTCCATACACAGGATGCCCACATGGGAGCAGCAAACCTTCAACAACAATTAATTTTGAGGATGGAGTTCAATGCACTGTTTTATGTTTATGAAGAAAGTTGATGCTAAAAGCCACGTGCTATTTTTGGAGGAAGATCCACCCAGTAAAGAGACAAAACAACAACCAAATATTTGGAATTTCCAAGAATTCACCCAAGGAGAAGATCCAACAAAATCCCAATTTTGTTTGAAACTCTAAATAAAATTCCCCACGCAGGAAAAATTGAGCTTTCACGCAGCCAGAGAGAAATGGGGACTGTTTTTGTATGTTGTTGTTTTGATTTGTTTTGTATGCAGTTGAATATCGCACCACAGGAGGAAAGGAACATCAACCAAAGTATTCCACATTTATAAATCCATGTTTAAACAAAGGGAAATTCATCCAAATTAGGCAAAGAAAAATATTAAGTTTGCATTCAAGTGAAAAGGATCTCGAAAATTATGTATATTCTATATATATATATATATATATTCTCATGTAAATTTTTTTCCAACACATTGCAATTGTTTCTTGCCCTCATGAAGGTCCCACATCCTGGGGACAAAACAGATGCTTAGAAATTGGCGCATGCTGAGTGTAAAGGAATAGTAGATTTGTTTTTAGCACACAAAAACTTGAAGTTGTTATTCCATACTGAGCCAAATACAAGATGAACCATGCATTAAAATCCAATTCAAAATAGAGTTCTTTTATGCTCATTGTGGTGAAGTTCAATGCAAGATATTTGTTTTCTTTTATTATTTATTATTTTTATATTCATGGTGCTACATGCTGAGAAGACAAGAAAATAACTTTTCAATAACATTAGTGCAAAATGATGCATATTTTAAAAATGGTATATAGAAAAATAAATAATAGAAAGAGTCATATTATTCTTGCAACAGTGGTGGTCCGGAGACTTAAACCCGACACCTTCTCAGTGTCTTGAATTGGGATTAATACCTTCTGGTTGTATTATGGGTTTTTAAAAAAATCATAATGGGTAAAGTATTCTAATAAGTTGGCACTGAAATATGCATGGTGGAATAGTTCCTGTTGGCTAGATTTTCTGCATAGCACAAAACCTAGGCAGTCATGAGATAAATCTCCCTCATTTTACCGGTGAGGCTCCCGTGTCAGATTTGTCAATTAAAGTATGCTAATATCTAAATGGGGTTTTACTTTAACTACTCAGTTCATGAACCATAACTGAACAGTTCTGTAGCAAATAAGCAATTTTTTAAAGAAAGGAAAAGTTATAGAAGAAGGTAATTACATTAACACATAGAAGAAATGGGGAAGATGTGCATCCCAATAAGTAGATGGCAGAGCTGATTGCATGCACATAGAAGAATCTAATAGATATAAACACAGAATTCTAAAACAAAGGCAGCTCTAGATCCAGATCTAAAATAACACAAAGTTTATTAAGAGATCTAAGATTAAAAGCAAGAAACACAGTACACCGTGACACAAAGTTCTCTGGAAACCTGCTCCTTTGTATTCCTTTGCTCCAAGTGGCTCTCAGGGGTTCAACACAAAGTCTAGAACACAAGATTGCTGCTTACAAATTCTGATCATTAACCCGGAGGTTCTTCTCCTACTTATAGAATGTAGGAGGGAAAGTACAAATGGGAAATCTAACTGAACTGAAACATAAACAACAAGTAAAGATGACATTTGGCAATCATCCTCAACTAACTTCTCCTTAAGTGACACATGTATCACTTAACTAATAGAATTGTTCCACATGACTTTAAGTAATGGTTGCAAAACCAATAACTTAAAGTTTTACAATTTCATCCGGGAACATAGAATAATAGAAAATAGAAGAAGAAAGAATAGAAGAAGTCATGCCAGCTGTAACATTTATGTCTTCTTTTTGTTCTGATATCGGATATACTTGTCGAACATGTGATTCAGCATCTTCCATCTGTTTTAGCCACTGCTTCCTTCTCTGTCCTAAACTGCAGAAATCCTTCATTCAACACTTTGATGCACGCTTCCACATCTTCCAAGCTCGGCCCAAACCTCGCAATATCCCTGCAGCGCCACCAGTCTACTAATAGAATTCATTGTGAAAGGCTTAGTAGCTTTATCAATTCTCTTTTGTACCATCAGAAGAGACCCTTCCAGGGAATTAGGCACCTTGCTAGGAACGATCCGCACGTATGAAGTAACATTCCCGACCACTTTCTCCTCAGTGAAAGAAATGATACTGTCTGGTAAGGATGATGTCCTACTCTCAAGTGCCTGCATCCTCTTCAGCAAAACTCTACAGATCTCCAAATGGAAAGATACTGCAAACTCCAGCTGCTTCCCCTTCTCAACTGATCCATCTGGTACAATCTGCTCTGCAACCAATACATCTCCCGGCAGCTTGTTGATCTCGGCCAAAGTACTCAGGTTACTCTCAGCAACTGTGTTCATGTCCACTATGCTCATCACCAGTTGCTGCAGCTGATTTGTTGCATCATTCATAACCTTTAGGCGGGCTGGCACCTCTCCAAGTTGTACAATAGCTTGACGAATAATCAAATCCTTCCATTCGTCAATAGCTTTTACTTGATTGCTTGCATCCTCCATTTCCTGCATAAGATGATCACTCACCTGCTCTGAAATGGGCTGAATGGAAGGCTTAGCAACCTTGGCTATGATCTCGCACAACTGAGATACCTGTTTCTGAAGTTCTTCTTTCTTTGCCTTTTCACTGTCAAGCCTAAGGAATAGAGCATCTATCAATGTCTGTGTATCCTGCTTCAATCCTTCTGTGGTGGCTTGACCGAGGGGTACTCTGGTTACTGTAACATCTTCTGCCGTGAGCTCATCCTCCTTCTTTCCTTCTGCTGGAATTGATATCTCAGCAAACTTCTACCCCGATTCCTCGATGATCAACCTAGAAGTTGCTTTAGCAACTTTAGGCCTTCTGTCTTTTCTGCCTAGGCTCTGGAGTAGCTGCAAGTCGTGTTCTTCCAAGTTCATCTCCACTCTCGCTTCTGGAACCAACTGCGAAGCCAACCATTCCGAGAAGTTACTTCTCAAAGAATGAGAAGTCGCTGAGTGCACTACCATCTCCCGCTCTGCATCCTCTCCATCAGAAAGTGCCACAGTGTTATGGCTGCCATCTTCTGAATCATCCAAGGACAAAGCCCTTTTAAACTCTGCCATCTGCAGCTTTAACATCTCTTCTAGAACAGGTGATGAACGGAGTGGCTGAGGAGAGAAGATGAATGTCGCCGGATCCAATGGAGGCATGGAAGTGTCCTGCTGGTGCAACAATTGGTGAAGTACTGGGTGTTGGAGAAGCCGGAGCTAAAGTCATGGCCGTGGAAGTGATCTTCTCCTTTGATTGAGATCTTCTGTGTACTTTCAACTTCTCAGACCTTCTGCTGCTTTCTCCTGCGTGCTTCCTCTTCAGGGAATCTCCTGCGCCGAAGTTGTTTGTGATTTGATTCATCAGTGCTTCATCAAGGAAATATCCCTTCGTCAGCAACCAATTTGAAGTATTCACCAACACAGCTCCAGATCTTTCTTCAATTGTATGGCAGCCTCCTACGTTATCCTGAAGTACGGCTCTATCTCCTCCCATTTGATGGTAAGTGTCAAGTAACACATTCCCATCATCTTTAAGATCCGTAGGTATCCGCGCTAGTCCAAAGTCAAACACTTGCTTTGCTGATAGCCTGCTGAAATCCCTCTTTCTAACCTCATACTCACCTTTGCACTTCATCCAAAAATCCTCCAATGAAGGCACATGTGCGTACTCCTGGGAGATCGTCTTCCCGGCTACTCCAAATGGATCGAAGTTTAGCCGTGCCATGAAGAACTCTTGCTCATACTCAGATAACATCTGCGCCTCCATCCCTCGAGCTCTATGAATGCTCTGGCAGCAATAATGTCTGACAGTGATCGAAAAGAAGCCCGTAGACTTGTGCCGTTTCGACTGAAGGTCGTGTATCTCCACAAGTTGCCTGCTCAGCTCCATGGCGATCCATCTATCATTCGGATATTTGGGCATCTTTATTGGTTCTCCAGAAAATCCTGTAACCCTGAGGTATGTGAAATCTGCAAACTGAATGAATAGACTGCCAATCCTGGATACGGCTTCCCACGCTTCTTTGCTTACCCTGTTGACCTTTAGGTCCTTGTCTAGCCTGCAAATGAAATCGTAGAAGAATCCATCATTGACCACTTTGAAATCCTTCTCGCACGCAGGTACAATAAGCTGTGGGTAGCACTCGAAAATGGGGTCCTTAGAAAGAACACCACATCTATCCAGCTTGGAGAAGATGCCTTGTGAAGCTGCAACGTACACCAAGTAGGAAGTCATTTTGAAGCTGAAAGTATGCTTCACGTTCTGGAGTTGCTCACCAATGTTGTCGCTAATAATTTCTGACCAATTGATTATGGAATCAACCTTGTTGACTTCAATGGTCCTGATGAAAGCATACATCCATGTACGGAAAGTGTAAGCATTCGCCTCGCCATTAATCCTGCATAGCAATTTGACAATATCATCGACCTCCTGCACCAAATTGGACCGCGGAAGAGTTCTTGGGAACTTAGAAGGAGATCTAGGCTTCTTCATGTATCTGCTATTCATTATGCTCTCACAATCAACTCTATGCTTCTCCCATCTGATGTCGGCATCCTGAATGCTAATGGAAGTCACCACCTTTCACACTGGAATCTTCAAACAATAATTGATGAACTCTGCATCCAGCCGAATTATTGTTTTCCCTGTAGCATCTCGCACTGATCTGGATGAAGGATGGTAAGATCTAGCACACTCCATAACAAACTCTGGCAACTGGGCTGTGTATGGAAAGGCTGCAGCTCGAATAATTCCACTGCTTTTAACCGCACGCATGAGTGAAGTCTTTCCAACTCTGGATCTATCAATCAATTCGGAAAGAGGTTCCGGACCTAGATCTGTGTCTCCTATGTCTGCAAGTTTGGAAGTGATGCATGACTCCGTTGTGCTTTCTTTTTCATCTCTCTTTGCCATGGCTTTGTCTATCTTTGTCTGAATAATTCTTTTTCTTCTTACTTGGCCGGATTTCTTCAATACTGGTGCAGATCTGGATAATTCTTCAGATTCGGAGGATATATTCAATGTATTGGACATTGATTAGAGCTCCTTTTCTTTTGTAAAGCACCTGTAATGAATTCCTGCAATTAATTCAGACAAAAATGGCCACCGGAGCATGAATAGTGAATTTTAATTGTAAAAATCTGCACTTTTCAAGCCTGCTGCCCCAAAAATTGATGTTTAATTTGCATGCAAAGAGAGCATGAATCTTTCCAACTTCACCTGAGCACCTGTAACACTTATGCAAACAATTATGCAGACAAAAATCAACCTCCTTCAATGCATGCGCCAAAATTGGAAGCTTTTAGCCTTGGTTTCACCTTTGTCTGAGCAAAAATCCTCTTCAAATGGGGCGCACTTTTCCTCTTGGCTGCAATTCTTTACCTGTGAATTAATTAATTCACCCTTATGGCAGCCCATGCTTATATAACCCTCATAATTCTATAATTAATAATTGCCCTTCCTATTCCTAGCAATTAATTAATTAAAAATCATGCTCTTCTCTTTAACTGATGTGTAAAAATAGCATGTTTAAGGACAACCATCCAATAAATTAAATTAATTCAATTTAATCATCCACACTTCACTTCACTTAAGCTTCACAGTGTGCTTTGACCATAGCCACTGAAAATAGAATTTAATTTAATCATTTAATGCTTTAAAAAACATTATATCTTTCCCAAAATGGGGCGCACTTTTTTCATGAAGGGGGCAGCCATTAAATAAATTAAATTTAATTAATTTAATTCAATTCTATTTCTTTTATTCCCCTTTGACTTTGTTGACTTTCTTCCATGCTTGGGCGCCTTTTTAGAAGAAAAATTAATTAAAATAATCCACTTTAAGGCTGCCATCTTCTCACCAAAGGGGGCGCACTTTTTTGCATAATAGAATTCTATTTTTAAGAATTTATGACAATGGGATTCTTTACCCTGCAAGGCAGCCCCGGAAATCCCATGATCCACTTAAGTGATTTGACTTTGACAATGGGATTATTTACCCTGCAAGGCAGGCAATAAAATCCCATGATTTCACTTAAGTCACTTTTCTTTTATTTCATCATGGGAATTTTTACCCTGCAAGGCAGGCAATAAATTCCCACCTGCCTGCTAGCCTCTAATTTTCCCACTGCAGCTTAAGTGACTTATATATCATGGGAAAAAGTACCCTGCAAGGTAGGCAAAAATTCCCACCTTGCCTGCTGCTTCTATTTTTCCCACTGCAGCTTAAATCCTTTGTTTTCCAAAAATGCGCCCAACCCCGCAGGGGCTTTTCAGTGCACGACTTCGCTTTTTCCCAGTGAACCAGACCTCCGATGGTGACTTCCTCCGGGCATAACGTGCGTATATGTTTTCCAGCTGCTCCAGGCCACAAATCGGGCTTACCCGGCTAAGGAATTGTTCTAGAGAAATTTCATAGAAAACGGAACGGGACAACACAAAAACACGAAAAAAATGCCAAAAATTACAAATAAAGCCCAAAACTTATTAAGTTAAAACCCTTCTGGTACATAGGAATAATGACATGTTCGATCATAACAGAGTTAAAACAGAGCGCAAATAGCCTCAAACGGGGCTCAAAATAATTAAATACAAATTTCCCGCAGACAAATCCTGACGACAGAATATAACAATTTTGGGCATCTGGGTATTTGGCGAAAAAGGCTAATATGGCTCTTTGGGAATATCTTGACGCAATACAAGAACTTTCAGGCAATAAAAACACAAAACAACCCATTATTTTAAAAGTACGAATTTTTTTTCGGATAGGGTAGTCGCAGATTTCAGGATGAAATCTGAGGTGACACCACATTCCAGCATCGCCTTTAAATTCAACATATGACAACATTTTGGATACTAATTTGGGTCACGTAGACATGGTTCAGTTCTGTGACAGGGTGAGATGGGAAGGAGGAATTATTTTCTCAAAAAGGCTTTATCGTTGTGGTTTACCTCAAGCTGCAGCATTTCCTTGTTTCCATACAATGCCCTAAAATTTTCCTGGCTTGTGATGAACATTATGATCCTGAGCATCTGGGAATTTTTAATGACAGAAATGAACCTTTTTTGCTCAATTCTCCAAATCATATGGAAGATTTTTTAAGAGTGCCACTCCATGAAGAAAATTTTGACATCACACAAGAATCGAAACAACAATTTTGGGATGAGAATCCTCTGAGATGGTCAAAGATGGTTATATAGCCTAAAGTTTGGTTGGTCAAACCAAAGACTCACACTTCAAGGAATTCCCAAAGAGTTGTATTGGGTAGAATTTCATGAAGAAATAGGAGATATGATTACTCTCCTTAGTAGGGTTTTTGGTCTTCCTTTTGCCAAAAAATTTCACCCTTGGATGTACAAGTTCATTTGTATTATCCTTGATGCAAAGATGTTCATTGATTGGGCAAGTATTGTTAGCAATACTTTACATAAGCAATTGATTGAGGTAAGGATGACAGGTCATTTTTACATGACTTCATATTTGATTTATGCTGTAGCGAGAAGGAGAATATTTTCAGGATTAACAACTAGAGGTGCAATGGGTCCTGACAAGAATAGTGTGTTTCATTTTTACCCACAGCTGGAGTTCAAGAACGGTTTTCATCATTTCCAGAGGGTAAATGATGCTTTCTTGTTTTATATAATCTGGTCATTAAGAAGAAACCCAGAGGAAAGGTTTTCAGAAGATTCCAAAGCGGTGATAAAACAATGGGGAACTTGGTTTATCCAGTTTCCCTCTTACTCCTATATACGATTTGATGGATTTGTGGGAGCTCCTTACAGGCTTCCTAAATATGTCAGTGAAAAAATATCATTGATGGAACTCTCACGATCATCTTTTCAAAATCCATTGCCTATTGGTGGACAAATCACAAAGAAGGCATTCGTTTCCCAATTCAGATTAGGGAATACAAATTTCCAAATTCTCATAGTGCAGGACTTATGGAAAAATAATTTTCCCGCATAACTATACATCCTTTCACAAGCAGGGCTCAATTCGATATTAAAGGATCTATGGAAAAATCTCTAGGGGCAAGATATAAGCACAAGGCAAACATAGAAGACTATTGGGCGGAATGTGCGGATGATAGGGAGGTAAGACGACGACAATTTTCTCACCTCACATTGGCTCAAATAGAGAATTATGGATTGAGAGATCCTCCCTTAACCCTTGTCCATAGTGGAATTGATCTTATGGATCCTACCTATGATCAGATAGTTTTCACTCCACTCCCTGGTATTGATTAGAGTAGAGGAGATGAAACTTCCCTAGATGTTATAAATCAACCTGTGTTAAAAAGGACTATGAGTTGGTATGAGGATCAGATAGCCAAACCTCTCCCATTTCAGGCACATATGTCAGAAATACAGAGGTTTCCAGCAAAAGGAGGAGTGACACAGAAAAAGGGGGTGCAAACTTCTTCACTAGTCACCACCAACATCATCACATGCATCTCAGAGGAAAATCCGGTGGTTACCCAAATCTATCCCTAATAAAGAAGTAGTGTCTCAAGGATCGGTAAAGAGTGTGCATCTTTGGGAAGGAAAAGAATGTGTTTCTGGTATTTCTACCCCAAATTCATCTATTCACATCACTGAGAGTTCCAATAGACCTACCAAAGATCCAAATCACCAATGTCATACACCAGAATCCAAGAAAATCCCAGTAGTACAAATATCTAATTCTTCTGAACATCCAGGTGTTAAGGATATTACACAAGAACATGAGGATAATCAAGAATGTGTTGCAGATGCTACTTCACCAGGGATTGAAACCACAAAACCACTGCCTAATGGTTTTAGTCATGAAAAAGGCAAGGAGGATTTTTCTTCCAGTTCTCGACATTTTTGTGTCGAATTAATGAATGAAACACCGACCTGGGTTGACTCTGAAATAAAAAAGAGGAAGAGATTGGTCAAAGTGGCCAACATTGATTTGGAATCACTTTCTACCCTCTCCAATAAAATGGTTCCCAAAAATCCTAAGGTTTTCTCCAGAGTAGTGATTGATGATAGCGGAGATAAGTTTGTAGAAATTGTAGTTCCTACTACTGAGAAGGATCATGGAGACATAACAATCACCGATTATGAAGTATCCAAGATAGCCCTTGGTAAGACCACTTTTGAAAGTGATGTTGCTATGGGAAAAAATTCAATGAATAGTGTGCTTAAAAGGTTGGAGAGATACAAATCTCAAATTTCCCAACTCAAGGAAGAAAAGAATCAGTTGATTTCCTATGTTCAGCATTTGATCAGCCCAATTGAGTCTTCTTTTCCTGTTCCAGAAATGATGGCTATCCCTGGATCAAGAAATTCTCAATCAATCAAAAGATGTGATCACTCTAGGACACACTCTAAGGTCATGGGTTTCTGAAATAGAAAGTGGTGGTTCGAAAACAATTGCTGAAGTGATAAAAATATCTGAGAATATTTATGCTTACCTCGATCCAGTGTTCCCATTCAAGGAGTGCCTCATTATGGAATTAATCACACTAGATCAGATTTTTCCAACTCTTCAGGATCTCACCCGCATGGAATCTAATTTCTTGGCTTCGAAGGGAATACTTGAGTTTGATCATCGCATGACGCAGATTTTATGGTTAAATCATGTTAAGTCCAGGAAAATGATCCTGGAAGATTTGGTAATTCAGTTTGATGGTTTGTACAATGAAGCCTATACCGCGCTCTCTTCCATTTAGGTCTTCATCAAAGAGATTCCATGCACCTTCATCAACAAACACAACCAAAGGAATTCAGTACAACACCTGGTGGAGCAGTTTACAAAATTGATACATGAAATGTATACTCCTGTTGATGTTTTTTCCACTTCTTCTATGGATCAATGTTTCAGAATTAAACATCTTTGTGAAGAAATCCAATCTAAAGTTGCAGACCTGCATACCATACCAGGTAAGATTCTTGAAATGTAGGTACTCTGTGAAGCTGGTCTTCTCCCAAGTTGTTTTCCAGAAGAAGAGAAGATGCATCAGACACTGCAAAAGCTCAAGTCTTATGAAATGGAAAAGAATCAGGATCCTTGTTTTGCTAACAACATAGTAGGATGATTTTCTATATTTCCTCAAGAGTGGGAGAGTCCATTTCTCATACGATTGAGATAAGACCCCACGCCCAATGGATAAGGCACTGGTTATTATTGTATATTTTAAAAGGTGTTGTTATTTGGGAAAAAGTATGGATATTTTAAGTAATTTCTATTTTTGGTTGTCTTTAATAAAGTTGGTTGAAAAAGTCAAAGTCACTTAAGTGCCTTATTTAATGATCATGTAAAACCCTAACTACTTTGTAACCAACTTTTGGGTTATAAAAGGAAGTGAGGGGCTCATTTGTAAAGGGTGAATTTGAGAGAGGAGAAGAAAATACTTTTGTGTGCAAGCTTTGTTTCAGGAAGAAACTTTGTGTTCTTTTGTGAAAACATTTTGGAGTTAATGAAATACGAACTTTGTGTCTCATTCATTGTCTCTTGTAACATTTGATGTTCTTATGTTCATTAGATGTTAGGTGTTTGAATCTTGCATGAAAATATTATCTTTGATCTTATTGTCAACATTATTAATCGGTTGTTCTAGTTCACAGTGATCAAGCTCTGATTATCTACTTGCTCATGTGTGTTCCCTTTTACACATTCTTGTTTGGCTAACTCAAACTCCGTTTTATTTGTGTTAGTTATTCATCTTTCTTCTTCATGCAATATTAGGCTAATGTGTTTACCTAAATCTTGCATGTTCTTTCATTCATTCCATTCCACTCCTTTCCTTCATTTCATTCCATCTCCCTCATTCACTTTTCTTTCCATTGATGTTCCAAAACACCCCCCACATACAATTTTGAATGTACAGATGTAAATACAGTTTTGGTTTTCAATAAAGGCAGCCTCACCTCCATTGAGAAGGGACTTCATTCCCACATTGCATGTCATTTGCATCCGTCAAATCCATATGCTAACATTCAGGAAAACATATTGTTCATCAATTCCATCTGATGTTCCATGAATGAAGTGACACCCCCCACATACAATTGTGAAGTCTAGATGTAAATAGAGTTTTGGTTTTCAATAAACAAAAAGCCTCACCTTCATTGAGGAGGGATAATCATAGTGATTTAATCTAATTGTATGTAAACCTTATTTCATTTACTGTAACGAATGATATTCAAAATCCATAATGCAAGGAAATAAGCATTCAACAATGTAGAAAACCTAAGCAATGAATGAGAGAGAGAATATCAAGTTTTTTAGAGAGGAGATGATGAATTAGCTAATTTTGTGCTACCCCAAGTGATGTGGACGATTTATCTGTTAGAACAAGCTAGGAATGATGTCGTAAGAATATGGGTCAATGATGATTCAAAACCATACGAATGTGCAGGATAGAAGCACCCATGGGATGCACAAGAGTGCCCTAGGTGCTAGTGACTGATCCGGGCACCTTCAACTTCTTAGATGCTTGGATTTGGGTCTTTTCTGGGTTAGAGGATCTGTAACTGCTACTCACTCTGGTTTTGTTGTTAGATCATAGATCACACATTTTACCTAAAAAACAAATGTCTACCTGCACATGTCCATAAACCACATTAAATCTAATAAAAAATGTAGAATTTGGAGTCAAACTGACTGTGGTGATTAGTCGACAGTGAAATTATGACCTAGCATTGCACTACATATAGCCATGACTCCATGTGGTTATTTGTGTGTGTGTGTGTGTGTAGCACCCTAGGTTACCCTTGTGCATGTTACATGCAATGACAACATGATAGTTGTAGATTGTACTAAGTATGCAAAATGTGTCTGATGGAATAGAATGAACTCCCTGCTATGTTGTGTTTACAAACTGATGCAACCCTTGTCCCTTGTAGGATGTGCTAGATATGCGACATATGCTTTGTTATGAGACTTGTCTTTGATCACAAGCTTAGGTGATGATAAATAACTTATATTGCTTAGACCATGATTAGATAAGAAGTAACTAAGTATATGAAATAACATCCCTTGTAATTGAATTTCATAATTGAACAACTAAAAGGAAGAACCAAGAGTGTTAAAAGGTGACCAAAAGGAAAAATGGAGCCAAAATAGTAAGAATGCAAGATAAATGATAGGGTAGGAGCGCCCCTGAAGTTACAAGATGCAAGCCTGGGTCATAGTGTCTTCCCCCATCAAAAGATAAATTAGTTTAATGCCGAGAGAGTTGTAAGATGTGGTAAAGCCAGTAAAGTGCACTCTAAGATAAAACAATCAAAATGCCAAGGAAGGAGTTTTCAACCACTGAGTTTTCTTGCTTAGGAATCATGTATACATTAGTATGCTATATAGGACCTAGAAATGTACCCAAGTGCAAATATAAAAGTGTCTACATATAGATTAATAAAACCAAACTTGTGTAAGTTATGCATGGTAAAAAATGCAGTTGTGTGTTGCAGAAATAAGCATGAAAAAGTGTTTTTGATTAAGGGAGTTTATTGTGTAAACATCTGGGCTATTTCACCCATTAATGACAAGTTGATGTCATTAATTGGTGATTTTTGCAAAGTAATTAATGACTAATGACAAAACAAAGTTTATTTTATTTTCATGTATCTTCATGAATTTATGCAAAGATAAATTATTTAGTACATGTAACTATTTCTTAGTGGTATTTGATGGATTTATGTATCTATGCAATTAACCATACATGAGGTATAAAATTAGCTAAAGTTTGAACCCTTAATCAAAATTAATCAAGGTTATATGATTGTGTAGATGTGGAATAACACCTGATGTGACCTCCCAAAACTTTAGTATTTGGTTCCCATGGTGCAGGGGTGAAATGTCCCAAAACTTGGGTGATGTAACTGCCACAATGCGGGGATAGCAAGGTACATATTGCTAAAAATATGGGTACACTTGACATCAAAATTCAAACCTCAAAATTGAAAGATTGCCATGAAACTTAGTCAAGTCAGATATATTATATGACACAAAAATTATTCTAATATTATCATTGATATATGTAATTTATATCATATTGTATAAACCCATGAATCAATATGTGTTGCGAACAATACCCAAAATGCTAAAATTTTTTATTGCTAAATATAGATTAAACTGGTTGAAAATGAGTTCTACATATAATAGTTAGCGCCAATTTTGTAATGAACCTCTTGTGACAGATTAAGTTGAACAACATAATGCAATACAAATGATTTTATTAAACGGAAAAACTAAAATCACATTACGAGATCGCATAGGCCACTTCAAGGGGAAACCGCCTTTGAGAAAGCTCAATAAAATAATATTCGTTGATGCCTTTATTGGTCTAAGAACTCCCTAATATAATAGTTCTATTCTAGAAACTATAGTTTCACTGTTTTCTTTAAGTTTTTAGAAAAAACAGATAAGGGTGTGGGCCAAGGAGGAATACCTGTTGTGATGGTCAGTTTGAAGGTCATTGTGCGCATTCTGATTTCTTGATCCAATGTTGACTGTTGGAGATTCCTTTTGGCTAGGAGGAACTACCTGAAATACACAACAAGACCACAAAAAAGAGTTAAACAATATATGTCATTGGGCTACCTAGTGTGTGTTAGATCCAAGAAGTGTGATACTTCCTCAGTGGCAATCAACCCACTATTTAATACAATTTAATGTAAGAAATGACATTAATAAATAAGGTTCTATTGTAGTTGATATGATTTAGGTATCTCATCCAAATACAATAAAGCAAATCTAACATAACATGCTAGGATATGATCAAATCTGGAAATAAGGTAAATAATTAAGGTGTTTGAATAGGTCAGGGTCAGATTCTGGGTCACTTGAGTCACTTGGAAAAGGTTATTGGGATCTGGTATTAGGACTACCAAATACAGATACCGACATCGGTCTGGTATGAATGAAGATGGCTTAGTAAGAAACAACGACGGTTATTACGGGATGGTAATAACTCAATATTTCATGGTTTTGAGGGTTTGTTTGAGATTGAATCAAAGATGGTAAAGAGTTAGTTTAGGTCTAGGGAGGTGTTGGGAATATTCAGAGGCATTAACTCAAGAGTAGATAAAGGTGATTACAAGGGTTATGAGTGATGGGAATGGCCGGGTTCGTAGGAAGGGAATGGCCGGGTTCGTAGGAAGGAATATTATGGTGGTGTGGTAAAAATATAAATGGTGGTTGATAAACAAAGGTGAAGAAATATTATAAACTGAATAAAAATGAAATGGTGCAGGTTAGAGACACACTTACTATTGTGTAGGTTCAATGGCTGGGTGGTGGTGATGGTTGATCGGTGAAATGGTGATCAGTGTCGCGGCAGTGCTTCCTAGAATGCTCCTGTGAATGCAAATACCTTATGATCAATGGTTGTGCTGGCTATGGATTCTTGGATGTGCGAAAGAGCTTTGGCTCTTGCTTGGATGTAGATCTCCTTTGCTCCAAAACTCGAGAATGTGTCTAACCTCCCAAATAAGGTTACCAAAATGGTTATATGGTAACAAATGATGGTTTAGGGTTACCGACGTCAGTTTCAAGTTATCGACATCAGTTTTGGGTTGACCAACGCGGTTAAGGCGGGATATCCTAGGTTGCCTGAAATAACAGATCTTAGCTATCTTTTTCCAGCTTTTGCTCATTTTTGATGGGTCTAAATGGATCGTTTCACTTAGACATGTGGGAATGTCGTTAGAGGAAGAATAGACATGTGCTTTTAGGGTTATACTAAGTCTTAGTTCATTAAGGTAAGTAGGGATAAGTCTTAGTTAGTTGTGGAAACATGCTATGAATAGGTCTATGGTGAGGTGTCTAGGTGAGGTGGTGGGGTGAGGTGGAAATTGGTTTTAATTAAGGTAATTAAATAATGAATGAAGTGAGGATGCGTATTAATTTAATTGTAAATAATTAAATTAATATTAATGTGGGGTATAAGGGTCATTGTTAGGTGAATGTGTTTAAGTTAGCTATTCACAAGGGGACCAAGGGGAGTGTGACCCAATTTTGGTGTCTACAAGTAGTAGAAGAATCAATAAGGATAGAGATATTGTCGAAAGGCATGGTAAATGTGAGCAAGGAACGATGAGCGTTTATTGCACCACCAATATAATCAGGCCAAGACTATCCACATGTGAGGGGAGAGTCACGAGGGGAGAGTGTGACAAAATTGTCAAATGAAAAACATGTAATCCATAAGATTTCATGGTGTGAAAATAGCCATGATAGAAATGTGGTGAATGAAGAGGTGGCAAAATGTTATTGAGTGTTATGCCAAACCTAGCCAAATTGTCGTGTGTACAAATAGTTTCTGAGGACGTAGAGTCAACGGGGATATGTTGCCAAAAGGACTTATTGATGAACAATGTGCATGTAAAAGGAGGCAGTGGAGGAGAAGAGGAGATATTGTCGAAAATGTGAATAGATCCCTTATACAATACCATGGAATTAGTAGATGGAGGGTTCTTAAACCTATATTCTCCCGGGCCATCAGCCATAAAGGTTTCTTTGAAATAAGAATCGTCTACACCTAGAGGGCTAAAGTAAAGTTGTCTTAATACTTCATCAGTAAGTTCCATAGCGTCAACTTCGTCATCAAAATCCTTAGAGTCAGTCAATGATAGAACGGGGTGGACAGTGGCATGACATTATCCACAGGATGTTGGTAGGGGATATAATAAGGCTAGAAGATGAGTATGGAGGTGAAATCGAAATTTATAGAGAAAGTGAGGTAGACAATGGGAGGAACCCAATCATCTCCCCTATTGAGAGGACAGTAGAAGACATGAAAATCGCGATGGGCCATGGATGGGGATGGAAATGAATGGAAATGAGTGCTATAAGTGTGAAGGAAGAGATGTTGAGTGAAGTTGAAATAACCCTGGTAAGGAAGGAGAGGATGGCAGATTCTGTGATAAACTTGGATGAATCAGCTAGACTTCATACAATTTTTTATGTATAAGGGCTATTACTAGGAGATGCACTATGAACTTGGTATGGGCATAGAGCCTAGTAGGGTCTATACGACAAGATTTGAAGGGTTCCAAGTCAACGAATGAAATCCTGTGTTAGGGACTATCATGTAGGTCCTTTTGTATAGACATCTTCCCTTTAGTAGGTAGTTGGAAGACTCATTGCATGCATCAGGCTTTTGTTCTTATAGGTTTATCTAACCCTTTGAGGTGAAATTTCCAATGTATCCAACCATATTATATGTCCTGGTATAGAAACATTTTTGGGCCCTACCCTCTCCTTATGTATTACAGACATTCTTCCTGAGAAGGTACCAGTGGTATCAATCCATGGATAGAAATGTTAGAATTGGCGATATTGTCGCTAATGCCTAATTGCTTTAAAAGGGCATGCACACATAACTTAACAGTCTGATCCATTCCTCAATGATGACTCGCTTAATGGAAGTCTTTGCTAATGCCAAACTGACAGTAACCTCATCAAAGGAGTCAACCTGGGTTCATATTCCCATTGCTGGATAATGAGAGATCATCGTCATTAGTGAATGATATGGCAAATGTCCTAGATAACGAAGGGATTACATGAGAACTGTGCATAAACCTGTTTCACTAAATTTTCCCTAGTAATTGAAATATGGTTCGAGGATGAAATGTTCGCAAGCTTACTAGTGTGTTACGATAATCTGTATCCAGCTAATTTTGACTTCGCAAAATTTAAGCGTGGAAATTTAAAAAAAAAACTGGAAGTGTCATTTCCCGTGATTTATCACCTCATTGTGATTTTGTTATTCTTCTAATCATAATGGCTTTCGTTTCAACCATTTTGGGTAAGAAATTCTCCCGCCATGTTGCAAACCGTGTTTAAAATTAATTAATTAATTGCTTACCATTTTATTTAATAAAATTAATTTTATTGAATTTTGATATTTTTAATTAATAAATAGTAATTTAATTTTCATTAAAGTTGATCGACAAGTATGGAAGAGTTTTTCTCGCTTCCCCATTGCCGTGGGCAATTAAAATTCTGCTTCCAATTGTCAAGAATGCCAAGTTGGTTTTTTGCTCCCGATTTTCCCTTTCCCAACAAAGTTTCCATTTTCTCCCGCTTGTTGGAAATTCTCTTGCTGATTGCCAACCCAATCAGATGTCAAAACGGAAAAATATCTCTCATTTTCCCATGTGGGGAAATGGATGGGAATTGCCAGCAGGCCTTGCCATTGTCATGGGCAAATGGTTGAACTTCTTCCCATTTTCCTTTGGCAATTAATGCCCACTACCCGGAGAAAGAGGAAATTGGTTATTTCAATGGGATGAAAGAAGAAACAGTTAAAATCTGTGAAAAAAGTCGTGCTAAAGTGATTAAGAAGCTTAGAGGATCTTTATTTCTAACTTATTATTATTTCCAATTTCTTAGTACTTTCCCTGTGTAGAAACGTTTTGCGAAAAAGATTTTTCCAAAGATTCATAGCACATTTTTCACAGACAACTCAGGAACCAATAGTCCATGCTCAAGAATCTACACAAAAGTGGGAAGCAAATATCCATAAAAGGCAAATTTCCACGCCTAAGGGAAAATCTATCCACGCATTCATGCACAGCATATGCCAAAGCCAAATTGAGAAAGATATTCACGCATGGAGGCTACGCATAAGGAAAATCAACTTTCCACACTGTTGGCCACACATTTCCCAAACCTATCCAAGAAAATAACAGTCCGCGGTTGTCAAAGAGGATTTCAAAGTAAAATCTTTCCACGCATGGGTAAAGGAATAAATGCCACACATTCACAAAGAAAATAGCAGCATTCAAACGTAAAACTTCAAAAGCCAAAGACAAATAAACAAGAAATTCCAGTTGTCAATGCACTCAGAGTAGGCAGCCAGAAAATAAGAGCCCATGTGTTTGAAAAAGCCCAAACATTCCACTCAGGTTTGTAAAAGTAATGAGATCAAAACAAAAAGGAGGTTGTCCACGCATTGTCCAAGACCAATAAGATAGTCCAAAGCTCTCACATCCAGAGGTAAAATAAGGAAATAAAAAAACCACACAGGCCCAAAGAACAAAAGCCACGCATTTGCAAGAAGTAGAGAAGTTGGTCACGCAGGCAAGGCAGCCCAAAAAGCAAAAGCCCACACAATTATTATTTCCAACTGGTTCAAAACAAAAAAGAAAAAAATGCAGGCCCGAAAGCATTGCTCACACAGCTGCCAACACTTATAACAGTAATTGGCTATGGTGCTACAAGCATTGTTCATAAATGTGTTCTACAGAAAAAGCCAATTGCTATAAAAGACTGTACAGTCACTACCCACAAAGCTTGCATGAATCTGAAACTAAGCTGGAAATAGTTAAAGGCCAACAAGCATCAGAATCAAGTGAGTAAAAATGGATTTTCGCTTTCTCCACATTGAAAGCTGTTATTTTATGATTACATGGTAAACGGAAGTCTATGTGATATCCTACACGATTGAACACGTTGGCATGCCATACAAACAGCCATCAACACATTTTTTTGGCACAAGCCAAAGGACTGATAGCACGAATAGATGTTCAAACAACCATGCAAATTAGTCACGTTATTGGCCAAGGAATAGAATATCAATTACAAACCAGCAAATTTAGTGAAGGCTATCCCAGTGCAAGAAAAACAATTGATGCGGAACGAAGGTTGTTACGGGTTGTATCTGTCAAAGTAGTCAACTTTGGAGCTTCATATCTCGAAGCAGGATGATTTTCATGAAAAACCAATCATTTCCCGTAATTTTACTCATGTTAAGGTGTTTTTGTACCCATTCTCAAAATCCCAGCTCACCTCATTTGATATTTTTCATGGAACCCAAATAAAACGCAGTTCGTTTGAATTTCACTGCATACACAGTTTCAGCTTGTCAGAAGGCTTACTTTGAGAATCCGCATTTCGGGTCTGCAGTGATTGTCCTGAAGAACGGTTTGTTTCTTTGAATTCTCCTCATCTTTGTGTACTCCTTTGCCAAGTTACAAATGTGCAACACCTCATTTGATATTTTTCACGGAGCCAAATAAAACGCAGTTTGTTTAATTTCGTTACATGTGCAATTTTCACCCTGTCAAGGGAACTCACTTTGAGAGTCGATATTTTGAACTTGGGTTGTCGTCAAGAGAAAAGGATTGGTTATTTGAATTCTACCCAATTTCATATGCCCCCTTGCTAAGTTGTAGGTTCCCTGAGTGACGTTTGGTATTTTTCCCAAGCTAAACTAAAACGGAGTTTTCATAGTTTCACACCTGTATGTTCCTGACAGTTTCAGAGAAGTCATCTTTGACCTTTAATATTTGACTGAAGAATTTGATTTGGGAAAAAACCCTCTGATACATGCAGACTTTTGGTACCTTAAAAGACTCCCTCGTCCAGTGAGAGCTTCTCTGAAAAATATTTTCTATTTTTCCCAAGGCACTTTCAGAGGTGATGTGTTCAGTTTTGAAGTCTAGAAGTAATAGCCAGAATCAAGCTTTTGTCACATATTCACGATGAAAATCATGTTCATCTTCAAACAAGTGCATTCAGAGTTATTCAGATCATCAAGCAAGGCCACATCATTCAAGAGTGTCCATGTCAGCTCTCAAAGGGGTTAGCAGCGGGCAACCTGATACTTCATCTGGCCAGTCTTAAAGTTGGAACGTTCTCGAATTGGATGATTGTGAGCGAATCAGAATGGCAACACTTCGAGATGGTGACAAAGACGAAAGACATAACTCCAGAAAGTGAATTGTGGCCAATCTCAACTCTTGGAAGATCTTCTCAATGGCGAAAGATCGGGAGTTGGATTCTGACAAGCCAAGGTGGCGTAACGACTACGGTCTCGCGAAAAATGAAGAATTCACCATGGAAAGGTATTCAAAGCATGTGGAGAATTGTGTGTAATTGTGAATGCGAATACGAATAAAGACAAAATTGTCTCACACCAGGATGTTGCTCAAACGAAGAGGTGGATGAATTGCTCAAGTTTCAAGCTTGACTCTCTTGTCATCTGGAGGATTGCGGAGCACAGTCAATGAGTTCATTCCTGTACGACTGGGATAGGCAGACTCTTGGCCCAATGGATAAGGCACTGATCCTAGGTGTCTTGATCTAGGTGGCATGTTGTTGACTAGGATGTCTATGTGTGTGTCCAAGTCATTTAAGTGGGGTCCACATGTACCCATTGCTTTTATTTATGTATTTTTCCTAAAATGACTTTAAAATTGTTATAAAGTGATGTAATTGTTAAATTCACTTTTGGCAAATTTTTGATAACTTAAGTGATTTCTATTTTCAAGTTACTTTTTAAAGTTGGTTGAAAAAGTCAAAGTCACTTAAGATGCCCTATTTAATGTTCTTGTAAACCCTAACTACTTTGTAACCAATTTTTGGGTTATAAAAGGAAGTTAAGAGGCTCATTTGTAAGGGTGACTTTGAGAGAGGAGAAGAAAACACTTTTGTGTGCAAGCTTTGTTTCAGGAAAGAAACTTTGTGTTCTTTTGTGAAGACATTTTGGAGTTAATGAAATATGAACTGTGTGTCCCATTCATTATCTCTTGTAGCATTTGATGTTCTTATGTTCATTAGATGTTAGTGTTTAAATCTTGCATGTGAATATTGTCTTGGATCTTATTGTCAACGCTATTAATTTGTTGTTCTTGTTCACATAAGTGATCAAGCTCTGAATATTTACTTGCTCATGTGTGTTCCCTTTTACTTATTCTTGTTTATTTGATTCAAAATTTGCTTTATTTGAGTTAGTTATTCATTGTTTTCCTCTATATAATATTAGGCTCTCTTTTACCTAACTATTGCATGTTCCTTCCATTCATTCCTTTCCATTTCTTTCCTTCATTCCATTCCATCTCCCTCATTCACATTTCTTTCCATTTGATGTTCCAAAACACCCCCCACATACAATTTTGAATGTACAGATGTAAATACAGTTTTGGTTTTCAATAAAGGTCGTCTCACCTTCATTGAGGAGGGACTTCGTTCCCTTATGGTTGCATGTCATTTGCATGTGTACAAATCCATATGCTAACAGGCTGAGTTGTTGGCATGTTTGGTGCAGTTTGAGGGATGTGTTGGTGTAGGTACTGAAGTGGTTGATTTAGGGGAAATATAATCATTAGGGGTTGTGATTAGATTGGTTTAGATAAGGATTTAGTTGTGATATGGGGAATAGTAAGATTGGTTGGATTGGTAATTGGTTTTTGTGAATAGGAACATTCAATTGATTTGCCATGCACATTAGAGACATGAGATGAGAAGGTCAAGTGATAGGTAAGTTGGGATACTTGAATAGGTTGGTTAGGAAATTCATAACAAAAGCTTGTATTTCGAGGAAGGAGACTAGTGTATTCCTGTGACTTAATTTGAATGGGCAAGGTTGAGGATGATTACATCAGCATTGGATATATAGAAGTAGAAATGAGGGGTAAGGTTGTGCTATGTTGTAATGAAGCGATTGATTGAGATGGTTGGATAGTGATTAACTAAAATTGACTAAAATTGACTAGGGTAGTAAAGGATAGTTAATCTAATCTAGGAGGACAGATAAACACAGTAAATAAATGCATTAAGACAACATTTAAATGAGATAAGTAATAAAACTAATGAAAATAAAAACCCTAATGTGCAAGAGAGAAGAGGAAAGAACTCAGTTGATAATAGAAGCCTGCGGGATATGTGTCACAGAAGTGAACAAAAAATCATAAAATAAGAACAACTATGCAGCAAGTGATGAAAAGGATGAGACTGGAGGATATAAACCTGACTAGAGCACCTGGAGAAGAGGTGCCCACGGGCACTCAATAAGACAATCTGGGTACCCTAGTCTGGTAAAAGCTTTGGAACACTTCACAGGTTCGAAAATGATCTGAAATTCACACATTTTCGCATTAAATTTCATGTGTTAATTGAATGCGCCAAATATTCCAAGAGGAAGAAATCAAAACCCCAAAAGAAAGTATCAAAACCCTAAAAATGAAAAATGCATATGAATGGGTTAGTGACCTCATTTGCCACAATAAGTGGGCTTACTAACTGAGCTTTTGCACTACATTTAGACCCAATGTAAGTTTAGGTGATGTGTAAGTGTGCATGTCATACCCTAGGTGCTCTTGTGTCATAGTCACACTTTGTGAAGTAGCGAACAATAACTAAATGTAGAAAATGTAATAGAATGTGTGAATGGAATAAAATAGAATCTCCCCCTATGAAGTGTGATGCAATGTCCTAGCTTGTGCCTTGATGATGGAGCTATGTGGATGCAAATCTTAATATGATGGATGCAACTCTAGATGGAGTGATACTAGTAGATGATGCTAGGTCCCTCATTATGGTCTCATAACTTTATATTTATAGGGTTCTCTTGGTCTAATTTTGTAATTAACCCCGAAAAGGCCGACCACAAGAAAGATAAAGATGAAAAATGGCTAGAAAGAGCCCAAAAAGTGGTAGGAAATCTAGAAGGATCACATGCCCTCAGGTGGGACCAGGGTGCCCTTAATATTTTTGGACTTTGAGGCTAAAATTAAAATAATGAATTGACATTGGAAATGGCTGGGAATATGGGTGCAATGAGGTCCAAATGATGAAATAAAATAAAATAAATGGTCAAAAGATGGGGGTTAATTAGTACTTTCTTCACTCAAGAACCTTCTAAATAGTAGTATGAGACCAGGATAAATAAATGTCTAAAGTGCATGATTTTGTGACTACATTTTTCCCCCACTTTATGTTGGTGATGAAAAGCTTGGTAACATAAGAGTAGATAATGTATTGCATAAAAGTCCTTATGATGGATGTGTAGTGGAATACTAATGGACTAACTTAAACTTTTTATCTGAAATGTATTAATATGGAGCAAGTCGTCCCTTAACTAAACTATCAGATGAAAAATGCACCGCAAAGAAAAAGTGATGAAGTGAACTACATCCTATGTGTGAAGTTATTTGCAAATACTGTTTGTAGTATGCAAAAAAATGTTTGACTCATAGAATGCTATCACATTGTTGTTGTCATTGTCATGTTCCCCCATTGATTCCTTGTTTCTCATACGGTTGGACCTGTAAAAAAACAATCAAAGTAGTCAAATATGTATGATGTAAGTTTAACCAAACACTCAAAGCACCTACATGGAAATCATACGAAAAGGTCTTGGCGCAAATGAAATTAAATTCTCTCCATGTTCACCTTATCCATGTCAAGAATCAAGTGTCAAAATGCTCCTGTACATAAAATTTTTTCCTATCATACAATAGGCCGAAGTAAGTATGGGTGGAAATTTCTCTGATCATCTTGACAAAGTCACGCTTCTTGAAATGTTCTTTAGGAACTTCTATATCATTATATATTTTCTTCTCTTGAATCCACATTTTGATAATAGAATAAAATGTATTGAAAATTATGTAATTGGAACCGTTAAGGACTGGGAAATGCTAAGTTAAAAAGATGTCTTGATAAAATCTATGTATGGGGTTCAAAGTATCAAACTGGTTTGGTTTTCATACTTTTGTAACCCACTATCAACAAGGGCAGAAAGTGTCTCAACTAATGGTGACCAGAGTGTTGTCTTACAATAAACAAAAAATGCACAATCCCTCTTAACCTCACAAGTTGATGTTTTTGATGGAATGGAATATGGAACACACAAAAGAGGATCCAACCTCATGTATGCTGTTAAATCCTGATAGTGGTATAAACTCAAGGCTGGTCACAAACAAGAAGGCTCCAGATCAAGTTTAAACATGCATGGCTGTACAAAATGAAGTGTATAAGCAGCAAACAATGATCCCACCCCACTTTAGAAACAAGAAGATTTGATATTGACTAAGTTCTAAAACTTGTAAACATGGGACAACTTAGATGTCGTAAGACACACAAGGCCATCAAATGAAACAACAAAAATAATGAAACCATATTATAAAGGGAAAGGCTCCGCAGACAATAACAGAAAATGGAAGACCAACGAGAACAAAGAAAGTATGGAATGAAAAATGATAAAAGATGCATAGGAAATCAAACAGTGAAACACAAAGTGTTTGAGCATGTGAGAATAGGATAACTATTATGTCAAACTAAGAGCATTTACACTAATCAAGAAACCATCCTGTAAAGAATAACATCAAACCAAAGATGAAACAATATTCCATCAACCTTTACAACTTGAGCATGAATGTAGATTTATGCAACTCTGTGCAAGACTAATTAGGAAAGAAAGAGCAAAATAGAGTTCACATGTAAGTGGAATTTCAAATATTGATATCTGCGATCTACAAATATATGCCCAAGGAGATATCCATCTCTTTGGTATGATATAGATACATAAGGTGTCATAAAGTAAGAACCTAAATGGTAATTGGGTGAGAGATGAAGAACAAAAGCAAGCAAGATATAGAACCATTATCAAATGTTGTAAACTAAAAATGCTTAAATTGGAATGAAAGAGCTTCATTTGACCAAAGATAAAAATATTAAGGATGTATTTGATTGTTAATTGGGGTATTTCTTTGTTATTAAAGAAAAGATAAGTATCAAAATATGGGTACAAATTTTTGTGACATCAAAAAGGATTTTCCTAAAATGGAATTTACATTTCCTGGAGACTAAGGGGAAATGATAGTGATTCATGTAAGAAAAGTCATGAAATGCTTTCCCTGATGGATGGTATTTTGGTACAATAAAATCATGTATTTTTGTTCCCATAATCTTAGATTTTTCATGGGGCACACTCTTTTCATACAAGGTCATGTCAATCCTTAAAACATGAGGTGCTGGATATTAAAGAGTGATGACTTGTAATTCTAGTTATATATTACTGATATCATGGAAGACTATGCATATGATCCTTGCAAAATATAAAACAAGAGATTGACCATCCATCAATTTGTGGACACTTATTTGAAAGATGTTCGAAGCCAAGTGAATGGATAAGGTCATACTTAAACTCCATATGTGTTCAGTGTGACATCATTTAATAGGGATAGAAGTAGGCATAAAATTATACCCCAAGAAGTTTAGCCATATTTTCTCAATGTCTTCCTCCCCGCTTATCAAGTTATTAAGAGTTCTTCAAGGATTTAGATTCTGTCAATCAAAAGGTAGGCGATCAAGTAGCCTACATAATGTTATCCATTCCAATCAGTTTCTTTAATTTATGAATTATATTCTATATTTCTCCTTAGGTGTGATGGAGGCACATTGGAAGAAAAAAGTGGCACTAAGTTGGGTGCACGAATTTAGGGCACTGGAAGAGTGTGCGACGCTACAATAAGCTGAAGCGCCACAAGATCAGGACTTAGTTGTTTTATTGTTAAAGGATATTTTTGGAGTTAGTGTGCTGAGAACACAAAGACATGAAGACTTGCAGTCCACGCAATGGTATTTTGGGAACAAGCAACAACTGAGTGCCATGCATAGTTTAGGCTAATAATAGGATTTCTACTTAGAGTTAACTATAGGAAGTCTATTGTTAGAGCACTTGCATGTTGTGCATCCTTTTGTAAAGGTGCATGGCTATTATTAGCATGTGACCTATTTTGAGAAGTGCATGGGTGGTGAAGGGAAAGTCCCCACCCCTATATATATGTATTGATTTACATGGTTTAGGGTGTGTGAATTATTGTAGAGTTATGTTGTTGGTTTTGTCACATGCATGACTCATGGAGATACTTATGTAATGTAAGAAGCTTCTGTGTTTTACAGTATTTAATACAATGGTTCATATTGGCTGGATAATGGTGTTGAACATGACTGAATCTAGTTCTTGCATGGTAAATCTTGTTATAGTCATTGTTTAGTTCATCTTACATATATTCTAAGATCTAGATCTGGTTTATGCATTGTGTGTTGTTTACTATTGGTAATGAATCTGAATACCTATATGCACCATCATGCTAACATTATGAATAAGCAACCATAAAGAGGGACCTGGTGCCTTTGCATGCTTCAGGTGAGTGCTCAGCTCAGGCTGAGTGATGTGTCAGTGTGCCTGGGTTATTTACAGTAAATTCTAGGCTGCATCATTGGTTCCATTGCCAGGACCTATTTTTCAGTTGTTTTTCAGGATGTTGCGTGATGAAGACGTATTGGTTGACCTTAGCAAGTGTTGAGGAGTGGATAGTAGATCTGGAAGAAGAGTATGCTCAGAGATTCAACACTGGATCTGAGTTTGATGCATGCACGTGGGTTGAGCAGAATTTATATGACTACTTATATGAAAGCTTCTTTGTTATCTTCCCCATAGAACTATATGAGTGGCTGGTTGCTTATGCATCTAAAAGGAATTGGAGGTTTCACACACTTGTCTGGATGCAAGAAGAATTTCAGGCTCTCTATGATGCTGATCTAATTTGGACGCGCATTGTGGATACTTGGTTCTGTGGTGTTCTGAATAGCTATATTTTGGAGTACTCAATTTCCACTTACTCTTGTCCGGAGGTAGCTGAGTTTCAATTTTTACGTTATCCCAGGGGATCATATCTACACAGAATTCCACTGGTGATCAAGATCTTGATGGTAACCCTGAATTTGGAAGAGAAGCTGATGGCTAGCTAAACCCCACCATGCGTGGGGGTAGGAGCAGGTGTGGTGAAGGATGGCAGACCTAGCAGTAGAGAGGAAAAGAGAAGAAAGGTAGCTTAAGTTCAATGAGGCACATGAGAGGGATTTAGAGAAGCAGCATGAGGTTGCAGAATGGATGGCATTGTGGAGAGAGATGGCTTGTGAAGGATTTGGAGCTCACGTAGAGGACATGGAGCCAGAGCATCTGGAACTCCCCCATTTGGGAAAGCATGACAGGGAACCCTCATCGGCCTCTTATGAGAGCACGCCAACAGAGACAACATGGGCCATGGGAGTGCATCTGAATCTACCTGGAAACCTATCCCTTGCGCTTGGTTTTCCAGTTTCTAGTACAACCAGTAGTCAGCAAGCTAGTTTGGGTAGTAGAGTAGCAAGAGGTAAAGTTGACTTATCAGAAAGTTCAGGAGTGAATCAAATAGAAAGTACATTTATAATTGGGTAGATGTCTTCCCTATTATTTGGAGGACCAGTTGGAGGAACCTTTTCAAGGCGTGTCGTCGACATAGAACACAGGTGCACAGAAATTTGGACTCACATCTGGGAGTAGCACAACTTCGCAGACTGTAGGAGTTTAGTTTAGCACCACTATTGGGACACAAGGAAGTGCATCCTCTGGTTCAATTCCTATTATAGGTGGAGGATCAAGGAGGAATAGTGGTAGCTTAGGATCTAGTGGATCTGGTGGATCTGGAGGAGGAGGTAAACATAGGAGGTTTTGGATCTGGTGGGCATGGTCCTCACCAGCCCCAGAATATTTACATGGAGATGTCACTTCATCTCCTAGAGTATAGGGGAATAGAAGATGTTGCTGAGCATGTCCATATGTGTGAGATATTGTGGCGCGCAAAAGGAATTACAGACTTCAGAGTGCAAGGCCAAGTCAGTTTGCAACTATGTTGTAGGGACGCGTGCACAGCTGGTACAGGAAGTTTGACCCTGATCAGACTTGTGTGGATTATACAGCATTACGAGATGCTTTCATTAAAGAATTTTATATCCCTGAGTTCGAGCAGAAAAGTATAAGTGCTCAAGGATATCAAGCATGGCACTACTGAGAGTGTCCGAGAATATGATGCTCATTTCAAAACACTCTTTTCTAAAGTATCATATGATATCCATGCAAGCCAACATGCACAGTGGTTCGTTGGAGGCCTGATCATGCCTTTTAGGAGGGTGTTCTCACATAAGATATACAAGACCCACTGAGGCACTTGAAGTAACTTTTGCAAACTTGAAGCAGTCGGGAGCATAGAACTGGAGTGAGCCCATTCTTGGAAGCTCAGATTATGGAAATAATGGCAAAGCAGTTAGAGAAACTATCAGCCAATACAACACATGAGACACACAGTGGAATTTAGTGCACAAATTATGAAGTAGAGGGGCATACTAAGTATAATTGTCCTCGCAGATCAGTGCACTCCTCATTATTGGAAAGTGAGATATGTCATTTAGACCATGATGCAAGCCAATGTCCATTGTTGCAACGCACGATAAGAAAGAATGTGTTATGCTACTATAAAAAAATTCGATATATTACTCACAATACTGAATATTGTAGGTTGATTGATCAAATCCATGATGCCATTGATATTTGTGTACGAAAGATGGGAGTTTTGAATAACTTTGAGCATAAAAGTGAGCAACATGATCATGATCACACTCAAGGGTGCTATGATCAAAATGAAGGGTGTTTTGAGGGAGGTCATGATAGAGGACGAGGATACCATAGTGGATTAAGAGGCCGAGGCAGAGGCGGTGGACGAAGTGATTTCCATCATGGAACATGTTATAGCTTTGCAGATCCCCTAACCATTACAGGCGCGAATGTCCTTAGAAAATTACTTGTTATTTTTGTGGAAAGAATCATAACTATGAAGAGTGCCTAGACTTATATTAACATCTGAGTAAGAAGCAAAAACATGAGAACAAGGGTGCAAGGATGGCTCAAAGAATACAACACGCAGTGGAAAACCAATGGATGTGAAGTTAGGACCGGATCCTAAGGTAGTACCTATGAAGATTATTGTGTTCATGTGTAAATTTGTGTGCTTATGAAAAGAATTTAAATCCTATTAACTTCAAAGCACTAATCAAACCTATACTAAACCATCTAGATAAGAGATAACAAATGAACTTCAAAAGCATGCATTATGAATTAAACAAACAACATGCTAAGTTTATTCTACTCTTTAGAAAGATTAATGAAAGTGAACCTAGTTTAGATTCTAAGCAATCAAATTGTGTGTTGTTTTCTCCCAAAAATAGTGAAGAGATCTCTCCAAGTTGGCTACAAGGCCAAGCTTTAGATCTTCCCTTACTAACTAGATTTGGAGTGGATAGATGTAAGATGGAGGAGCTCTTAACAATGGAGTATGGCCAAGATCAAATGTTTTATAGCTTAAAGCTATCACAAATGATTTCTAATGCCTTTCCAAAGTCTTAAGAGATTTTGAATTTATGTAAACAAGGTGTAAGGTTGAAAGGGAGTAGGCTTAGCCTTCTATTTATAGTTTTCCACTTGGGAGAGTTTGGAATTTGGGTGCATGTGGGACTAAAGGTAAGCCAAAAACCACTTTTAGATTAGATTAGGATAAACATGCTTTAGGCTTAGTTAAGCTAGGTTTAGGCTAGTTAAGTGTGATTAGCGAGTGATTAGAGACTCATTGAGAGTTGGGAGGAGTTTGATTAACCATTTGTGACTGATAGATAGCCTAGGAAGCCAATAGAAGTGATCTAGAAGAAATAGGAGGATTTAGCTAATAAAAGGGGTCTTTATTAGCCAAATGAGTTGAATATAAGGAAGAATACAACCGAAAAAGTGTCGTGAATGGGTATCCGAGAATGGAGCGAAGAAAGTTTAATTAACGAAGTGTTGTTAATTGGTTGAATTGGAGGAAATGTTAAGTGTAAGCATATTTTAGGTGTCTACATTTTCCCCTCTTTGGGGTGGCATAAGTAACGTCACTTCAAAGAAAGTAGACAAGCATAAACAAGTAAAATTTTGAAGGGATAGAAGAAAAATGAGTAGGATGAAGGATGCCCCCTCGATTGTCGATGGGGTGATGAAAGAGGTCCATCGACGATAGAAAAGATGAAGGAAAGATAACAGAAGAAAGAATAGTGTGAAGAAAAGAAAGGGGATATAGTAGAAAAGGAGTACGAGGAAGGGGGAATGAGCTAACATCCATCCAGTGCCTTTTAAACAACTTTATTCTCATCATATTGCTAATGATCTTCATCATCGGTCCTTATTAAAAAGAATGAACAAAAGTGTAGTATGACATGAAAATCCATATACGAACAAATGTCCATTGCTAAAAAACCAACTCCATGCAACTCAAAATGCAATGCAATGTAAAAACACTCCATGCAACATAATAATGCAATGCAATACGAGAAAGTAAACAAGCTAACCTAACAGAGAAACATAATGCAATGTTTTTGTTATCAAGCTTTAGTTCCAACCTATTCATGAATTAATGACAAGGGTTAAATGGTGCCCTAAGCAAGGATACATGCAAGGGGAATAATGGAGGACACTTGGGTCCAATGAAAAAGCATTGTGCACTACGAAATAGTACCAGGCAACTCATTGTGCCCCAAAGTACAGACGAAGCATGCATACTAGCTTTGTTAATGAAGGTAGATCAAGATGATCTGTGAGTCGTTATGACAAGAACAAGCAAGAACCAAAGAATGATGTTTTGTAGGATGATTTTCAATTTTTTTAGAAGTTTTCTGAAACATATTTGAATGTTTTTGATTTTTCTAACATATTTGAATGTTTTTGATGATTTTGAAAGTTTTCTGAAACTATGTACAGGAAGACAAAGAAATGTGGATGCCCCCAGTGATAGATGGGATGTATAAGGGTAGAATGCCACGTGCATGTGCAAGAAAGTGAAGATGTGAAAATGCCCCAGCATTAGGTGGGAGTATTCAAAGGAAAACTCTTCATGCGCAGAGGTTGGATCAAGGCCAATATGGAAAGGTTCAACATGATGATGAAATTAAACCCATAAAATGTTAGGAAGGAGCAAGGATGCCCCCAGTGTAAGCTGGCCAAGAAACCACATGATAGAAAGGAAGTTGCAGATTATTTTTGTGAAAGGGACAAAGGTGTCTGTAAACATGGAAAAAAGGCAATACTATACACATGGATGTTCTGAACGAAGTAGAAGAACAATGAATGTTATGAATGTAGCTTAGAAGCCTTGCAATGAAAAAGTGATTAGCCAAAGGCACAAATCGTGAGACAAGATATGGACTAAAGTAAGAGTCTGAACAAGGTCCAAAAAAAGACACTTGGTAACATACTAATCATGTTTTGCTCATAGAGATCTAGTGTGTGCACATGGAAATGAATTACCTCTTGAAGGAAAGATTTAATAGACAACAAGTGAAGATACTAGCCAATGTGTAGGAATGATTGATTTTGAAAGGTGATTTGTGAATGCAGGGTGGAAGGATAGCCATACATTGCTCCTGCTACCAGCCAGGCATCCATAGCCCCGACAGAGATGTATTTGATTCTAATCACAACATTTCTCTACTGCCAATCAAGTGTCCATAGCCCCGATAGATATTATTGGAAATACCCCAAGAGAGAGTTATATATCAATTTTATTTTGCTTTGTAGCTTTTAGATTTTTCTTTTTGATTGATTTTGAATCTTTTTCTTTTTGAAAACTTATTTTAGCTCTCTTGATTGTTTTGACAAGGGGTTAAGAACCACTGATGGCTTGATGGAAGGAGGTGGAAGTGATTGTGATGATGGCATTGGCTAGTGTCAACAAATATATCCAAAAGTTCTTCACAACAAGTTTATTAGATGTTGAATGTGATAGGATCTCTAAGAGGTCAGTCGTTCTTTAATTTACCAAGGTGATAAAAGACCAGGGTCAAATAGATACCATAGAGATAAATGTCACAAGATGCGTGTGAATAGGCTAGCCAAATATCACTGAAGGGATGAAAATGGTAAGAAGATTCCTTGCAGAGGAATAAAAAGAAGGGGAAGAAAGAACATCCATGTGTATGCAATACCTGATTGCAATGTTTGATCTTTGTACCTTTGATTTTTTTATGTTTTCTCATTTTTTTGTATTTTTGAATTGTTTTTTATTTTTAGATTTTGATAGTTTTTGGAAAGGTGGGACCAACAAAGTCAATTTGCATGATAAGATCCAACAACAATGTTTGTGACTTCCTTGATAAGGGAGATTAAGTGTTTTTTCTTATCAAGAGTCATGTGATCACTGATCTCAATTATCATGGTGAGCTCATACTCAACAAATGACTATGATTTATCCTAAAACATGGATTTCGTATGCGGGAGCTTGAGTTCCCTATCCATAGGTTTATGCACTTTACACCATACTTGATGGTTATGTTGATGTGCATTCTTGAATCATGCTTGATTTTTAACCTTAAGATTGTTGGAAGTGTTGGGAACTTTGGAGCTCTTGGAATTTTTGATATTATCTTGCTAATGAACCTATTTGGGTTTCTTATAAGATTGACTATGTAACTTGTCTGATCCTGAGAAGTGGGAGAAGAAAGTGGAACGTTTATGATTGATGATAGGAATGAGAGAAATGATGGTGGGCTTGGGTGGCCCCGGTCATTGATAGAAGAAGAATATGATGGTTGAAAAGGATACAGTCCAAGAATTGAAGAGGATGGGCTACCAGGAGGTGAGCCACTAATAGAAGATGATGAAGGACTACCAGGATATGGCCCTAAGATGGAAGACAAGGGACTACTTAGAGGTTTCCCATAGATAGAAGAGGATGAAGGGCTACTAGGACGTGGCCCATGAGGGGACTACTAAATAGAAGATGATGGGCTACCCAGAGGTGTCCCATAGATGGAAGAGAATGAAGGGCTACTAGGGTGTGGCCCAAGAATAAAAGTAATGGATTACCCCAAGGTGACTCATAGGTATGAAAGATAATGGAGGGCTAAGGACGTGGCCCTAATAGAAGAAGGAGGGAATACTACCCAAGTATAGATGAGGAGGGACTACTCAAATGTGTCCCTAGGATAGAAGAAGATGATGGGCTACTCAGTGGTGACCCAATAATAGAAGGTAAGGTGAGATGACCCACAAGTAGAAAATGATTGAGGAAATGATGGGCTATAGATGACCCAAGGTGAGATGATTGAGGTAATGAGAAGATAAGGCCATGGATCATATGCTAGATCAATGCTAGACCCCGACATCTCATCATGCTCAGAGGAAGGTGAAGATGGAATAACAAAAGAAAAATGAAGTTCCATGACTTTAGGATCTTCCTCTATGTTCTGACAAAAGGGATCAATTTCTTCACTCCAATATGTGAGCATATCAAGTTCAAGAAAGAACCCTTATTTGCAATCCTCTAGAGGGATATCTTCGTGTAGTTTGATTGTTCCTTCATTCTGAGAGAAATCAATCAATAGAGGTTGTTGTTCTTTGGCCATAGGAGGTTGAATAGAAGAAAGGGTTCAACAAGCATGGAAGATTGATTGACAGAAGAAGATGAAGATGTTCGATGATGTAGATGAGGGGAAGGCCTGATTTTATCACTCCCATAAAGAGTTTTGATAGTTCTTTGAAAATATATCTTAGCACATGGAGTTTTTGTAATGGTTTGACGTGGTCGTAAACATTGATATTTATAAGATTGAAGAAGATACAATAAGGTATGATTGAAATGAATTAGAGGCCAAAGAGGAATTGGATCCTGATTAATAGAAGAAGATGAATCAAGAGAGGAAGTAGACTTGGAGGTAGGCATCTCATGAATGGATGATTTGGATTTAGACCTAGGTCATTTTTCTAGAAGATGATGCAATGTAGGAAGAAAAGTAGGATCGCATAGCCATCCATTAAGTTGTGATGTAGGAGTCAAATTGGATGATTGACTAGAGGGAATCTGAGTCGTGGAAATATTGGATGGAGGAAGGGGTCATCGAGGTGACTGATAAAGGTGGTTCTACAAAGAAAGGGAGGACCGTGACTTAAGAACCGAATTAGATGTTCGATCGATGGAACTTGGAGTCACACAAGTCTTCAAAGGAGGAAGACATCGTTGAGGTGATTTGGAATAAAGGTCCTTCGAAGAAAGGGAGGACCGTGATTCAGGATTTGATCTAGGGGTATCCAAACAATAGTTGGGATCTGAATCTTCAGAAGAAGAGTGGGAATTTGAATAGTAGTTTGGATCTGAATCAAAATAAGAGTGGGGGGAACCTAAATAATAATTTGGATCAGAAGCGTCCAAACCATACCACCGACTATGAGCTAAAGGTGGGGAATAAGGTTCTCGAACGGGCCCTCTAGCACGAAGAACCAAACGAGGCTTAGTTGTAATGGGCATCTTTTGATGTGAATTCCTAAACCTAGGTTTCGTATTGTTGTAAGTGTGAGGAACCACACGATAGTCAGTCATTATTGGTGTTGTATAAGTACAAATGCCTAGACCTAGATAGTGTGATGGAACTACTTCAAAGGGAAGGAATTTCCATGTTGATTTAAAGAAGCATAATGACATTCAACTAGACATTTGGTAAGTATAGGGATGCTTGGTGTGATTTTCCAAAGGGAACTTAAGGAAAATGTACATCGTGATGACACAATTTTGATAATCTAACAAGATTTTACTAGAATAAGTCTATGAGTTTGTTAACACGTGAACCAAGAAACAATCATGCAAGTATAGATAACATAAATAAATTGATCAAAGTGTTTACCTTTCACTTTCAACAGATAGTTTTGATGCTAGATGACAAAGTGTTTAACTTTCTATATCAATAATTATGTCAAGTTCAAAAAAATGAACAAGGCGTAAGTATTAACAAAGCATAAGCGCAACTCCCAATCAAAGGATACCATGATGAGTTCAAAAACCAAACAAGGCCTAAATGTTAAAGGGCGAGGTTTACAAATGTAAGCCACGTAACCACACCAATTGGAAACGTCTATCAAGCTTCGTGGAGAAGTGAGATATTAGTGTTAAAGTGGTAAATGACGCAAACAAAGTAAGTGACACTTTTCAAGATTTGGGACAATGTTTGAAATCAAACTAAATCAAATTATACTTAAGATTTGCTAAAATGTGAGCAGCATGTAATGCCAAAATGCAGGACACTTAGATCACATTTATGAGAAACATGATGTAAGTATCTTAATTGTGTCAAGAAAATGTGAACAAGGTAACAAATCTAAGGGATCAAATGATGATTGTCAATCCTAACTATGATGATGATCTTGAAATCAAGATCAAGTGGCTATCAAGATATAAAAATGTATCCACATACTTTAGACATTTAACAACTCAACTGCAAACATGGATGAGTGTAAACAAACATAAAAGTGGCAAACACTATCTATGACAATAGTCTCAAAAAGACGCCTACTCTTGTCCCAAATGGGAAACAAGAACGCAAAGTTATAGATCAAAATATGTAAAAATAAACTAAGCGTCACTTGGGTAGAGTTTCACCTCTTTCGAAGGTGAGAAAGAAACCAATCTAAGTAATACGTCTTTTAATTTCGTGAAGAGAGACACTTAGATCTAACTTGAGTGGACTCTTTACCATGTTTAAAAAACAAGGTTTTGAGTCCAAGCAAGTTGTCACTTCATGATGGTTTGATAATACGTGATAATGGACTAACAAAGTGGGCTCCTAAGACGAAATGGCTTTCGTAAGTAGATCACTCAACTAGGTGTCAACAGTTTGTCTAAATGTGAGCTCGATTTATCAAGGTTTTCCCAAGGAGTATCTTGACTTTACTTTACACCCCTTCAAATATGATGAGCAATGAATGCGTTCATGTGTATTCTCATTAGGGTTGTGATACAGAAAAATTTGACTCTAACTCATAATGTAAGAACTAGTCAAGTGGGTAAGTGGAGCACTTCCTGTTTCATCCACAAGGTTACTGTAGACAGCAATTTTTGGTGTGACCCCTCTCATTCATCCCGCATTCATTCTTCTTTATGTAATTTCCCCTCTCGCCTTTCTCTTTCCTAAATTTAAGTAAATCCTATCTATTTACTCACCTTTATTTAATTAATTATCAATATCAAATGGGCTCAATGGGGACCCATTTGATAATTACAATTTTGGCATTTCTCCCATATCAAATTATTCAATTCATGGGTATTGATATACCCATCTGACACCCCTTGCTTAAATTCAAAATATGGAATCTATCATCTCACCCACCCATTCAAATCATACTCCCCACTCCATCTAATAAGTCAATTCGTGGGCCCCATGTGATCACGTCATGTCACTTAACCCGGGTTAATTTATCAAACCATGGTTACTCATTAACCCCAATCTAACCTCACCTCCAAGTTATCAATATGGGTTTTCCCCCATCTTTCAGAGGGATCTGAAATGAGAGAAAAGACCAGGACCTAGACCCAGAAAGGATGAGGAAGAATTTATATGAAATCTCTACTTAGTGAAGTTTTTAGGAGAAAAGAAGAAAGAGCTTAATCAATTTCTTCAATTTTGAGGGAGAAATCTTTGCCATTATTCGTCATCATGCCATCTTGATTCCCAACTCATCTCCATATAAGAGCACAAGCTAAGTCCCCTCGTCATTTCACTTACTTGTCATTTTTTATTTCATTTATTGTTATCTTTCTAGACATGGGGGTTGACATCCTCCAAGGGAGTTAACATCCTCTTAGAATCGGCACTATCCGAGCAACCCTTGCATATTGTATCTAATCACATTTGTTTCAATTTTATAGATCTATCTTCTTTTATCGCATATCTATCTTTTTATGTGCCCGTAGATCCACATCCGGATCTAAGGTCCTAAGCCCTCCATCATTCGAAGTTTCTAGTGGATTCTAGTATTAGCCTTCACTCGCGCGAAAATGGGGTTTCATGTACAACATTTTGGCATGCCCGCTAGGACCGGATCCTAGATCTGGTCGTTTTGTTTGTTATTTTACATATCTTGTTGAACTTTCTTATTTGCATGGTCTTTATATTCACTGATCTCATTTTAGTACGGTCAATCGTTGAAGTCGCCTTTGAGGTACGTGCTCTTTTTTTGTTGAGTTCTACCCGTATGAGAGTTAAATTTGGAAATTGACCTTATGGCTTGACTTTTGTTTTCGAACTTGGTCTTGCAAAATATATATCTTGTTTTTATTACTTGCTTCTCATTTGTATTCCTTTATCTAATAATACTTACATCACAAAAAGAAAAAAAAAGTGTAATTATTATTAAATTTAATTTAATTTAATTTTTTTTTTTTAAAAACAATAATAACTAAGACTTTGCATCCTAACCTCCCCAAGCTCTCCACCTATCTACCTATGCAGCCCCCATCTCCCTAAAACCCACATAACTTCCTGCAAACATGTCTTGTTTCTCCTTCTTCTTGTATCTCAGCTCCTCCACACCCACACCGAGCTACTTCCTACACACCCATTCAACCATATCCCTACCTATCTACCCGCACCCATCTTCCTCTTCTCTGCGAGATGTCATAGTCCCTTTGGCCGAGCTAGTCATCCCATCTCCCTTCCATCTCATTCAGCCACCCAGACACCTTGACCGCTCGCCTCTCAACGCTAACTCCTGTGTTTCCATCCTATAGCTCATCCAAAACTCCTTTTGCACACTCCCCCATCTCCCTTCCATCTCACTCTTTTCCTACCCGAGCTCCCACTTTACTCTTAAATCGTTCCCAACTCCACAACTCACATACTCCTCCCTTTCTCACCTCTCCACCCCACTTGCAATTCTCCCTGCTCTGAGCTATCCTCCATCCATATGAGCTCCCTCTTATGCTCCCCTCTATCCCAAGTGTTTTTCTCAATCCCATTAACACTCTCCACTGCTCCACTCGGCTCGTCCCACACCACTCCACTTCCTTCTCTAGGTTCTCCACTCCCAGCACCAGACTCATCCCTCTGCTTACACATCCTCCCCACCTACCCGAGCTACCATCTCTCTACCCTCTTCACCCAAATCTGCCTTGTCTCTTATCCAAATTCTCCACCCAAGCTCCTACCTCACGACTCGTCCACTACCCATGCCCCAACTCCCTACTTCCCTAGACAAGCTTGGCCATTACCTTTCATGGGCTCTCCCTTAAACCAAGATTCCAACAACTCCACTCCCACTTATTTGCTCATACTCCCACACATAGCTTGACCCTACCTCTCTGAAAGCTCCTCCTCACTGACTACCACTACTACCCATCACGCCTCAATTACTCCATACCAATTTTCTATTCCAACCCGCAATTCCCATTTTCACCTCTCTTCACCTTTCAGTTCACACTCAAAAGATTCTTTTTCTTGAAGCTCAGTATTAGATTCACATAGGCTTTGTGGGAGGGGAATCTAGAGTTTTTTTTATCAGCGAATGGTTTATAAATATATATATATATATATATATATATATTATATATATATATATATATATATATATATATATGCAGATTTCAAACGCTTACTACTTACACCTATTTCTAGCTCAAGTTTCAATTCACGCAAGATTCGTGGGTAGTTACTATAAAAATTTTCATAGTAATTACTTTATTATACATTTATCTACAGTGCTTGTAACAACGTATCCAATTATATATTTCTCATGCGAAGAGCCACGTCCATGTGTAGTATGACCAATCGTGGAGAACCTAAATGCAACAAAGAGACTTGTCAATAAAGATAGTCTGATAAGATATTGCCGACCCGTCTCCATCCTCCACCCTACGTCGAGCTATCCTTGCCAACCGCACTCCTCCACACAGAAAATCACCTTTTCCTACTCAAGCTCGCACATCCCTTCACATCAACCACCCACTCCACTTCCCATATACTTCAACCAATAGATCATTTTTCAATCCAAATCAACTAATCAACTCTTTCACCAAATTATTTGACTTTAATTACCAGCTTCCAAGTACATTTTTTTAAGTCTTCCCTTTCTACATCTATTCTTCCCTTTCTACATCATGTATTTTGTCTTTTAGAAATTCTATAATGGTCTCAGTCATTTATTTCGTCCATAATAATCTATTGTTCATAAAGTCCTTCATTTATTTTGTCCTTCGCTCCTTTTGGTCTAGCTTTTCTCATTAATCTATAAGTTTATATTATTCATATTGTTATTGTTTGCGTCAAATTGCTTATATTGTGTTTATGAATCTTATAGCTAGCTTTTGTAGCTCTTTATTTGAATTGAATAAGATGACGAATACATTTAATCATTTCAAGTGCTAATAGTTTATCAGATAGTACATGGTTTGTTTGATTTATAGAATTTTCTATTTATCATTTATTTCTTAGTATAAATTAATTATTACTTAATTTAGCTTACTTGTTTTAGAATTTAAATGCACTATGTTTATACACAAATGACTTATGACATTTGCATCATCTTTCTTAACCATATTAACTAATGAAATTTCTTTTCTTTTTGCAGGATAATGTCTACAACATTGCGACCAAAAAAATAATGTTGTCAAAGACCAATATTTAAATCAAACACACCGCACAAAACACTTTTTCCGACCTCTTCCGCAATTATAAAAGATGCAATTTTAGGGTAATCGGGTGTTCCTGGCCATTGACCGTCACTTCCAAGTACGTCATCAACACGTGCAATCAAATAATAGGGAAAAGTGTTCTCTAGGTTTTTCTCGTTTTTCTCTATTTTCTCTTTTTTTCCATTAAACTTTCCCTTTTCTGAGTGACTGTCTGCATCAAATGTCACATTTCATTTTGGCTTAAAAAAACCTTTCTTTTCTGCATCCTACCTGATCACATAGCTTAAATAGGGGTTTAACTCTCTGCATCACACATTTTACCACACACTGCCTAAAACTTCACGAAAAAAATCAACACATCGAAATACTCCTCTCACCTGGTTCATTGATTGGGACTTGAACACCCAACAGGAAACTGTCTCAGACATGGCCCTAGCCAAAACTAACTGAAACTAGCCTTAGATTACCATTTATTGGGTACCCTCAGTATCCACTTCCCCCCTTTTTTTTTCAAATCTTTTAATTAATCAAGATAAAGAAAACATTACATGCTTAACTTGTTTTCCTTAATTAGTATAGTCATTGTTTTCTTGTTTTGTTTCATCCCCATTATCACATGCTCTTTAGCTAGGAAAATGGAACAAAATATTGCATCAAATAATCCCATCACCTCATCCCAATCAACTTCCACTTTTTCCATTTTCTCATCCATGCCTTTGGTCACCTCTTCCACGGTCACCTAACCTTTGATCATCGATCCACCTCATCAAGAATCTCTTGTCCAACCCACCATCCATGATGAGACCAAGCCCTTTTTACATCACCAATCCATCCCATGTAGGGTGGCCACGCCTCAATCCACTACGTCAGTTGAAGCTTTTGGACCTCCCATTATCCCTCATGGCAGTGTGGAGTTTCAAGAGATCCTCGACGCTAATCTAGTGGCTCTCCATGATTACTTTCTTATGAAATCAACCCAACTTCCTACTAATGGACCACCTATCTAAAAAATCTATGCTTATCAATCTCATCGTGAAACAACCCAAGTTATTTCTTCATAACTTGTAGTGTTTTTTCCTAGAGCCATGAATGATCTCATTATGGCCTAACATGAGTTTGATCCATATTCTTCCACTAATCCTCAAATCCATCAAACCACCCAACTAGTCACACCCATCCCTCCTATCTACCTCCCATCAACAGGACTATTACCACCTCCATTCCTGTCATTTCTTCATCTACCACCACCACTAGCAATTCCCCATCCAATCCTTTCAACAATCATCAACCATTTCCCATCATATCCATTTTACTTAGGGTCAGTCTTTGCCTCTCACCTCCCACATTCATGCAAATGTCATCACTTCCCAAACTTACCCAAACGAGTATACTCATACCCACCACACCTCCACCTAGGGATGTTTATTCACCTTATCATGAGGTCTAATTTTCAAACCTCACAATCAGTCCAATCTCAACCTATTAACAAGTCGGGTGATCCTATTCATGCTTTGATGAATCGATTCCCCAATTTAGAAACTGTTACCTTGGCACCTAAGGACACTTTATCCTATGAACAAATCTATAACAAACTGATTCATCCAAAAATCAGTTCTAATTAAACCCTATCCTCCGCATTGGAAACTTCCCGTTTTACTAAGTTTGACACTCAAGGAAGATCCCCACCAATATCTCCTCACATTCAAGCACACATGTTGTCTCATTGCGCATAAAACCAAGAACTATCTACTTTACAATGACCCCATGCATGCCTTAATGAATAGGTTTGCCGACCTTAGGACCTGATAGGTTACATTATCTTATGAACAAATTTGCAATGATCCTCCTTCACTCCACTTAGTACATAGTTGTTCTTATAACACTTATCAATTCCTCATTGCATGCAAAATTACCATCACTGAATTCACACACCATTTAACAGTTTGAAGGAGGATCCCTAATAACACGACTTCATCGCATTTATGGCATGCATGTTATAATCTCAACTTTCCTTCACTGATCCCGTAAACTGAACTCATCGAATTATTCTCACATTTGTGTGCTAAACATATATCATCTACTTTGAAAATCCAATCATTTCAAACCTTTGACAAAGCTTTCATAATGGCTCGTAAACTCGAAACTCGTGCCATTGAACATGGTCATCTTAAACTACATTCAATTAAACCTAAAATCAAATCTATTAAACCATTCAGACATCAATGACAAATTTTAGGGTGTAAGATCACCATTATAGAATTATCAAACCATCGTCGAAAATTTGACGATGAGTCTATTGCACGATGACAGGGAATAATGAGCCCCTCAATTATCAATAAACTACACTTCCACTTAGGAAAATCTCATCAAATTATTTTCATGCTCTTTGTGAAGTTGATATCTCATTCACCCTACAAATCCAACTTCTTTTCAAACGACTCATTGAAGAACTCACATTCCAAGCCTATTTGGTATCACGAAGCCCACTATTGTAACTATGCGCCCTTGAGTCAAAGGTCACAACATTAAGCCTAGATCAAACAAGTAGGAGTTCCATCTACACATATCGTGACAAATCCAACAAATGCATCCAATGCCATAGGTGATATCTAGATGGATCTTCTTCCACGTCCTCAAACTTTACCTAATCACAGGGCCACCAACAAATAAAAGTTACCTAGATCTGCCACCAACAACTACAGCCAAATCACTGCACCCTCCGAATGGCCAGGATGTGAATAGGACGTTCGGTGTGATTGGGACACATGGGATCACCTCTCAAGCTGTGGGACTTGGGCTTGAGGTGAACCTCCGGAGAAGGCCGGCTTCCTCTTCCTAAACTAAGTGTTGTACTACTCCTAGTGTAACAAAAATGATTATCTAGTCCTATGCTAACATTTTCATGGGGTTTTAGGGAAAGAGATTTACAGAAATGAAACTATACTAGGGATGGTGATGCACCAAATAAAGGGTGTTTCCAGACTCAGGAAGGGTTAATTTGAAGAGGGTGTGTGCACCACAGGTCAACTTCACCTACTGCAACTTAGAGAGGGTACATGATACCACAAACTAAGAGACACGCGTTCCCTTTGTTAAACTTTATCAGACCGAGAAATATACCAGTTTCCCAGTGAAGAAGGATGAACTCAAGAAGGGTGAACAGACACCACAACTCAACTGCATGCAATACTCCACCACTCGATAAGCACAGAACTCCAAGAACCTGCAATAGAAACTTAAACTTGCACAGTGTACCTGCAAGTACGAGAAAGGCACAAAGAAGCATAGAAGGATGAAAGGACCGAGATTAGTCACAAAACACACACTTTTATTGCTTCAATAACATGCACAATGCATCATACATTCAGAAGAGGCAATAGTTGCCATTACAGTCTTGAAGAGGAGGCTTGAAAGTTCTCTCAACACACAAGAACAACTTGCAGAAGAGAGAGGATTCTTGAAAAGTATACACTCGCCTGAGATATCTAACTGTCCAACTTGTCTGAACTGTTGGAACCCTTTGAAATGAGCTTCCAACTTACATTTATAGAAGAATATGTGAGAAAGAAGAGGAAATGTCATAATTACATTCCTAAATTGAAGGCCCATGATGTATTTATTACAGTTAGTTGAACCACCTGAGAAGGTTCCATCATGGGTCATTAATTGCCTGATGACCTAGTCTTCTCAATTAATTAAAAGAATATTTAAATAAAATATTTAAATAATAATAATAAATATTATTATTAAAATATTTAAATAAAAATATTAATTTAATTAACATAATGTCGGGACCCCCCCGTTGACCCGTTTGACTTGAAGAGGAGGGGGGTCCATGTGGATAGAATCTGCACATAGCCAAACTCGGTGAGCTTCAAATCCTCTAACTCAGTGTTGCAATCAATTTTGAACCCCACACTAACTCTTTCCTTGCCTTGGCAATCGAGCTCTTTTGCATTGAGTCCTTCGAATGGTGAGCTATCAAACTCGATTCTTATCATTTTCCTTGGTTAACTCGAGGCCATTTATGCATTCCACGTTCAAACTTCATGAAACAACACCATGAGCTCCCTGCGAAGTCACCGAGCTCTTCATCCAGCAAACGATCTTACCTTTCCTGGGCTCAAACTCACTTGAATACTGAGCTTAACCCAACATTTCTGAAAAGAATGGTTTTACCACAATGCTCAGGATTCTTCCTCATCATATAACACTTGTAGTAAAAATGTTTTGGCTTTGCCATAATAAGCACAATTGTACCTTCCAAACGATGAGAAAATGCCATTACCAATAAAGACCTAATGCTGCCATGATGATGACCCAGGTTCATGCCCATAACATGTCGATAGACACCCTTAAGACTGATTTTTGGTCAAAGAGCCCTTCAAAAAATACATTGAACAACTGGGGCAACCAAGAGGACCTTGGAAAAATGTACAGGTAACAACCATATGAATTTTTCCTTAGTCGTGGATCAAAGCTAATAGAAATAAAGCTAGATAAAATTAGCTTGAAACTACAGTATAATCGTCCATTTGTAAAAAACAAGTTTCTCTGAACCTGGTAAAGGAATACTTTTTATTGTCTGATTGGACGTACATAATGGAAGGGTATAAATATTGCCTATTACCCTCAGAGTTTCTCAAAGAGACCATTTACGAGTAACAAGGATGTAGCATGCAAAACGGCCAACCAGGTATTTTCAGAGCTGACCTTCACATTCAATTCATTTCTAGGAGAAAACATGCTGAGCAATATGAATCGTTTCATTCTGCACCGTAATAAACCTTCATCTCCTGATTCAGGAAAATTTTATGAAGCCTTGAATAGCGTGACTCCAATCCATCGTACATGGCAGTGAATATTTGTTTCCTGCAGCTGCTATTGCTGGAAGCGCTAAAAATGCTTCTACTATACTGCAACATGCCTGTGCATCGAATGCGTGGGAGCTTTGAGATAGAACTCAATGTATGTCCATACCCTGTTCCAAAGCTCTTATCGTGGCACAGGCTAGAAGTATGCTGGCAAAGGTGAACTGATCAGGTCGTGACATCTGTTTGTTGCATTCGGTGAAACAGTATCAACAGCCTCGTGAGGAAACCCGTGTCTTCTGTAAGCTGCAATTGTGGTATTCCATGAGAATGTTTCTTTCTTGTGAGCCTGAAACTTAATACTTTTTCCAATGTCAACCCATCTTAAACCATCTCGCCATCATCCTCCCTTATCACTTGGAGGATTACTCACCGCCCAATTTCTAACTGCCACTTGAATTCTCCTGGTGACTCGCACAATGACTCGGACCTGTTTACTGGCCGAGATGCAAGCTAGCCATCGTAATATTTCCATTGGCTGTTTCCCACATTTCCACGGCCCGTAAAATGCGGAAGGGATTCTCATGACGGATAGCCATCGTATGATCTCCACTTGACAATTTGATCCGATTTCTCCCATTCACGGAAGTCTGATCATGGTTTACCATCCCAATATTTCCACTTGGCGGTGCTTGCCTGAATCTCCCCTACATACCTGGCAAGTGAACAACTTGCTTGACGGAGTGAACCATCATTAAATCTCCGACCTCGGCATACCAGCTCCAAATCCCCACGTAATGGCTTGGCCACATTAATCCACGGGCCCTGGCCTCAGCTTCGCCGTGCAACCTTGGCAAGATAGTAAAATGTTTCCCATGCGCGGGATTACCTGCGGCTTGCCATGATCGTGCTCCCGATTTTTTGGCAGTAGACTCAAACTTCTCCCACGCCTGGAATTTTTTCAATGGCTTGACATCACGTCATTTCCCTTGGCAATGCTCGCCTTATTTTCCACGTCCGGGATTGGAGTGCGGGGTTTCATTATCATTTGGCCATATTTCATTTTGGACAGATGGCCACCGATTTCCACTTTTCCACTCAGCGTGAGGAGACATCATTTTCTCGGTGCAAACATTTCAGCTGTAGCTTGTAAGGTGTGATAATTTTGACAGAAACCTTTATGCCTGATGACCTAGTGGCTCGTTGAAGATGCTCATATAATTGCAAAGCAAATTGTGCTTCATGAATATTTTGATATAAAACAGACCCACCTCTATGAGATTCACCTCCATGAGTTACATCGTAAAACAAGTAAGGTCTCGATAGAGAATCTTTGTAATAAATTTCATCAGGTCTCCCGGTAACACTCTCACTGTCACTTAATCGATTTTCATAAAAATATCTTGAAGGAAAATCCCGAATTTGAGGATGCATTCGATGCTGAACAGATAACAACATAGTTGGACAACCTGCTTGTTGGAAGTGCTCAAAAGAACTCTTACTATACTGCAACATGCCTGCTGCCTGTGCACCGAATACTCGGCCGAGGAAGGTCTGAACACCATTATAATTCACAGCTCTTTTTAAGATGTCGGTTTGACTCAATTTTACATTGGTATTCTATGGTGCTTATACTATCTTCCTGGGTCGATAGAAGTCCTTCCATTATGTAATTACAAACCCGAGATTCAATGATGTTGAACCTCCCATATCTGCATAATTTCATATCATCTCGGTCAAACAAGATAATTCTCCCAAGTGGTTGGTCGAGCACTGTCTTAATGGATTAAACCTGGCATCATGTTAACTTTGACTCTCCCTGACTTGGCCTTCAGATCTTTTTGCATCGATCTCCACCGAGATCCTTGTAGAGTTCCTTTCATTCGTCAATTTTCAACGAGCTATATTTTGCATTAACAAGACCATCGTCGAGCTCTTACAACTGAGAGTCTCTACCGAGATGATTTCCGAGATGACTATCAATTTGACACCGGATTCTCTATCAACTCGACCCCAAACTCTTCACTGAGTTGAGATAAACTGGGTGCCTTTCGATGCTAGGTGATCTCTCATATGCAATTTAAGAATTATTTTTAATTTTTGTATCTCGATAATAACCGGAGATGGGTTCCTGGGACTACTATTTCATTTTGAACGTGATAGGACCCCCTTGTCCAATCTTGCCATGTGTGCAAAATTGGATAAATGTTGCACCCACAACTATCACACCTATGTCAACTTTTACTACTTGTCCTGAACCTACACCTTCTTCTACCTTTACCATATCTACATCAAACTTGACTATAACATCTACTTCATCCACTTTAACCATGCCCAAATCTATCACATCAAATTCATCCTTAGCACCTATTTTAGCCCCACTATTACTAATATCCACACATATCCCTACATCTCTCACATCTACTCCTTCACCCACATCTACCTCAAACAAACCTATTACTATACCTACATTACTCACAACCATCCCAACTAAACTCATTTCTACCACATGTACCTTTACAACCCCACCTCCGACATCAACCCCATTAGTAAACATATCGTTCCTACCCCTCAAAACATTTATGAAACAACCAGTCCCACCTACTTCTATACCCGAAAATACTCCTGCATTTGTTGCATTACCCATAATGTCTACTCCATCGGTTATCACATAACCCACATCTCCAAATATTCCAAATATGCCTTACTTTTCTAAGGCAGACTCATTTGGTGTGATTTGCATAACATTGAACTTCCCCAAGGTGTGGGACCTTGCGAATGGGAAAGCTCTCCAGAGAAGGTTGGTTCCTCTTCCTAAACTACCTGCCACAAGCTATTCCAGTGCAGGCAAGCTAATCTAATCCTAATCTAACTTCCAAGGAGACAAGGAGAGAGAGAAAACTGAAAAAACAGAGCCTACACTAAAACGGTGATACACCAGCAAAGGAAGCGAGATATTCTGTTGAGGGAGAAAGAAACAGAGAAAATGGAGATGAGGGAGGTCAGACAGAAGTGACATGGCCCAGATCTTCAAATTCACCATTAAACTCCATGAAACACAACATCCTGCACCTGCAAATGTGAAATACATGCACAGAAAAACAAATCTGGAAGGGAGAGGCACGGAGAAACAACAAAACGATGCAAAGGGTTGAAGAACACCACAAAAACACGTTTTTATTGCTCTAGAAGGTGCACAGACCATTACATTTCTGGAATAGAGGCACAAATACATTTGCCAGGCATGGGAGAAGGTTCGCTGCTCAAAAATGGCATCGAGAAACAAATTTGACAGAGTTTCTCTATGCCCAGAATGTCTCTGCCTCTCAAACGAGAAGTGTTACAGTATATATAGAAAGAAAAGAGAGAGAAGAGGGAAAAGTTGAATCCTGCTCCAACCACCATGAGAAATGCATCGAATCCCGCTTTGAAAGTTCAACCACTGAATATCAATGCCTCCTGCAAATCCGCCCACAATATGTCACTTCTGGTTCCCCAGCGGATTGAATCGAATCAGATCTGGTAGTTGAAGAGATTGGATTCTGCGTTAATGGCCTGGAAGACTTTTCTCCATTTTCACCTACCAGGGCCATGCGGTAGCCTGGTGCTTGTTTGGGCTTTCCTTTTTTTATATGGGACACGTGGCAGCCAGATTAGAGCAAAAATCGGGCTCGCGGGTCCGTAATTTATCTTTTCCCCTTTTCGCGAAACGCAAAACTCAGAAAACCCCCGACGGCCCACTTTGACCTGGGACACGTGGAGATGCGGGGCTTGTTTGAGCCTCCCTTTATGGATTCATCTTGGAGAAGCGCCGCTAGGACACGTGGCTCTCTCTGCTGGCTCTTCCATACTTAGTCGATTCTGGATTCTTTCCTGAATGGTTTTGAGCCCGAAGACCTTGAAACTTCACCGCTTCTTTTCCTTCTTGCTCCTGGCTTCTCTGCGACACTGCTCCTTCATTTCCGAGCCCACCTGTAACCTGTTTGTCATCCTGGAATGTGAGCTCGCGGGTCTGAGTCATTTCCTTCATAATTTCCTTATGTGCAGGAGTTGTCTTGACCAAATTTTCCAGGGGGGTGAATTTGGGATAACAATTTGGCGACTCACGGGGACATCTGCCTGCTAGATGAAGAGACCAGTGGCCTTGGAGCATCCATTGGGCATGGAGTCAAGAATGATGGCCTGACACTGATCCTTCTTATAAAATGGACTCCCTGACTCCCTGCACTTTGCTGACCTCTGAATCACTTGGAAACCCTCAATTTTCTAAGAAAACTTGTTTCTGAGAGTAGAAAATTGAACTTTCACCAAAAGCCGAAACTGAATGCTAGCAACTGTTATGCAAGAGCCAATACAACAACCCACCAAAAACTTATGTACAAACTGAAAATCATACATGCCCAAATGGAACATGCAGAGTGTGCAAAAGCACTTCTTCTGCTGAAAACAAACCTACCTACTCTACTCTAACCAAGAGCAAAGGGAACTCAAACAAAACCTGCAACTGGCAGGGAGAAATAGCTTCCCTTCCTCAAAAATGGCAGCCATGCAACTGATTTGGCACTGAACATGGCTGGTTGGATGAGTGAAAAACTACAATAAGCCGGTCCTCCACCCAAATCATCAAGGTATCAACATTAATGGAAAATACCTCCTCAAGCTGACTTGCATTGGACTTCTGGAGGTATTGATGATGACCCTTGGTACTTTGATGCTCATCCTCATGCCCTGAAGTAGGCATGACTGGTTTTGGTTTCTCCTTTGGCTCCAATGAAGCCAAGTACCTGATTGGGCATGGTCTGATCCTTTGGATGTGCCCATTTTTCTGAAATTCAACTCCAAAAATGGAGTCTTCTTGTGGACCTTCTTGGGTGGATGGTGTGGGAGAGATGGGGACATCTTCCTACTTTTTCTCTTCCTTCTCCTACGAAGAAAATGGGAGAGCCATGTCTTCCAATCTTGGTTCCAGAGGGCTGTTATGAAGTGCAGGCTGTTGTTCTTGAATGTTCTCCTCCATGGAAGTAGGCTCATGTGCTTGGGATGTGAGAGATGGAGGAAAAAATGATGTGATCTCCATGGGTTCCCCTCCATCAAGGCAATCCTCCAAGTCAGACAGGTAATCTTCCTCCTTGTTGTCCTATTGCAGGTGCTCTACCTCCTCCATGGTGTCCTTCCTGATCTCAAATTGATCACCATGGTTCCCTTCACTCCTCAAACATGAAGTTTGAAAGCTCAAACTCTTCTTCAACATCAGAGCTTGAAGGGGATGAAGTGGGAGGAAGAACTGAAGGTTCTTCTGTGGCCTGCTCCACACTTGGAGCCTCTGAAACTGTATGGTCCTCCTCCTCTAGCTGCAAATTCAAACTCTTCCACCACTGTGGCTCTTCAACTTGTGGCTTGACCTCCTCTATTGGCTTGACCATCAAGGGGATATTTGTAAACTCAAATTTAGCAGCGGAAATCTTTAGATCATCTGTCATTTCTTTTCTGTTGGGCTCCTCTTCTTATTCTCCTTGATTGGATTCTTGAGTATCTTCCCAACATGGACTTGGGAAAGCAAGAGGAGTGGCAGGTTGGGGTTCAACCAACTTTGCAATTGTTTTGGTGGGGAGGGAGGTGGAACTTCTTTTGGCTCTTGTGAGGGGATGACTGATTTGGAAGGGAAAAGGGAAGAAGAACTGAAATGGGATGGAAGACTAGGGGATGGAGAAATGAAATCAACACTTGCAACATACAAGTGAGGAAGCTTGGAAATTGAAGCTCAAATTGAAATGGTGCTGATTGAGAGTGGAGAGAAAATGAAACCAGGGAATGGTGAGGACTTACCCATTGACAAGGTTGTCCTGGCACCAAATGCTCATAAGCCTCGATCTCCTCAGTCCATTGTGCAAGTTGGGGCAACATTTCAACCATGAAGTCTAGCTTCTCTTGAGGGCTGTAATGTCTTGGAAAAGGGCCTTCCCATGGACAAGGTGCCCTACAACCAATCTTGAATGCCTTCATTCGTGCTATGCCCCTTGACTGAACCATGCCAGCCTCCATTTTTTGAATCTTCTCCAGTAGACCAACATCTCCACATAACCGTCACCATTATATGCATCCCCTTGTTCTTGATAAGCTTTATAACCAAATTGGTTTTGACATTGCTCATATGGGTAAGCGTAATTGTTCTGGATCTGATCATACTGCTGATCTGGAGGAGTTGGGAAATACATTGGAGGTGGACTGTATTGTTGTAAGTGTGAGTTCCATGAAGGGAATGAAGTCATGATTGCACAACCTCATGGAATGGGAGAAAATGAAAGAGATGGAAGAAGAAAATGGATGAAATGAGTGGAAATGGATGGAAAAGGTCTGCAACTCAGAGAATGGTTTTTTGACCAGATGGAGTCGCCAGATGTGCCTGAAAGTGCCTCCAAAGGCTGAAATCTTCACCAAGAGCACATCGAACCTGATGAAGTGAAGTGGTAAGGTGCTTCAGACCTGTCCCACCGGGCGTGCCAAAACTGTTAGTGTGAAATCACAGCACCCCCAAATGAGTTATGGATCTACTTTTCTAAGGCAGACTCATTTGGTGTGATTTGCATAACATTGAACTTCCCCAAGGTGTGGGACCTTGCAAATGGGAAAGCTCTCCAGAGAAGGTTGGTTCCTCTTCCTAAACTACCTGCCACAAGCTATTCCAGTGCAGGCAAGCTAATCTAATCCTAATCTAACTTCCAAGGAGACAAGGAGAGAGAAAACTGAAAAAACAGAGCCTACACTAAAACGGTGATACACCAGCAAAGGAAGCGAGATATTCTGTTGAGGGAGAAAGAAACAGAGAAAATGGAGATGAGGGAGGTCAGACAGAAGTGACACGGCCCAGATCTTCAAATTCGCCATTAAACTCCATGAAACACAACATCCTGCACCTGCAAACGTGAAATACATGCACAAAAAAACAAATCTGGAAGGGAGAGGCACGAAGAAACAACAAAACGATGCAAAGGGTTGAAGAACACCACAAAAACACATTTTTATTGCTCTAGAAGGTGCACAGACCATTACATTTCTGGAATAGAGGCACAAATACATTTTCCAGGTGTGGGAGAAGGTTCGCTGCTCAAAAATGGCGTCGAGAAACAAATTTGACAGAGTTTCTCTATGCCCAGAATGTCTCTGCTTCTCAAACGAGAAGTGTTACAGTATATATAGAAAGAAAAGAGAGAGAAGAGGGAAAAGTCGAATCCTGCTCCAACCACCATGAGAAATGCATCGAATCCCGCTTTGAAAGTTCAACCACTGAATATCAATGCCTCCTGCAAATCCACCCACAATATGTCACTTCTGGTTCCCTAGCGGATTGAATCGAATCAGATCTGGTAGTTGAAGAGATTGGATTCTGTGTTAATGGCCTGGAAGACTTTTCTCCATTTTCACCTACCAGGGCCACGCGGCAGCCTGACGCTCGTTTGGGCTTTCCTTTTTTTATATGGGACACGTGGCAGCCAGATTAGAGCAAAAATCAGGCTTGCGGGTCCGTAATTTATCTTTTCCCCTTTTCGCGAAACGCAAAACTCAGAAAACCCCCGACGGCCCGCTTTGACCTGGGACACGTGGAGATGCGGGGCTTGTTTGAGCCTCCCTTTATGGATTCATCTTGGAGAAGCGCCGCTAGGACACGTGGCTCTCTCTGCTGGCTCTTCCATACTTAGTCGATTCTGGATTCTTTCCTGAACGGTTTTGAGCCCGAAGACCTTGAAACTTCACCGCTTCTTTTCCTTCTTGCTCCTGGCTTCTCTGCGACACTGCTCCTTCATTTCCGAGCCCACCTGTAACCTGTTTGTCATCCTGGAATGTGAGCTCGCGGGTCTGAGTCGTTTCCTTCATAATTTCCTTATGTGCAGGAGTTGTCTTGACCATTTTAGGATTAGTCACTCCATCTACTGGACATCTTGCAATAATAAACTTATAGCCAAACAATCCTATCCTCCAATCCAATTTGAATTTGTCATCTAAAACATATAATCTACCCATCCAAAGTACATCCTCACCAAAATCTAAATCCAAACAATACAATCCTTCAACCAAATTTGATTTTTCTTCCAAAACACATAATTTACCCGTCCAATCTACATCCAATTTTTCTCCTAACTCCAAGCTGAGATATCCTATCAAAACTCACAAGAGTTACCTTCCCCATAACACTTCAATGGGGTCTTACGCAGATATCCTTCGACATTTAACTTGAATATATGCCATCACACTTCCTCCCATTAAAGCCTTTAATCCCTATGGTCCAAAGCCATCATGGTTCAATCCTAATTTCAGTTGTGCTTATCATCATACCTTGGGCCATGACATCAAACATTGTAAGGCATTTCGGACAATCGTCCACAACCTTATTGAGAAATATGATTTCCTCATTCAGGGGAAATAGTTCCTTCTCCATCTACATTGAATCCAATTCATATCCCATTTTTTGAGTTTCCCACGATTCCTCCATCCACATCATCCCTTAACATCCCTCCTGCACATGTCATTCCTCTAAGGAAGGTCCTCCATTGTTCATCAGTTACCGCTTATCTTGCCAAGCACACTTGTGGTCTCCAACTATTTATCCCATCCAAATCTAAAACAATCTCATCTAAACTCTTTCGACATCCTTTAACTCCTTCACATTTAATTCATTTGGGGAACAACCTTCCCTTTCCCTTGAAAATATCATCCATAAAACTCCCTTGTTACTAGGGGACTTAGCTCCATTGACATTTTTTTGTTTACCTTCTTCACATTCATCCAATCTAAACTAATTATGTCCCAATCCTCATCTCATTCTAAGTCCACCATTTGTGGCCATTTTTGTCCTTTCATTGAGGGACCTTTTTGCCAAAGTACACCATTGTCCATGTTTATGCCTCTTTTGGGGCACCATCCGTTTCATCAAAGTCCTCCTTTGAGGCCATATTTGTTTCCATTGAGGACCATTTTTTTCATGAAGTCCTCCTTTAAGGTCATATTTGTCCTTCTATTGAGGGACCTTTTTATCGAAGTCCACCATTGTGGCCATATTTGTGTCTCTTTTGGGGCACCATCTATTTCATCAAGTCCACATTTGTGGCCATTTTTGTCCTTCTATATTTGTGTCTCTCTTGGGGCATAATTTATTTTCATCCAAATCCACCATCATGGTCATATTTTTGTCTTCCTTAAGGACATAGTTTTATTTCCCACTTGTCTATCACATCTAATCCTTTGCAAAATATCATCTCATCCTTTGCAACTTAATGTCTTCCCTCTCTTGGTGGTAAACCAGAGACGTAACCTCTTAATGCATTGCACTTGCGACCAGTCTACTGTTAGCATATCTACCAATGAGCACTTAGTTATATCCTTAGATCATTCCTCCATCCTTAGCCCCTTCCATTTGTCATTGTAATGATATGAATTATGTGGTTTGCCTTCACTGCTTTGATATGACCCCATAACCATTACATCCATCACCTTCTCATTCTCCTATTACAACCATGCAAAGGGTCCAGGGGTGTCTCTTGTACATTCATTATCCCCTCCTAAGTGGTCTACTTAGCTATTCCCAGCTCTCCCCCATGTGAAGCTAAAATTCATGTATGCAAAAGACAAAATCAAATGTATCAAAAAAATGTCTAATCCCTCGAAGGACAACTATTCATGCAAAAAATAAAAAGAAGCAAAAAAAAATACAAATCAAAATCAAAGCAAAAGCAAAAGAAATAGACCGATCCCTTGAAGGACGGCTATCATACATATTATTCTTGCCATCCATATTTATGTAGAAAGTAGACCATACCCTCGAAGGATGGCTACTCTGTTATTATGGCATTTGGAAGGTTTCCCACATTGATCAACCTTCCTTTTATCAACATTCTTAGAAAGCTTCCCGCATGAGATCAACTTTCTTCTATTGTTCTTTCCCTTTCCCAGAGCTGGGGCATAGACTTAAGGAACACCACCTTTGGAGAACCCTCTTCCCGCATACAAGTTACATCTCCAATCCCTTTGTCATGTCAACATTAGGATTACGAGCATATTTCATCCATATTTCCCTCACGGTCTTTTGGTATAACTAACTATCATTGGTTATGTGTTAACACCTGCTATTGGCTGCAAGTGCAATGCCTTGAGTGGTAACCTTTCTTGTTTATCTCCAATCTAGTTTGAAACATAGTTTCCCTATACGCCCTTGCTACAACTATGTTTCATTCATCTCATCAAGGTCATATTTTATCAAAATCACATCAAATTTCACACTATGAATTCTATATCTATCCATAATATCCATGAATGCACTCGCAAATACACTTTTCAGTTTGTGAATTCTACTTGATCGCCGTTGCAGTTTGCGAATCCTACTTGAGGATCCTTCTCAAGGAAAGTTCATTATCCTGTAGCTTCTTATCCCCCAACATGTTCAACAATGTCTTTGATCCATTGCTCTTCGCTCCCCATTTCCACTCATCACCATTTGTCTCCACATCATCCTTCTCACTTTTTTGTCCCCTTGCACCATGCCAAATATCCTACTTGTCTTTCCTCTTGAGTTTCCCTTTCACTCTTCCACTTTCAGTTTGACAATCTTACTTAACCATCCATACAACCAGAGAATCTTAGTTAAGGTATATCTTCTTCCTTGGATCCTCCCACTGTAGAAGCTTCTCCACCATTTCCTCTTTCAGCGAACGACAATCACCACCACAAACGTCTTTCCGCTCCTCCTTTTTCACTTGACACTCTTACATCATCACTCCCACCACGTGGGCATCCCAATTAAGGATTTCCCTTACACTCTCCATCTACACTGCATATGTTCCTCCATCCACTCATGTCACACTCCTTTGTTTCCTTGTTATCACCTTGATATCACCTCCTTTCATCTCTTGTTCCATTTTGGTATACACTGCTCAATCTTTTCATCATTCTTCTTCTTCTTCGGCTTGGCGATCCTACTTAACCATCCCCGTCGCATGGAAATCTTACTTAAGAGTCCCTCTTAAGAATGGTTTTCCATCTGACCCTTCCACCTCCCATCATATCTTCCTCATCTTCTGTCTCCTGCCTCTCATCATACTTGTCCACTCCAACCAACCATTCCACACCTGTATCCAATACAATGTTGTCTTTCTCCTTCCATATCATCACTGCCGGTTTGGTGATCTTACTTAACTCCTCCTGCGGCATGGTGATCTTACTTAAGAGTCCCTCTTAAGCATGATCTGTCATCCTGCACTCGCCCACCACTCCACATTCTCACCATCTACATTTTCTCTTCATTCCCCATCATCACATCCTCTCACCTCCTCTTCCATTCTTGCAAACACCACTTCCTACTTGCCCCTTGTTCATCTCCATCATCCCTTGCTTGGTAATCTTACTTAACCGTTGCTTCCCCATTCATTTCGTGTCTTGTTTCTTCATTTTTCTCTCATTCATTCTCATCCACTGCGTCCTCTCCTCACCTTCATCTTTGCACACATCGTTATCCCTACTTTCTTTACTCTTTCCACTCCATCTTCTAGAGTTCTCCCACATATCTACCCCCATACTTACCCGTCATTGTCATTGATCATCCCCTAACATTATTTCATCATCATCTTCCATTTCCACGCTAATAATTATCGGTGGACTTCTCCTAAAAAACACTCATCCCCATTCTGCACATCCTGGATCCTTTCTTTGACCTCCTCCATTATATCTTCATTCCTTCCTTCTTCTGTGTCCTCTGATCATTATCGGGGGACTTCTCCTAACGTCCCTTCATTGGCATTCCCCCTTCCATTCCTCATTTACTTTCCCCCTCTTCTCACCTTTTGTCCCATCCTTTCCTACTGATCATTATCGGTGGATTTCTCCTAACATCCATTCACTGGCATTGCCTCTCCTATCCCTTCCTCTCTTTTTCCTTGCCACCTCTCCATCTTTCATTCTTCCTTGCCAATTTCTTCACTGTCTTCATCATGCACCCTCTCTCTATTTTCTCGTCATCAACTTATCCTCATCTCATGCATCTCCACATCTTTTCCAATCTGTGTCATTCCTCCCCTCAAGCTTCTCTTTACGTTCCTTATGCTTCTCACTCTTTATCAAATATCTCTGTCCTTGGTTCCCTTCCATCTGCATAATTTTCTCTGTTGTCTTCTCCTCCTTTCTGATCCTCATCTTATTTCACTTCCTCTATATCGTCTTCCTCCCCATTTTACCTCACACTTCCTTCTTACTTCCCCATCGATAACCTGACTCTTCAATGTTGTCCCATCTTTTTTATCATCCCACCATCCACATGCATTTCCATGTGGTCAGTTCCATATTCTTTGCCTTGGATTTCCTCACTATGATCTGGTTCCTTCAATTTTATTTTCTCTATCATCTCTTTCATTTTCCATTACTTCTCTACCTTCCTCTGCTTCACCCTCCTTCACGCCTTTCATTTTAAATAACTCTCTCCCTTTTTCATAATTTCACCCTCTGCTCTGTCATTTTCTTGTCTTCTCCTTGCTTGTCCTTCATCATTTCCCCCTTCTCTATAATCCTTCTTTGTTATCTTCTTCCTCCCCTTTCATTCCTTCTTTTCTCCTCCTCCATCTTCGTCCCTCTATTCCATACCCCTGTCACCTTCACCTTCGACCTTTCTTACTCTTCTCATAATCAACCACTCCTCCTTTCCATTCCCTTTTCTCTTTCTCATTACATCCTTCAACACATCCCTCACACCTAGCATTCACAATCAAATCCAATGTTTCTCCATTTATGTACCACCATCGATCCATTTCATTACCGTTCTCATTCTTCTCTCTGCAGCATTGACCTCTTCTCTTTTTGAGAACCCTGTCACATCTTTTATCTTCGTCAGTCCTCTCGCAGGGGCATCATCATATCCATTTCTAAGAATCTCTTCCCATCTTCCTTTGACATTTTTGTCTTGGAGGATACCATAACGGCCATCACCTATCTGATCTTGTTCTCTTCCTTCTACGGATTTTGTCACAAAAGTATCTTGACTTCTTATCCTTTATCAAGTGGGACCCCATTATTCTTTTTCACCTTCTAATTTTCTAACACTTAACCTTTCTTAAGAAACATGTATTCAACATCATATTTATCACCCTTTGGGGCATTTTATCTCACCCTTTCTATCATATCCACATCATGTCCACATATGATTATTCCCCCTGGGATATTTTATTTCAACATCCATCTCCCATTATGTCATTTTCATGTCCTATGTTGGGGCACCTTTTCATCCTTGTACTTGTCAATGACACATATAACTCACTTTTTGTCCTTCTCGTGCCCTATGTTGGGGCATCATTATTTTCATCCTCGTCCCTTTTGCGGATGCATGATTTTTCACTCGATTCCTCGTAGACAAAGGATTTCACATACCTTTCGCATTCAGTTGCACATATTTTGATGTTTTCCTATGACCCATTGGTCATCATGGTTTACATCCATACTGCAGTGGTCTTCACCCACTCACTGGTCTGTAGAACATTGTCACCTGTCTCCGTTGAGACCGCAATTGTCCTCTACCGATGTGATATTGGAGTCACCGCCATATTTTTCATTGTTATTGCGATCCTTTTTCACCTGGGGCATCTTTCCTTTGGTCATGTCTTCATCCATCCTCAGACACATATTTCATCCAACCCTTTTTATTTTTGTCTCGTGGCTTGCTATCGCAAACCACTCAACAAAAAGGGGCAAATGTAGACACCAATTTTTGGTGTAACCCCTCTTGTTCATCCCACATTCGTTCTCCTTCATTCAACTTTCCCTCTCGCTTTTCTTTTTCTTAAATTTGAGTAAATCCCATCTATTTACTCACCCTTAATTTAATTAATTATCAAATGGGCTCCATGTGGACCCATTTGATAATTAAAATTTTGGCATTACCTCCCATATCAAATTATTCAATTCATGGGTAATAATATACCCATCCGACACCCCTTTCTTAATTTCAAAAATGGAATCTATTATCTCACCTACCCATTCAAATTATGCTCCCCACTCCACCTAATAAGTCAAACCATGGGCCCCGTGTGATCACATCATGTCTCTTAACCCAGGTTAATTTATCAAACCCTGGTTACGCGTTAACCCCAATCTAACCTCACGTCCAAGTTATAAATATGGGTTTTCCCCCTCTTTCAAAAGAACCTGGACCAAGGAAGAAGAGAAGAATCCTATGAAAACCTCTGCTTACTAAAGTTTTGTGGAGAGGAGAAGAAAGTGCTTAATGAAGTTCTGCAAGTTTGAGGTCAAGGAAAGATGCTTAATGCCATTGTTAGAAGTTAAGTGAGGAGTGTGGGAGAAATCTTTACCATTGTTCGTCATCATGCCATCTTGATGCCCATCTCATCTCCATATCAGAGCACAAGCTAAGTCCCCTCGTCATTTCAGTTACTTGTCATTTTGTATTTCATTATTCCTGCATTATATCTATTGTTCATCATTTATGTTATCTTTCTAGACATGGGGGTTGACATCCTCCAAGGGAGTTAACATCCTCTTGGAACCGGGATTTTCTGGGGCAACCCCTGCATATTTTTATCTAATCACATTTGTTTCAGTTTTGCAGATTTATTTTCTTTGTATCACACATCTATCTTCCATGCGCCCATAGATACATATCTACATATGAGGTCCTAAGCCCTCCATCATTCGAAGTTGGCGGTGGCTTCCAGTATATGCTTTCACTCACGCAAGAACGAGGTTTCCTCACGCGTATGGTTGTTTTCTTTTGACTAAAAATGTCAACAAGAGAATTCTTCAAAGGAAATAGACCAAGTGCTATGATTAAATACTTTGTGTACAGCCTTTAGTAGAGTTGGACCTGTAATCTGGAAACAAGGTAGAAACATAGGACACAAGAATAACGACTTTGATAAGTTTCACGAATGAATAACAAATGGCTGAAATTTAATAAATCTATAATATTAACATGAAAAGGTTACAATTTCACTCATGAGGTAAAGTGTTATTGACTTCACTGTGATCTTTCAACACGACTGGATGGGAGAAACTTTGCCAATCGTACACCTAAGCTTAATGGTTCTTCAACACACAATTTTTCCTGATGGCATTCCTTCTACACACTTCTACAATATTTCTCATTACTTCACTTCAATGCTAAATGAGGGGGGTGGCCTCATATATTTATAGAACTTCCAGGCTTATCCATCTTATCTCTAAGATAGGATAAGAAATCCACTCTGACGAATCATATTTCCATACCTTAACTCTTATCCTGTACAATGTAAGCTTATGGCTTATGATAAGATAATTCCTTATATTTTACATGGGTTCCACATTTTTAGCTTTAATTACAAATGCAAATACACAAAATATTTATGACCTCACTCCTTGTATTTATTACCAATATAATATTTCTACATTCCATTAATCATGTAGACCCTACGTTCTTAATATTACCCAGATCTTTGACATTTTAACAATTACCGGTCCACTTACGAAAATATTTACTTTTTAAAACATTGCCTATTGTACTTTGATTGTTACCGTTCCACATTATTGGTTCGGCAAGTACTCATCGGCAAGGTTATCTTCTATCAGAAGCTACTACATTACAATTAACCCAACTAGATAATACATGAAAAGCTTTTAAAATGAAAGAACTACCTTTAATGGAGTATAAATTTCATCGAAAATTAATCCAAGTCAAAACCCAAAAATGAAAACTAAAGTTGTTTTTTATTCTCAAGATCACCAATGGTGCAAGAGAAGAGCATACACAAGCTTTAGCTTAAAATTATATCAATAAATGGAAAAATGTGAAATCAAAGGATCATAACAATTCTTTATAAAAGGTTCATTCCCTTAAGTACAAAAATGAATAATGAAATTTCCCACTGTAATCTAAATAGCAAATGAACTTCAAAAGTTGTTTTTGTTTCTCAAGATCACACAATGGTGCAAGACTTGGAAGAGAATACACAAGTTTTAGCCAAACTCACACAAGGCATGGAAAAATTATACTCATCAAAGCATTATACATGTTAGAAAAATGAACTATAAATTAAAAACCTGCAAGAACATAAGTTAGAAACCTTGCAATTTTTAACATAAAGTGTAAAAAAATCCAAATTTGAAACCCTAAAAACCCTAGCCAAAAATTTACACAGCACGCTAGCGCAATCCTACTCAATAGTAGCGGAGGCCTAAGCATGATGGCTCAAGCATCTTAACACTAGCACAGGTACTTTTACAAAAATGAAGATCTGATAACAGAAAACACACATAGCAATGAAAAATAATGTCATGCTAGTGCAGGCAAAGAGACGGTAGCGCAAGCCAAGTCACAGTAGTGCAAACATAACATGAGGATCCAAATTCTAGTTTAATGTATGCGCAAGAAGAGAGACAAAAATACGAAGCCTAACTAACGCTAGTGTAAGCCATACAACGGTAGCACAAGCCTGATGACGGTAGCACACTCCTTTTGACAGTAGCGCAGAGGGTTTCACACTAGCGCAAAGCACCCGTAGATCTTCAAAAATATGTGATTTTGACAATAAAAATGTCAAAAAGGTCAAAAAATTGTCAATTTGCTTAAAATTTGACAACACCTCACCTCTCTTATTCCTACAAAGAATACAAAGAACAAGCCAACTCAACTAGTCTAGTTAGAAAACTCTAGTTTAATCTACAACTGTAAAAATGAGGGTTAGTAAGAAATGAACTTGAAATTAATCTCAAAGCTTGAAATTAACTCTAATGGAGTACAATGTAGTATGTCCCATCGAGCATGCCTAATGTAGCCATGTGGTAAATAACTTACTCTAATTACATGAAAGCTAACACCAAGTAGCTTTAAAGGATAGTTAATCTAAAATAGACATCAATATAAGAGCTTAAGGGAACTAGATACCTTGCATAAACATGAATTAAATAACCTAATGCCAACCATTGCTACTCTTGTATGTATGAATACTCTAATGAACACGATAACCTCTTTAGATCAATGAGCAATCAAATTTGTGTGTTAATCTCCAAGGAGGGGGAAGGATCTCACCAAGAAATGGCTACAAGGTCATTCTTAGATCTTCCTTTCTACTCAAAAATGGTAGAACGGATGCAATGGATGAAGTGCATATTCTAAATCAATGGAGAATGCTCTTATCGCTTATGCCTATAAATTCCACTATTCTAAAGTGAATGGTGTGTATGTGTGTAAGGTTGGAATACTAGGTTTATCTATATAGCTTTCGAATTTGGAGAAGCATGAATCCTGGGTGCATGTGAGATAATTGATAAAGTGCAATTAAAGAATCAACAATTGATTAGAAGAATTAAGAAGTGATTAACAACTCATGGGAGTTGGGTTGCTTTAATTAATCAATTCCCTATAGGATTAATTAATAGGCTAGGATAAGCTTAGAAAGCTTATAGAGATGAATTGGAGGGAAATGGGGTGATTTTGAATGGTTGGAAGGAGGGTTTTAACTAATAAAAGGGTTTATTGATTAAATACAAGGGTAAATAGGCTTAGTTAACTAATAATAGTTATAATTGTTCATTTGGAAGAGGATTATAACTAACGAAGTGTCATTAATTGATATAAATTGTAGGAAATGCTAAGTGTAAAGCATATTGTTAGGTTTCATACAATTACTACACGCATTGAGGCTACATGTGCCAAAGAAATAGAGGTTGTAACAAAATCCTACCATTACTAAGGAGGAGGTTTTACATGTAAAATACTAGATCCTAGCACATTAGAAGGAGGTTTATTAGGAAACCATGGAGGTACTTAGAAATCTGCAGGGTGAAATACAGTGTTTAAAGGAATAGTCACGAAAGGTGGAACATAAGAAATAGCTGAGATGTTCCTAGTCATGATATTGATGATTGAAGGAAGTATATATCAATGTTGCGTCAGGAGAACATGTATTTCATTACTAGGAGTTTGTTAAAAGGAAACACATCAATGTGCACTGGTATTGAGAATGAACATTGGAAGATTTTGCCTAATCTAAATCTTTCTAAAGCATCATAGTTTGGATTATGAACAAAAGGAGATCACCTTAATGAAATTTTGTTGTGGATGGATGGATTTTGAGTAATATTTTGATTTACATGGGTGCAGAAGTAAATGTGCTTACCAAAGATGCATGGTTTCTGATGGGAAGACCTCCATTGCCGCCATCTTCCAATGTGATGTATATGAAAAATCATGAACTAAGTAACCACTGCCAGTTGGAGTATTGATGGATGCATCCATTACTATACAGGGGGCCAAGTTCACTGGGGATTTTGAGGTCTTAGTGCTTATAGAAGCAGATAACTTCCAACTCTACTTGGGCACCCTTGGTGTTATGCAAATAATGATGATCTATGATTCAACAAGGGATATATTAGTTTTGAGAACAAGGAGGAATGAGTTATTATCCCTTTGAAAGGCTGGAAATCTGAACCTTATGTTGAACCCTTAAGTGAAGAAGATCTGAACATAATTTATGTGTGCACCATTCGAGATCCAGAAGTGCTTGATCCATCTAAGGAAGGAATTATCTAGTGGAATGATGCAGAGTCCATCAGTGACACTACAAGTATTGCTTGTGAAAATTGGGCACGTGGCACTTATGAGATGGTTGGGCACGTGAGGTAAGAAGTGTAGCTGTGCATGTAAGTAGGTCGTATCGTATCATTAGGAGGTTAGGCAATAACATCTTGGTAATACCTCAATACACTAGCGAAGGAAACCCTTGAGGTATTCCTGTGAGCCATGGAAATATAGTGAAAGGATCAAGGTGGACAAAAGGAATATGTTAGTTTATACCCTACGTAGGACAAACAACAGTTGGTGGATGGTTCATAGGGATAATCTCATAGAATGGAGAGAAGTGAGAATTACTCTATCAGCCCAGTTTTTTAGGAGTAATAAACCCACTCAAATATTTGAATATCATGGTAATAATCTTGTTTAGTACCACGTTCAATAATGTGAGAAGAGGGGAAGGAATCTTTACCACCTTCATTGTGGGTGCACAAACTTTATTTCACCTTGCGAGGTTGCGCACATGCTTGGTATGTTTATGTGGAGTTGCATAGAGAGACTGGAAATTGGCAAGACTTGACTACAGGAATGATCCAGACTTTTGACTACTTCTCCACTAAACCTCTGGTGAAAGAGGCATTATAGGTTATGAAGCGCTTGACTATGGGAGATAGTGCAAAAGCTGAAGAACTCATTCAAGAGTTATTTGGTGAGTCAGACCTAGAAGCACATTTTGACGAAGTAGATGAGACAGATGCAAAACTGCTTGAGCATGATTTCCTAGAGAAGGAGAAAGGAAAGATGGTCTACATGGTGGATGATGAAGAAGTGGAAAATTTGGACATAGATCATTCAGAGGGTACGTGCAAGGTCTTAGACAGTGTGGATGAGAAGGTGCACACCTACCATGAACCTATGAAGATGAAGAAAGTGAACATTGGCATGGATGTTGAACCTAAGGAGGCCATAATTGGAGATTACTGGTCTAACTCTGAAGTGGCTAAGATAATTGAGTTGCTACGTGATTTCCAGGACTTGTTTCCTAGAGGCTACCATGAGTTGAAAGGAGTGCATGAATCTTTGGGTGAGATGAAAATTAAGTTAAAGGAAGGTATGTGCCCGGTTAGGAAGAGACCTTATAGGATGAACCCTAACCTATGCATAAAATTTAAAGAAGAAATTGACAAGATGTTGGAATCTGGCATTATTGAGCCCATAGAGGAATCAGAGTGGGTTAGCCCTATGGTAATCAACATAAATAAAGATGGAAGAATCAAGATTTTTGTGGACTACAGGGAGATGAATGTTGCATGTGTGATTGATCCTTTCCCTACACCATTCACTGAAGAAATATTGGAAGGTGCATTGCAGGGCGTGAAATTTACTCTTTTACAGATGGATTCTTTGGGTATCAGCAAGTAAGAATTGCTAAATAAGATCAAGAGAAGACAACTTTCACCACTGAATGGGTAAGTTTTGCATACATGGTGATTCCCTTTGGATTGAAGAACGCGCCTGCAGTATTTTCATGCATTGTTGTTCAAGCATTCCAGGATTTTATTCACAAATTTCTTATAGGTTTACTTGGATGATTGGACCGTGTATGGGCTTATCAAGGATCATTGTGACAATTTGTGGTTAATGTTTGAGAGGTGTAGACAGTTAAGCATCTCTTTAAATATCAAGAAGTGTGTATTTGCTACACCTTTTGGAACTCTGCTAGGGCATATCATCTGCAAGGAGGGTTTGTTGGTAGATCCAGCTAAGGTTGCAGTTATCTTAGGCTTGGAGGTGCCCACTAATTAGAGTGAGGTGCATGGATTCTTGGGCCACACAGGGTATTACAGGAAGTTTATCAAAGGATATGCTAAGATTTCCATGCCCTTGGAAGAGTTATTAAAAGGTAAAGGGAAGTTCTATTGGGGAGAACCGCAACAGCGCGCATTGAAGCACTGGTTAAGGAGAGGCTTACTACAGTGCCTATTCTATGTTTTCCTTCATGGAATCTACCATTTCATGTACATGTGGATGCCTCTGGCATGGCCATTGGTGTAATTCTAGCTTATCCTAGAGAAGGTATTGTAGATCATCCTATTTTCTTTGCTAGCAGAAAGTTGACTCCTACAGAACCGAATTATACAACTACGGAGCGCGAGGCTTTGTCAATGATCTACGCACTGCATAATATTAGATAGTACTTGCTAGAAACACCTTTTATTTTCTATACAGATCACATGGCATTGAGATACTTGGTGAACAAGCCTATTTTACAGGGGTGCATATGCCGATGGGTTCTCTTGTTCAGGAGTTTGACTTTATAGTGGTGGTAAAGCCAGGTAAAAGTAATTCTGGTCTAGATCATTTGTCAAGGATTCAATCAGGAGAGGATGTGCAAAGTATTGAAGATACAATGTCAGATGCATAGTTATATAGGTTAAACCACGCACCCTTAGAGTTAGAGGATATTGTTGTCTTTTTACGCATAGGTATGGCACCCGAAGGAATGAAGGCCTTGGAAAAGAAATAACTTGCAATTTTTGTCGCACCTTTCATGTTGATCAATGGTGACTTATACAAACTAGGTCGAGATGAAGTATTGTGCCGGTGTGTACTAAAGCATGAGAATGCATGACAATCATGGAGGAGGCTCATGGCGGTATTGTAGGTGGACACTATGCAGGTGACACCACCGTGCGTAAGATTCTACTAGCTGGTTTATGGTGGGAAACCTTGTACAAGGATTGCAAGGAGTATTGTAAGGCATGTGATCACTGTCAGTACCTTGGAAAACTGGGCAGAGAGATGAAATGCCTTTGAGGCCTATTGCTAGCACAGAACCTTTTGAGAAATGGGAAATAGACTTTGTGGGTCCTATTTCCCTAGCCACGCGTAGAACTAGATCACGCTACATCATCACTTGTACAAATTATCTTACAAGGTGGGTGGAAGTGGCACCTACAAAGGATTGTACAATCGGCTACAACAACAAGGTTCTTGTGGGAAAATATTCTTACCATGTATGGATATCCTTTAAGTTTGACAAGTGATAGGAGGCACTCATTTCCTTAATGAGACCATCAGGATATTATTGGATGAATTTATGGTTGCACACCATAAGACAACACCTTATCACCCTCAAGAAAATGGGACTGTTGAGGCTTTCAACAAGATATTGAGCCAACTTTGACAAAAAATTTGTAATGTTGGAAGGAAAGATTGGGATGATAAAGTTTATGTTGTGCTTTGGGCATATAGAACAACCTACAAATGGTTGAATAAGGAAACACCCTTTCAGTTGGTGTTTGGCACAGAAGTAAGTTATTCCCATGGAATTCATGTTACCTTCTTTATGTATTGTGCACGCTAGAGGTCTGGCTGATGAGCAAGCATTGGAAGAAAGAATTGACAAGTTGATACAACTGGATGAGAGGCGTGCAATAACACGATGGAGTCAGAAGTAAGAAAAAATCTAGGTAGAAGGCATGACATGATAGGCACATCAGGGACAAGAAGCTTGAGGTTGGGTAGATGGTACTTCTTTATGATTCAAAGTTTTTGTGCCACCCAGGAAAGCTTAAGGTGCATTGGTTGGGACCATATGTTATCACTCATATACTTGACTCAGGCACTTGCCAGCTAGAGGCGCTTGATGGAACATGGTTGCTCGATTACTTCAACGGGAGTAGGCTGAAGCCCTACTATAAATAAGTCTTCTTGGTGTTTGTAATAAGGAAGTATTTCCATTTAGATTAGATTTCCCTTACTGTATTTCCTTTAGATGTGTTTCCTTCATCGTCGCTATGCTTTGTCAATTTAGTTCAGTGTTATGTGTAATAAGTGTGTTTACGCACCGGAAGCTGATTACAATCTCAAGTGTTTTTATGCATAGAGAACTACACATACCCTTAGTGTGGGGTGGATAAAGAAGGTTAGTCTGGTACAGAAAATAAATAAACTCATGGGTGACCATAAAGGGAACAGGTTTTGAAAAGTGATGAAAACTTCAAGAGGATTGCTCAAAGTTAAAGACCATGCGTAAGGTGGTGAGTGCTCAGTATAACTCAAGGAGGTTGCAACATTTGAGACTACGTATGTTTGGGTCACATTGGATAAACTAATTCGGTGTAAGGAAGTGTGGGTAGAGGAGATATGTGATAGATAAGTAGTGGCACGCCAAAAAGTTATGACTGAGGTGCAAAATTTTGAGGCACGAGAGATTGGGGTGTGGGACAAAGAGTGAAAAACACGCTCAAAGGGAATTAATGCTCATGTATAGTGGTAGGTGGAGAAATTAATGAAGGGTATTTTTGAAACTTGGTTTAAAGCTGGCGTTTGCAATGTCATTTGTTACCTTGCGAGTTTGAAGAAAATTGAGAAGTGCGAAGAAGAGCTGGAGATGATGAGCACTCTGCAGAGTGAGTAAACCTATCAAGATTTCGAAGCACGCTTGTTGAGCATCTAGGTATGGAAGTAAGATTCAAGTGGTGGTGTGTGTGCACAATAGGGAAGGTGACTTAGGTTTCATTTGAATGACAGCTAGGGTTTTCATTCACACTCACAGGATCGAAAGGAATGATGGCACCATGGAGGGCTCCAGTTGTGGAGAAGGAGGTTGATGACCCAGCAGAGGAGTGGCTGGTTGAGATGTTATATCCGGAAGAAGTTATTGAGGGGTGGCCATGGACAACAAAGATTACACAGTGTAGGGTTTTAGAAATCAACCACCACACTGAGAAATTCCTCAAGGACATGTCGCAACAGAAGTTTACAGGAAGACAAATCGGCGGTTGGCAGATGACACTAGGGTTTTGGACACCTCCTGTGAAAAGGTTACTGAAAGCATGGGGGTCATGCAAATTCTGGAGTTTACCTATTTTGGGAAGCCTGAGAAGTTGTATCAGTGGCTCATGTTGTGCATCCATGAAGATTTTTTCTACTTCACAGGAAGGAGAATGAGGTTCACCACCAAGTTGATTGGGAAGGTGACAGGGTTACGTGACTCGGGCTCAGAGATTGCTGGAGATCTATCAGACGATGAGGGCATTGATGCCACAAACCACCCTACATCAGTATAATAAGGGGGATGATCCCTCAAAGTGACCAACATTGCATAGACATGGCCACCAGGGTTGTCCAACATGCTTGAAAGGAAGCAAGTTGGGTGCCACTGAATAGTGGAATGAGGTGAATATGTGTTGGTTACATATAGCGCATAAAATGGTCAACAAGACATATTACAACATTATTGGGTACATCACAAAAAGCTTGGTGAATGAGGTGTGTGTCCAAGTATATAAAGGTGAGAAGATTACTTGGGGCATAATCCTATTATTGATTGTATTTAGTGAAATTGGAGTACCCGATGGACCTAGGGAGAACATCTGGGAGTTTCCATTGGAGAATAAATCCCCAGTGAAGAAATTTTCCAAATACACTCTACGTGGAACTATTTCTAATGCGTATAAGGAGCATCTAGGGAAGTGGTTTAGGAGGCTATGCAGGGTGTTTGAAGGAGAATGGTGTATTCCACATGAACTATCCAAAGTAATGAATAGAGAAGCTGAGTTTATAGTCTACCAACACTTCAGCTTGGGGCACTTCCATATGAAGTTCAGGCTGGTAAGAGCCCATGGTGTAAGTTTCCCTTTGCTTTTACTCTAAGATATTTCAAGGAGTTAGTGAACATAGTTCCATGACACACGCAAGCTTAGTTTGACATACAAAGTAGAACACAGATATCCTTATTCTATGCAAGATTTATGCATGGCTAGGGAAAGAGGCCTATGTGGAAACAATGGAATTAGGCAATGTGGACATCATGCTGGAGAGTTTGGCTGTAGGACGGATTGAACCCGTGCATGTGTACATTTATCTAAGGCTAAGGTTAAAGCATGGCAACGTGGTAAAGGGCAGATATGACACTCGCGAGACCTCCAAAGAAGGGAAAATGTAGGGAACTTCAAGGCAGTTGCATCTGCACCCCCAACTCAGGAAGATCCAGTAGCCTACAGAGTTGGAGAACGTCCTAGAGAAGGAGGAACCAAAGGACAGTGCCAGACTTGTGCATACTAGAAGAGTTTTGTGGAGAAGGTCACATATCCAGAGACACTGGTGCAGGGACTTCAAGCCAACTGGTAATAAGATCACAGGCACGTAATGTCCTATGAAGAATGATGAAGAAGAAAGGAGCACATAAAATATGTTCCTGTAAAGGATAGTGAGGAGGAACAATCCCATTAACAAATGAACAGAAGAAGGAGGACACCCCTAGCGTTGAGATCAGGAGGATGAAGATATTGGGGACCCAATCGTATATGAAACCATTGATGACATATGAGTATCCATAACAACACTCAGGTGAAGGGGAAATGCCAACGATTTAACGGGGTACTGAAATTTCTAGAACAACAGTTAATCACTTCTGAAGGAGAACCAGAAAAAGGGAGAAGTAAATTAAAATGTCAAAGGCATTGTGCAGTAGGAGCAAGCATGGTAGTCACAAGGAAGAAGAGGTATATCTGTTCATGAGGACATTGGCGAACAAAAGGTGGGCATAATGATGAAGAAGGCAGTGGAAACTCAAAATTTGGCTATGTTTGGATGACAAGCAAAAATCATTAGGGACCCAGAGAGCACCCTTCCCAATAAGGATAAATGTATGGAGGATTGGATGAAACCCAGAGATGCACCAATATGTTATCTCGCAAGTAGTTATCATTGGAGCATGTAGAAACTCACATGGATGAGCCTCTTTGAGTTTCATGAGGAGTCATGCAACTCAAAGAAGATGAGGAAGGGCCACATACACTCAAATATTGACCATCTTACAATTTTGAAAAGTGAACAGGTGAGAAATATTGGTTAAAGAGTCCACTATGGTAGCAGTCACAAACATATTGATAAGGCAGCAACAATATGGGTGCTCCTAAGGAATTGGTATGAAGAGGAGAAATCAAAGTGAATCACCCAGGAGTTCATTCTGCAGTGGGAGGCACAAAATGTCAAAATAAGATGACTCGAACATATGTCGATGAATTCTTTCAAAGGCCCATTTCCTAGATTAGGTTTAGAGGATTCAAGGTCAGAATTACCCATTACCTCCATACAACAGTTTCAGTGTGCTAATTTGGACAAGGAAAAATGGAGTACGTGTTCCCTGCACCAATTTATGTGTGTAAAAGAGTGTGTGGTGCTACAATATATCTAAAGGCCCAGGATGTAACATCTTTGACAAAACTATTACTTTGATTACTTTTTCTCTTGACATTGCAAACATTGACATGAAGATTTGTCTTAGGAAGGTGTATTATTTGGAAACAAGAAAATCACGTTTGTAATGAATAAATTATTACTAATAATAAGATTTCACTGAAATTTTATGAATTCTATTACTTGAAAATGTTGTGCCATTCTTTTGTAAAAGTGCACTGAAATTAATAGTATGTGACCTGTATTGTTGTTTTCAGAACTTTCATATGTTGTGACAACAAAACCTTGGATCAATATGTATTGATTTGCATGGTTTAAAGAGAGTCAACTTACCTGAGTTCATCTTGTTGGTTTTGTTGAGCACATTTTGAAATAGAACTTTTATAGTGTATGACTAGTCTTGTTTTGGTTATAATTTAAGGACCCTTGGTTCATGGTGTCCTTGCTTTGCATCATGATGTAAATGGTGAGTGGATCTTGTATGATAAATATTATTGTAAGTCATTGATTTAGGCATTCTTACAGGACTATTAAGGTAAAACCTTAATCTAAAGGTAATGGTTCTATGCACTATTGATTTTAACCTAGGTAACTATGAACCTGAAGGACCTATTACTATAACTGCTAACATTCTGACACCCTAACCTAAGTTGGTACATTTTATGGTTGGGGAGTCTGGAAAAATCCTCAGGCAAATAATATTTGCCTAGTGTGACTAAGGTTGATTTGCTAACCTAAGTTGCATAATCTAACCTAAACTAATACTTTCTAAAAGGTACCTAAGTTTAGTACTTGGCAAGTGGTGAGTCAATGAAATTGAATTTCAAAGGCATTCACATGGAATTGATTTTGGTTTTACATTTTAAAACTACCAATTTTAGTGCGGAGGCATGGGAAGTTAGGGGGATGTCTTAGCTGACCCATCACTAAATGGATTCACAACCATATTTTGAATTTAAAAGACTCGCCAAATTTGGATGGTGGTAGTGGATAAATAACTAGGAAACTGATATCCTTGCATCAAATGACCTCGGTAATGGCAAAGAAATTGCCTAGGAGAGATGTGAAGTGGATTTAGGAAGGGTTGTTTGGTCATTTTTGTTCTTAGTAATTTTTACTAAAACATGAAGTTTTCGGTTCTTTGAACTACCCCTATTCTATTTTTGATCCAATGCCACAATATTTCTTAGCATCTATTGAGCTATTTCTGGATCCCTGGTGGAAGCATAAGAAAGTAGAAAGTTTGGAGTTGTTGGCTTTCAGTTTTGGAAAAAGAAGAGAATGGTTAGGCTCAGACTTCATAAATCTTCTGTAAATTACATGGAATTTCTCTATCAAGCATGATAGGTTCTATCCATTAATTTCTTCTAGTTTTTTCCTAAATGTTTTCATAAAAACAACTCTGATCTTGTTTGAACAAATCAGGTAGTTTATGTGATGTTAGAAATTTTGTCTTCATGCTTGTAATTCATTTCACTAAGTTTATTCAACTTCTGATGAATTCATTGTTTGATAAAATAGCATGTAGGTTTTTCCTTGTTGAATGTATGAATGGATTGTACTTTAAGTCATTGTTGGAACTGGAATGTGGTCAAATCTGTGTGAACTTTGTTGACTGTGCAAAACGGGTTAAGGGATACACTATTTGATAAAAGATAGGATCTGGGTTTGTTTATCCTTTGTTGGGAGAAGGTATGAAAAATGTATACTCCTGTTGAATCTTGAGTTGTTTTCAGATCTTTGTTGCTCTGTTTGAACTATGCTAGAAATAGATAAGTTAGACTCAATGATTTTGGACTTCCTTCTTGTTTGGAAATAACAAGTAATTCATGTGTTACTTCTCTAAGCTGATATGCTTTATTTGTGAGAACTCTTTGTTGGATTGTTCTTAAGTAGTCAATTTGAAGTCACTCCTAAAAAGGATTACGCTTCTCATTTTGTTCTCCTCTACTTAATATTTGACTCTCTCATGTTTAGCTCCTGACTTGAACTTAAATGAAGCGTCGTTTTTGTTTCTCTCACTTGTTATGTTATGATTAGATTTTATTAATGACTAAAATGTTCTTGGGGTCTAAATTTTAGGATGTCATGTCCCTTGATACAATCTGGTCTGAGGTAGTAATGGAGATAAGTTCATGTTGTACTTGTTATGTGTTGTGGAAAGACTTATCGATTGTTATATGAATCCTTTTTGAGGTGAGGTTTTGTGCTTCAGGAGTTACCCTTATCGGTTCATCTTGTTGGATTTACTAGTTTCTTGCATTCTAGTTTGATGTTTATATGACTTTGTAGATATGGGATATCTAAGTTGAACTATGAATTAGTTCAGTTTTCTATCTTAAGGAAATGGAGTTGGAATGTTGTTTTATTATTCTCATTTTGAGCTCAATTTTGAGCACCTTATTGGGGTAATGTCTCTTGTATTATTCTTCATTGTACTTTGAATATGGGTTAAGGTTCCTAAATAAATTTCTTACCTGAAGAGTAAGTTCCTTTGATTTTTGTGAAGTTGGGAACACTTGCATAACATAGTAAGACTTATATTCAAATTCTAGGATGCATAACTAGTCCCTTTTACTAGACGGAACCTCTCTAGCCTGAAGGGAAATAATATCCCAAATACAAGTGTATCATCACTAGCAAGTATGCTTAACAACATTGTCGCATGACCCATCTGGTAGGAACAGTAATAGTTAAATATTGATACTTAATGTATTGTGGCTAACTAAATCCTCCTAGGAATCATCTCCTTGTAGTCGTATAGCAAGGTGCAATATTCATAATTTAGTACCTGTTCTTATTTGAAAGGATTTATATGTGAGAAAACTCCATCTTCAGTATCTGACTTGCATGTTGCAGTAGTATATTCGATCCAGTACCGATTAGTTCTATACATTTTGAGGATTTGGGTTATGGATGAATTTGAGTTCCTAGATCTCTTAGATCGGATCAATATTGGTTTTCTATAGCACAATATGTAAGAGTTAATTCTTAGGAAAGGGTAATGAGAAATTATCTCATCTATGTTGTTGAGTCCCTTCTGAAGGTGTAATCATGAGATCGTTGTTCCAAGAGAATAGTGAAATTTAGAACTCTAAAGGATCTTGTAGCTTGTTTAAGCTTTCTTATGTATGTGAGATGAAGGAACTCGTGACAGAGTGGATATGTTGGAACATAATGATTAAGTGGTCTGGCCAACCCTTAATGTATATGGGTCCATCACTAATATATAGGTTAATATTTTAATATGAAATATTTTTATTTTTATTATTAAATATGCTAACCTAGGTATATACTTTAGGTTAAACATTTAATATCATAAAATGATTATATTTCTAATATTAAATATTATAAACCTAGTTGTATGTGTCAACCATTTTAAGTTGAAAAGGTGGGTCGAGAGACATACATGATCACCTTATATAAAAAGGACTTTAGGTCCTCATTTGATATATTCAGGAAATATATCAAAGGTGTGTAAATCAAGTGATTTGGTTTTACCCTTGGTAAATAGGGTTTCAAAGGAGGAGGTAATCTTACTGGATGTAAAATAAGTTCTCTTAAGTAAAAGGTTATTTTCAAAATGGTTTTTACGCTATTGGATTTGTCCACTATAAATACCGTGTCACTTGTGTTATTTATTTCATGTAAGTATTTCTTTATTTACTTATGTTATGATGTAATCTTTATTTAAATATTTATTGTAACATTATATAATATGTAAGTTGATTAAATTTGTATTTATTAGAATCCTCAAATTCTAACATGGTAACAGAGCGAGGTAAATTAAATAAATTAAGATCAAATGTTTTGTATTTTATTTATTTAATTTGTACGGGTTTTTTCAACCAACCCAAAAGGGTATTTAAAAGTATCTGGTCCCCTTATTTTTTCCCCCAATTTATTTTGGCGATACATTTGTGCAATTAAACTCTTGGTGAAAATTTTAGGGTTTTTCAATTTTAAATCTTTAATTTGTGGGGGGAGATGTAATATGATATGATTCTTACTTTCATTTACATTTTGTAAATTATATGGAATTAATGTTTGTTTGGAGATTGATGTGTGCACAGGTGAAAGGGACTTCAAATATTTACCTACGTGAAAATCACATACAGAAAAATAAAGGATTTATTACTATATGAAATAATTTTCATGTTTTCTATAATTTCAAATGTTTGCAGGTTAAATATTTTGGAAGGTAAATTCATACCCGTGTTCTTTGGACCCCTCTAAAAGAATTTGATTTGAAAAACTATAGTTTATAGTTAATCTATAACTATATTTTTTAAATTAAAAATATATAGAATAAGGTTTATATAATAACTTATATAAACATCGTATTAAAATTTATATAATTTGAAAACTATATATTTTATATAGTTCTTATACTATAGTTTATAACTACCCCATTCGTATGGGCTCCGTAAAAAAATGTTTTGAACATACCTAAACTATAAAATATTATTTTAATCTTAATACCCGACGCGGAGAATGGTGGGTAGTTGAAGGTTGTGGCCTTAGTAATCAATATTACTAAGTTTAATCCTATACTTGTTCATTAAAAAAAATAGACACCTAAACCGTAAAAACTACTTCAACTCTAAAGTGGCCCCATTCTTTTTTCTAAGTGAGATATAAAAAAAATTTAAACTTAAAACCTAAGTAGTTTTTTAAATCATATGGCATTTTCTTAGGTTTTTCACGTGGCATTGGTAAGTATGGCATGTTTAATTAAAAACTAATATCCTAACTTATGTTTCCAAATTATCATGTCATATTAATGTGGGCCACCTTGGCATAGTTTATGTTTATAAAAACCTAAAATAATAATTACATACCAAGTGACCGATGTTTTTTATTTGGTCATTGTGTTTTTTAATAAAAAAATATACTATAGTTTATAATTTTTATGAACTATATGTTGTTTTTTATTTACATTCTATAAACTATATACCTTTTAAAAAAAGTGTATATATATTTTATATTATAAATTAAAATAGGCTATTATAATGTATTAAAATATAACCTCACTAATATTATACAGAAGAAGAAATTCTAGAATTTCACATTCTTGGAAATACACAACAAGTTTTGGCTTCATTAAATTTGATGGTCAAATGACGTATGCACGGTAGACCAAACATAAGACAATATGTCAGTCATTTAGACGTCAAATTTAAGCTTGTAGGTTCCAAAAAACTTTCATTGTGTTAAAATTGACGGTTAAATGACGTCATCACGACAGACCAAAAAATAAGTCATTATGACGGTCATTTAGACGTCAAATTTAAGTTGTTTGGATCTTTGTCTACATTAATTTTTTTCATAAATTTGAAGTTGTTATACATTCTTAAGGGTCTCTTCTTCACTTCTATATGGTCGGAAATATTTTTTTATATAAATATGGGGTATAAGGCAGAGCCCTTTATATTGCGGGTTATTATTTTGATCATGGGAGGTTAATTATAATGCATTATAATGACAAAATTAGTTATGATCAAATAGTTTCTTTAGATCTATAAAATTTAGATATGATTCTATTAAAAATGTTGTTTTTATTATCGATAAATATGTATCTAACTCTGTGGTACATTGTATATTATAATGGGGTGTGTTTTACAGGTTTAGGAAAACAATGGCATCCAACTATTTCTGTTTTGACAAACCCAAATCCTGAATGAAACCAACTACAACATTTGGGTCAAAACAAAATTTAAGGCGAGGAAACTCTGGACGATTGTTTCTGGATCTGAGGTTTCTCCCACTGGTCGTCAAACAACTGTAGATAACATGAATGCATTCTTACAACGAATGCAAGAGGCTCTTTCTATGATTTTACGCAATGTGAATGACGAGTACCTTCTACACATTGGTAATATCGAACATCCGAAAGAGGTATGGACACAACTAGAATCCATGCATGAATGATACTTGGTATATCAAGGATAGTAATGAGAGTATAATAGTTGAAGGAATTCAAATAAATGGTTTGTATATTTTTGATGATTTCTCTTCTGCATCTTGTTTTATATCTCAGAGTTTGAATAATTCAAAACTATGGCATGAAAGGTTAGGACATGTTAATTATCGAAGCTTATATGAAATGTATAGATATAATCTAGTGAAAGGTTTACATGTGTTGTCTTATTCTCTTGAATTTATTTCATTAAATGATTCTAAATGATGGTTTTGATTCTGATTTAGTAAATGGTCATGATGATGTTTTGATGCTATAGATGTTTCTGAAACTCTTATCTTCCTAGATAAGAAATTAAATTGGGCTCAATCTATGTTAGAAAGTTCAAATCCTATTAACCTTAGGAAAATGACCAGAAGCCATCATATGTACCATGCATTAATTACCTTGTATGAACTTGAGCCGCGAAGTATTATAGGGTCTAGGTGGATATACAAAGTAAAGTATAATGTTGATGGTAGTATTAACAAACATAAAGCTAGACTTGTTGCTAGAGGTTTCAATCAGAAACCTGGTATTGATTATGTTGAGACATTTTCCCTTGTAGCTAAAATGAGTACTGTTAGGGCCTTATTTGCAATTGCCGCTCAATTTGGGTGGGAAAATCCACCAAATGGATAAGAAAAATACTTTTTTGAATTGTAATTTAAAAGAAGAACTTTACATGTTTTAACCTAAAGGATTTGAAGAAACTGGTAAAGAAAAATTATGTTTGTAAATTGATAAATCCTTGTATGGTTTAAAACAAGCTCTTAGAACTTGGTATGCGAAAATTATTTCCTTCTTTAAATTGTTAGGTTTTGTTAATTATTTCTTCTAACAATGATATATTCATTAAGCAATAAGGCTCACATATTATCATTATATGTATATATGTTGATGATTTTCTTATGACTGGTGACAATTATGATTTAATTCATAGGATTAAAGAGAAATTGAAGCAATACTTTGAAATGAATGAGTTAGGTCTCTCACATCATGTTCTTTGTATGACTGTATTTCATTCTATTGTTATTTTTCAAAACACAATATGCAACCATTGTATTGCAAAAAGTTTCTTATGATTGATTGTAAACCATTTTCTACTTTAATGGAAGTTGGAATAAATATTGATCCTAAATTATGCTATATGAAAAAGGTTGATCCCAATATTATATACGTTGTTAGTTGATAGTTTGATTTATCTAACTATAACTAGATCATATATTTCCTATACAATAGGAATCACATCAAGGTTTATGCGGGAACCTTTTTTAGAGATCATTGGAATCACATTGTAAAAAAAATTTTTAGATGATTAAAGGAACAATCAAATAATAATTAATAATAGTTTTTACATATACAAATGGCTTTAACATGGGACTACCTCGTATAATCACATCGGTAGGTAATAAATTTTCTACAAATGAGACATACATACCCTTTTTGCAGGATTTGAACTCGTGACCTCTATTTCAAGAGATATTCAATCAATTATGGGTTACATTATACTAAGAATGAAAATGCTATCTTATATGGATTTTGTGATTCTAACCATATTGATGTTGTGTTATAAAATATATTGGATATGTGTTCAAGTTTTTTTGGTGTAGGAACCATTACTTGGAACAACAAATGTAATCAACAGTCTCCATTTCTTCTACTGAGGCAGAGAAGTACAATGGAAGAAGTAAAGAAGCCATGTGGTTGCAACGACTGTTGGTAGAGATACACATGGAAGCGAAAGGAAGTATTCATCTTCTATGTGGTGGTCAGAGTTGTATTACTCTTAATTAAGAATCTAGTTCAACATCAGAGGACAAAACACATTGAAATACATATACGCTTAACCCGTGAGAAGGTGTTAAGTGATGAAATAAATCTCAAGTTCGTGTTGACTGAAGAGCAGTTTGCTGACATCTTCATAAATCCCCTGAGTGCTACAAAGTTTTGTCACTTTCGTGAAAAACTTGGATTGTCAGAGTTTCCATTGAGGGGGAGTGTGCATGACAATGTCACCTCCTAATGGAACTTGGTTTTTTGTAAAAATACCTTTGGGAAAGTGTAAAAAAGACTTTCGAGAAAGTGTAAAAAAATACCTTCGAGCATGTATACCTCCTTAGCTTCTTTTTTAGAAATAAGTGTAGAAAGATTTTAAAGGTGGTTTTCAGTAAACTCTTTAGTGCTATTGATTTTACTGGTAAACATCCAGTACAAGCATATTGTTAAGGAGGTCCTTGGTTGTAAAAGGATCCTATATGCTTGGGTTCAATAACCTTTTATGAGAACATGTAAAACTCACAAATCATACTTAGCCACTGATCATGGGATGATCTTTGGGATTCCAAATCCTTTTGTACCAAAAGGTAAATTGAGTATGATGAAGGTGTTATAATTCCTTCAACCGATATGCTAGCCTAAAACCTTTATGGTTTAAGGATTGTAAATCCTGTAGTGTACCACGGGCAGGTAATCTATTGGCATATGTTATGTTATCCCACTTAACATTAAGGGGGAGTGTTGGAACATAATGATTAAGTGGTCTGGCCAACCCTTAATGTATATGAGTCCAACACTAATAAATATGTTAATATTTAATAATATGAAATATTTATATTTCTATTATTAAATATGCTAACCTAGGTATATACTTTAGGTTAAATATTTAATATCATGAAATGATTATATTTCTAATATTAAATATTATAAATCTAGGTGTATGTGTCAACCATTTTAGGTTGAAAAGGTGGGTCAGGAGACATACCCGATCACCTTATATAAAAAGGACTTTAGGTCCTCATTTGATATATTCGGGAAATATATCAAAGGTGTATAAATCAAGTGATTTGGTTTTACCCTTGGTAAATAGGGTTTCAAAGGAGGAGGTGATCTTACTGGATGTAAAATAAGTTCTCTGAAGTAAAAGGTTATTTTCAAAGTGGTTTTTACCCTATTGGGGTTTTCCACTATAAATATTGTGTCACCTGTGATTATTTATTTCCTGTAAGTATTTCTTTATTTACTTATGTTATGATTTAATGTTTATTTAAATATTTATTGTAACATTATATAATATGTAAGTTGATTAAATCCGTATTTATTAGAATCCTCAAATTCTAACAATATGTAGGATCATATCCATTTTATCAAGTTCTTCAAAATGATGCAATGATAATGGATTAAAGAATTAGATATGTGACCCCTTTCGGGTTATGTAAATTTGAATTTATACTTTTACAAAACCTCTCTAATTTTGCCCAACATTCTGAACTTAGCTCTATCAGTTGCCCTCTAAATTTGGACTTATATCGAAAATAGGATTGATCCCTTAGTTTGAGGAGTTGATGGTTCATCCTAAATCCCCATTAAAAAGAGGAATAACAACACTAGTCGTCTACTTATATAACCTGGGACCCAACATGAGTTACATTCATGTGTAGATGTTTCTGATTGTTGGAGTGTAGAACATCAATTCCACTTTTAAAAATTCATCATGCAAACCCATCAACGATCATTGAGCTTTACCATTTCTTATATTCTTTTATGCCAAGCTTGATTTCTTCCTCTGATAATAAGTTTGATTGAAGTATGAATGATGGGAGGAATATTCTTTTGTTAAGATCGCTCATTAGAGTATTCGCATATTCCTATCTCTACCAATGAGATTCTATGATATTGTTTTCTATGTGTGTTGTATTTTATTGTAGCTCCTTCATATATCCCTTGCCCAGGATTTTTTTTCCAAGAGAAATTAATTCAAACCTTATTCAATTCACATAGATTTTTGTTATTGTTGTACCAATCATCTTGTATTTCTTTTTATTTTCTTTGTTCACGTCTATTTCCCTCATAGCTCTCTTGGTAGTCAATTATAATCTTCGTCATACCATGGATTTGGATGGAAAAGTATTATTCAGCCATCTTTCTAGGCTTATATTTTTTACAAGGGCAGTTAATGCCTTGTGAATTAAAGGTATCAACAACTTACTAAAACATAACCCCTTGCCCCCATTGTTTGTATTTCTCTCGATATCATTTAGATGTCATCTGAAATTGTTGTTCAAGGGAAGCCACAAAATATTCCTAATTTTCTTTATGAATGAAAATGTTTTTTCCTTGTTTTGAGATGTCTCTTGCATTGATGGAATTGTTTTCCTTGTTGTTGATCATGATCAGTTGGTACCATAGCATATTTTGACCAAGAGAGGATTATGATCAGATTTGAGCTCAATAGGAAATTGTAACTCAAAATTAAATGCTTAAGAAACTGAAAAATAGAGATTGAGTGCATATTACATAGTCCACTACACTTTTTCCATTGTCAAGTTTTACAAGTGATATTGCCAGATTTGGGCCAAGTCTTAAATTCATTACAAATAACCATGTCGTTAAGCTACATAGACCTAGGAAGCTCCACCCCGAAACTGAGTTGCCCAGGCACCATTACCTCTTGAGATAGTCTTTCCCAAAACTTGTAATAACTATGCTTCATTAAGCCAAAGCGGATTTTCATATCCACCTTTTTCAATGCCCAACTGAAGAGATTGATTATTGTGAGTCCTTGCATTAAATTCTCCCATCAAAATAATTTCCCCAGATACACTAAACACATAAATGTTTGTTTTTAAAGCAATCATATGGGTCTTCCATATCCAAATTTATTTTTTTTATATGTCTTTGAGCCTTTGGATTGGTGGCTCGAAAATCTATCGGTTGGGCAGATCTATGGATAGACAAGCCAACAGTGTGCAGGGCATAGCCCCTCTTTGAGTCAGCAAAGTGAAACTGGTTTATTGCTATTCTACCAGCAGGAATATTGTGCAAGTCTCACAATATTCTACCTTCGGGGGCTTGGGATCTCATCCCAGTAGGGGTGTTTCCAACTGCGAAAAGAAAGGAATGAAAGAGAGGATGAAGAAAGATCAGGTCTGAAGGGAGAAAAGAAATGAATTCCAAAGCAGAAAGGTCAGAAGGTTTATGTTTTGGGATTGGTAGTAAACAGAGCCAAACCTACTTGCATAAACAAATAAAGCAATACTGATGAATAAATGACGATAAAACAGAAGTAGATTCTAATAGAATAAACACACAGATCTAACATAAGAAAGACTCTGATGCATATAACACATGTATTCAACGCAAAGTCTAAATATTGTATTAATATTTCTTTCTGTTACAAAAAGCTCAAAGTCTTTTCTCCTCACTTCTATTTTTCATCTGAAAAATATCTACCACCTCTTGAATACAACAAGTATTTGAGTATTTATAGAAGAAGGAGAAGAAAGAAGGAAAAAAGGAACCAACCACCTATTTACATAAAATATACAAAATATCTACAAAATATCTCAAAGTCATGTTGACTTTTGAGAACTTGATGGATGACATCATCCCATGGCGCAACATGGATGATGTCATCATTTGTGCCAACATACTTTAGACATTTACAAAAAGAATTCGGAGAAGAGAGAGACTATTTCATCATTGTCCCGCGGTTGAAAGGGGGTATCCTGCTTTTGTTACTGCTCAGGTGACGAGATGTGGAATTGGGCACGGTATTCCATGAACTTGCTGATCATGGGCTCTGAAGTTGATCCTGGGAAGGATCCTTGTGTCGCTCGTTGATCACCTCGCAAGTCTCCCGCTCATCTGTGAGCTTTTCTGGGAGTTTGGAATATTCTTTCTCTGCTTCTATTAGGAACCCGATGAAGTCCCGACAGGCCAGCAGGTTATTGATGGATTCTACGTCAAAAGTGACCTCTGGCTCCAGCCCTTGTGAAACGATCTCCTTGAAGATCTGAATAGTTTCATCAACTTTCCTTAAGGTGAAAGAAGGAGTGAGTAACCCTGGAGACATGTTGAGAACAATTTACTCCATTTGATGCATTGCATCCAGGGCTTCTTCCTTTACCTTGTCGATCTTTCAAGGACAAATTCTAGTTGATCCACCCAATAATCAGAGTGGAAAGGATTTTGTTGAGGGCCCTGGGGTGACCGAAGATGCCGAACTTGACCAGATCTTCGACTGAACAGTCAAACAATCGTCTGAAAGGTCTCACGCTGCAGCCTAGTATGGTCCTAGCTCTTTGGATATGGGTCCTGCTAACGCCTGGAGTTCTTTGTTTGTCTTGTTGATGTTCAGGTACAAATCGATGAACTTGGAAATCACTCTTTCACTTGTCCTTGAGGATTTGGCTCCTTCAGGTGGAAACTTCCATACCCTGCTCACCGATCTTTGCATATTCATTAATTTTATCCTAGCTCAGAGGCTCAGGAGTCTCAGCAGAAGTTGTGGGAAGTGCACTACCCATCTTCTATAAGGCGTGGAGCAGATGTTTATTTTGCTCTTTCAGTATCCTTTTCTCTTCTTTTTCTTCTTTTGCTTCTTGTAGAGGGCGTCAACTGCAGATAGGGCCTCTCACTTGAAGGCTTTCAGAAGATGTCCCCATTGTGACTTGAGTCACTGTATAATCTGTTCAAGGACAGATCCTTTTTATCCTTCAGAGGATTGGGGTATGTGATCTCCATTACCCTCTCTCCCCTGAAGCACTCTGAGAGAAGCGTGTGATGGGCTTCTGCTTCTTCACCCCTTTTGACGAGATCATGGAGAAGTCCATCGGTGTGATGGGAAAATTTTCTAAGCTTTCTACTGACTTAGGTGCTGGGAGATCCAAGCTGGACTTATGGGAGAAGGAACAAAAAATAGAGAACGGGAGCAGCTGCAGTAGTAGAAGGGAAAAACGTGGAGACACTTGGAGGCGGCATCAAGAGGGAGGCCGAGGAAGTGCTCACGGGAGGAAGATGCAAGAGAGGAAGACATAGGAAGGGAAGGGAGCTCAGAGATGAGGGAAGAAATGGAGGGGGACAAATCTGCGAGAGAAGAGAAGATGGATGAAGAAGTAAGAGGAACAGTAGAAGAAGGGGGAGAGGACAAGACCAAAGGAATGGTCACTTGAGTCACTCGAGGAGGGGAAGGAGGAGAGGGAGAAGGGATCAGGGACCTCAATTGTTGTAAGTAGTGGCCACATCCTGAGTGGATGTGCCATACCCTGCTTGAACATCTCCCCGCCACTTCATTTCTTGTCTGGGAGAAGCTCAGAGTTACAACTTGTTCAGGTGCAGTCGGAAGGAGGACTTCCCATCTTCCTCTTGGGTATGGAGCTGGATTCATCTTGTTTATCTTTTCCTTTGCCTCTTTTGCTGCTGTTTCGCGTCCTGGAGGTGCGTTGTCCAATGCAGAAGGTTGTGAAATCAACCCCAAGGTAGATGAGCCCGTTCATCCTTGCACCAGTGCTCTGTTCTCTGCAGAGTTTCATTTGACCCTTTCCTATAATCTGTCTGAAGGATCCTTTAGTTCTATCAATTGGGGTATCAGCAAAAGGCCAATCTCTCTCCCACCCACTGTCAAGATACACTTGATCAACTTCTTGCTCAGTAGTTTGGTAACCTTTGATGGGATGATGGCTAAGTCCATACTGGATGATTTCTGCTCAAGGCTAAGCGAGAATGAGTCCTTCCTCCTGAGCTGGACCTCATGATACAGGTCGGAAATAGATAAGGGATATCCTCGATCTAGAAGGAATGTGGATTGGAGTTGAGTCTTGAGCCCTGGAGGCCAGATAATTTCTCATGGGTCGAAGAGTGGGGACTTTCCTGGGAAGTTGTAGACATTTCATGATTTAGGTAGCTCCAGATCTGTAAACATGGTCTTTTGCCTTGTGGTGAGAGAGACAGAGTGATATCTGGACCCACTGTGAGGGGGAAAGGAGTTCCATCAGAACCTTCTTTCTCTTCTAGAGAAGCTAGAGTTATAACTTCTTGTCGGTGATAGGGGGACTTAACAGGAGCTTTCTTGACAGCTCCAAACAGTATCACTTGGACCCGGCATATCTTGGAAGATGTTTCGGTTGGTTCCCCCAATGAAGTTGACTGCCCTCAGATAAGTGAACTGTGGGGAACTGAGTGAACAGGGCCCCCCCAATTCTCTGTTCTACTACAATGCTCTTGGTCTGCTACCGTGAGTCATGCTTTGGCCTCAAACAGGCATGACCAGATCCCCACTTGTAGAAGAATGCATCATTAATCTTTGTGAACAGTAGGGGATGTTACCTTTTTAGCTTCAACGTCTAGATAGTATTCAGCCATATTTTAATTTGGGGCCAAACCCTCACACCGCATTAAGCTGGATAATCTCTTTCTGAGGCTGTAACATAATACTCGATCGTAGGAGTTCATATAGAACCTCCCCTAGTTGTGTTAATTTGTTGTCGAAAGTTGCTCCAGATATAGTGCTGCTTATGATTTAGCAGCCCACTCTGTAAGCATTGATCTAGCACATTGCTTTGTTCATTGTTTCTAGGTACCAAGCATCCACTTGATGAAAGTAGTTCAGAAAGCCCAAAGACTCTCTCAATGACTTCTCGTGATGGGTTCACTGAGTTCCTCTGAGAAATTGCTACGATGAATGACTTGTGGCCATCTTGGTCAGTACTTTTTTGTTTTTCAGGTTGGCTACTCTCATTCATGGGGAATTGCATACACTGATCCTCATTGTCTGTTCCAACAATGCCTTGCCGTGCAATCTTATTGGCTGATGGCCACAAAGTAGTCGGTGGTGAGGAATGTCCAAGCATTATTTCAAAGTAGCCGGGAAGTGAGGTTAATCATGACCTCAGCCTTTATTCATTCTGGACACACCCTTGTGTCTTTGTTGTAGTAGTGGGCTACTACCATCATGAACTCGTTGTTCATAGCACTGACCAGGATCCCTCCAGAAAAATGTAGGCTACTGCCTACCAGTTTGTCCATCCACAGACTTCCTGTGACCCTTCTGGTTTTAGCCCAAAAGTCCTCCATATCGATATGACCAAGTTCTGAGTCTCTTATGTCTAGGTCACTCTCTGCATGGGATTTGGGCATCCTAACCCTCTGATATTTGTACTTCATTTCTTCCTCTGTAAGCTTGGCTTTGCCCTTAGACTTGGTAGGTTTTCTTGCTTGATGTAGACATATGTAGTTCTGAACTTAGTTGTTGATCTGCAAGAAGAAGAAGTGAAACCCAACGCAGGAGAGTCATGTTAGCTGATTGATCTCCCATTAAAGTTGACAGAAGGAAGAGTTAGCAATTTTGAAGGCATCAGGGCGCAGGGCAGCATGAACACTGCAGGCTACAGGGCTAAATAGTGTGCGCACACAGAAAAATGGTGTTATAAGGGGATAAATCAGCGCCAAAGGGCGTGCAAGGTGCATGGATACTATAGGTTGCATTTTGTTGTTGCAATCAGAAGTGCGCCTGCGCCACTTATGCATGTTTTTATAACGGGGCGCATGTTTTTCATGTTACACGGGGACAAGATGTGCCATAGGCGCATATATTTTTCGTGTTACATGGGATTTGGTGTGCCAAAGGGTGTAAGTTTAGCATGTGTAAACATAGACTTCAGGTGTGAAAAAGGGGAACTTGACACGGTGCATGGGAGGTCTGCATGACATGATGTTAATGTAATAGGGGATGTGCCTGCGCTATTTGAACACATTTTTACACTCAGCGCAAGTAATGCTTGTGTTGCATGGGTGCAGGGTGCGCCTATGGACGTAGGTTTTTGATATGTTGACATGGGAGTTGGGTGCACCCAAGGGTGTAAATTTATTACGTGTAGCATATGACATTTTTGCTGCAGCGATAAGGAAAGCACCTGCGTCCATACGGAGACTAGTTTTCACTAAGTGCAGAGAGCTCATGTGCTACAATCAAATCCAGTGTGCCATAGGTGCGACTGTGCTTCTTGTTACAAGGGTTGCACATGCGCCAAGGGAAAACATACAATTTTTGGAAAACGGTTCTTCTTCCCTCTGTGAGGGATCACAATTTTTAGGCTTACTTCACTTTGCTTCAAGTGGTGATAAAGGGGGGGGAGGAAGGAAGGTTTTAAGCTTTTTCTTTCAGGGCAGAGTTATCCTAACCAGTAGATCTGGAAAAAGGATGGGAATGATTTGGGAGGGAAAAGACAGGAAAGCAGGAGGAGCTTCATGGTTCGACAAATCTATTTTATCCTACCATTCAATCAGACAAACTAACAGTAAAACCAAAACACGAGAAAAATGAGGACCACTTACCCGGAATATATAGAATGCAAGAGGTGCAAACAGGGTCCACGAATGTGACACGAGGATGACAAGGCAAGGTGCTGACAGGTGTAGAGGAAAAAGATAAAAACAATCACGTGTTTTCTGACTGGTGATAATGACATTGGAGGATGCGCCTATATATAGGTGAAAGGCATAATAAATGCGCCAACCACTTTTTCAAGTGGTGCATCAAAACACCTGTCGACATTGCAAAACTTGTGCCCTGTGGCACACCAAGATGTGTGTTAACATGAAGTTATATGTGCCCTTGGTGCACCGAAAGTGGTGTCATCATGAGAAATATGTGTGCCCTTTGGCGCACCCAAAAAGAGGCACAAACAAAAGTTATGTTGAAATGAAGGCGCATGCACCTTGGCGCACGCAGGGAAGACTCAACAAGGAGGGGCACAACAAAATGCCTGTCGACACAAGACAGCATGTGCCAAAGGTTTTAAAGCGGGCATATGAAATTACCCTGATGTTACATAGTCATTATAGGTGCACCCAAGCCTAAAAGACCAAAAATGGCTAAGTTCAGAAAACTAGATTTCCCGGGAAAGGGTTTTACAACGTTCTGAATGCAAGGGGTCCCTAACGAGGGACCAGAACAAAATTTTGGTATGGCCAAAGTATACGGGATAACACAACTTCAATGATTAATGAAAATAGGGATTTAGTAGGGCTGATGTAATTAGACCTTAATTATGGAAAAATAATTAAGTAATTACCTCTTGCTAGGGTGTGTATATCCAGATGGGGTGATTCAGTTGGATGCTGGCACACGCTAACTGCAGTACTGTACTTTTGTGAAGACTTGGGTCTTCATGAGGATACAGTGTTGCAATTGACATGTTGCAACACCCTTCAAAATTGGATCATCTAGATCTACATAATCTCAGATTTGATCTTAGTTAAACTCTAGGTTAGGTTAGAAGTATGATTTATTATAGGGGTTAACTGACGACGACTTAGGATAATTAGACACACACAATCAACTTAGGTCGATTGAGTCTGTCTATGTACCCTTAGTCACTGCGAGTGATTCTCTATACCAAACTATGTTGTTAACTTGGGTTAGGGTTAAACCTTGAATAAGTGAACTGACAGGAGTCAGTGAAGACCATTCTAGATAACAAATGAAGTGGGGTGAAGGGCGTATTCTGTTTGACAAGTATGTCATCTAGGAATAAAAACCTGAATAATATGTGAAAATCTTTGGCCAAAGTATCACATGTTATTGGTTGAGTTCTTCTATGTCACCTAGTTTAAGAAAGGGGATTTTAGATTAATATTGGTAACAAATATTCAGATAGGTCTCTTAAACAAAACACTTCAATACCTAGATAAGGGTAAGAAAACCAAGTATACTTAGTATACAATACATTGAGTTAACATGAGAGATTGGTAATTCACCAAGTCATCTACAGTTGTATATGGTTATCTGTTATGAGATTGATTGGCATGGAATGTGTGTTCTAAATTATGATTATTTAGAACAGAGAACATTATTATAAAAAAAAAATTCCCTTGTTTCTAAAGTCTTAAAATGGGAATGTTACAGCCAAGGCTTCGATTGCAAGAAATATATCTAAACTATGAGGTGGTTTTACAAGCCATAAAAGATGAAATGAAGAAGGCAGATACAATATTGGCCATGTGTACAACATGTGATAACTTAATACAGGCAAGGACAAAGGCAGAGGAGAATGAAGTTCTACAGGCAACAAAGGATGAAACACTTGAGCGCATAGAACGAGTTACCTTTGTAGAGACAAAATGCAACGTGTTGGATGCTGAGAGGAAACATCACATGGATCGAATCAAGGGCATAGGGAAGCTCGTTGCCGTGAAGGTGGATTTCATGGAAGGGATGGTCTCAAGTATGGCCAACATCCTTAGAATTTTGAAAAGTGAGGGCGGAAACATGACTCGAGATGAGTTAGATGGCATCAATGTGGACATCCCTGACTAGGCAAGTGTAGCGCTTAAGGACTGGTATGAATTTGAAGGAAAAATTCAAAGTGAATATCCAGAATTCATTTTGCTAGAAGAAGAAAAGGGTACACAATAAGACAACTCGCCATATTCTTTAATCTTTGTTCTTTCATTCATTTATCCTATATTCTTTGGAATGACAAGGTGATTACCCATTGTTGGGGAGACAATACATTTTAGTGTGGGGTAATGTTAGATGGATGAAAATGGCCTAAGTGTTGGGTGCTGGAAGAGTGCACGGCGCTACAATATATCTAAAGTACCCAGGATTAAGACTTAGCCATTTTTGTTTTAAAGGCTATTTTTGGAGTTAGTGTGCTGAGCACACAAATACTTGAAGACTTGTGGTCTACGTAATGGTATTTTGGGAACAAGAAACAACTGAGTGTCATGCATAGTTTAAGCTAATAATAAGATTTCTACTCAGAGTTAATTATAGGAAGTTTATTCTTAAGACCACTTACATGTTGTGCATCTTTTTGTAAAGACACATGGCTATTATTAGCATGTGGCCTATTTTGAGAAGTGCATGGGCGGTGAAGGGCAAGTCCCCACCCATATATACATGTATTGATTTACACGGTTATGTGTAAGTCAAATTGTAGAGTTATGATGTTGGTTTTGTTGCACACATGAGTCATGGAGATACTTATGTAATGTAATTTTTTTTTGTGCTTAACAATATTTAATATAATGGTTCATATTGGTTGGATAATGGTGTTGAACATGACTAAATTTGGTTCTTTCATGGTAAATTTGGTTATAGTCATTGTTTAGTTCATTTTATATGTATTCTAAGATCTGGATCTAGTTTATGCATTGTGTGTTGTTTACTATTGGTTATGAATCTGAATGCCTATATGCACCATCATGCTAACATTCTGAATAAACAACCATAAAGAGGGACTTGATACCTTTTTGTGCTTTGCGTGAGCCCTCAACTCAGTCTGAGTGATGTGTCAGCACGCTTGGGTCATTTACAGTAAATTCTAGCTGCATCAGCCTATGCTTCAATATTTATCTTTAAAACAAGGCTTAGGATCTCTACTGGTTGTATAGCTCAACTTCAATAACACCCATAATAAAAAAATGTGCATCAAATGGCGTGTTTTGCTTATGGTAGTCCCCGAAAACGACACCAAAAATGATGGGTCCTTGTAACTTCCAATCATTTAATCAACCTATTCAAGTGTTGACGTCATTATACACCAATGTTGTGTTCAAGGCTATATGCAGAGAAGTTGATATGTAGCTCAGTCACTACGGTGGTTCTCTTTTTACGGGGGTTCATTTAGTATCGATTCTCTTGTTCTATATTACTTAACTACTAAAAGTGGGTAAATGTCTAAACTATCGATTGTCAAAATCTTCTAAACTATCGAATGGAAAACTAAGTATATAAAATGCATCTATTTTACTGAAATAGACTTACTGAATGAAATGTTTGTTAAAGGAAATAATTTTCTGAAATGAAATGATTGTTTAAAGGAAGTGACAAGTAAAGGAAATTAACTGAAATAAAGAGATATAAGATTGTATTCAGATAATCACCAAGTCAAGATATTAAAACTGGAACTTAGTAAATGCAAAGATTTTGCATGAAGTACCAGTCCTCAATTCTCCTCAGTTGAGTGGGCCCTTGCTCTACTTCGGGATTGACACTCTTAACACAAACGCATCATACAAATATCATGTATTGTATTGATAAAAAATGAGTCTGTTACATACTTCAGAGAGCAACTAAAAATAACTTCTATCTATTTTTTGTTGTAATACTGAAAAGAACTAACTAAGAAATAATCAAGCGAAGGTGTCTTATAGATACGATTGGTTACTACACATGCCAAAGCTATAAGAAATTGATTAGAAATTTAGAAAAGTCCCATAACGCCCCAAAACTCTACTGGAAACATGGGTCCTAGTTTGTATCTTGTTATGGTTCAATCTTTAAAATGGCGTAGTGATTGTAGACTTGGTCTCCTTTGACTGTAACTGTTCAAAATGGTAGAAAATGTGTCTCATCATCCTACATATGTCACCAAATTACTCAACAAAGTAGTTAGTGGGAGTTTCATTGGTCATTAGTTTGCTTAAAATAGAATAAGGAAAAATGCATTACTTTCTACTTCCGATATAACTATTTGGAACATTCCCATGCATTTATTAGTGTTTTTTGAAGTAAAGTTTATAGTTATATATATGTTTTCATGAGTCGGTTTATGGACTCATCACGCATCAAACCTAAAAAGAAAAATGCATAATGGGGAGTCAGACCAGCCCCGATGGTCACCCCAAGAGTGAACTTACAACCGAGCACTGCACTACATCTCAGACTCTATATAGTTCTTGTGAGTGTGTGTAGAAATTGTGCCCTAAGATGCCCTTATGCAAGTTACACTTGATAGTGGGTTATAGCTAAAATGTAGCAATGTAGTAAAATGTGCGGAGGGAATAAAATAAATTTCCTCTTTCTATGTATATAGAGTTTGCAGTCCCTTGTACCTTGAATGAATACTAGATGGATGTCTTAGAGTGCTTTAAGTGCCTTTTGAATGCAGGCTTAGGTGACAATAATAATGCTTAGTGCTTGGTGCTTCATTTATGTAACATCCCAAAAATTCTTATAAGTTAAATTAACTACGGTTAAGTCTAAACAGGATTAGACGAGATCACCATTGGGTGTAAAATTCATTTGGTTCGTCGTATCATGACCCACAACTTCTGCTCCGGGGCATGACACTGCGGAATGAATAACTCTGCACCCACCTTGATGATCCTTCCTAAAACATGATTATGCCTTAATCATAGGTAAAACGGTTCATAAATGATAGTAAATCTTTCGGTTATTTGTATTCTGGTTACTTTATTTTAATCGGTTTGGTCGTCTTTTGTTTTGTTCGACTTTTACATGACTGCGATGATAATTGTCTCTGTTTTATTTGATAATGCTATATCAAGCCAACTTTATGAGAATATTCAAATTATTATTTATGGACTTGGTGATTTTCGTATTGGAATGTTTTATATAAACTTGGAAATTCAACTAAATTTTATGGTAATATATTGTTGGAAATATGTGGACTTGTAGTATGAAGGTTAATTTTAACTTAACCATTAAGCTGGGTAACAACTAAAGTAAGGAAAAAATTATGTATGAAATATTAATTTTTTTAAAGGATTTGGCATGTAAGCCAAAAGTTTTATTTAGTTATTAAAATTTATGGGTTTCATAAAGTGAAACACCTTTACATGGCACAAGTGTGCGGCATGTACTAAAACACGTACCAACATTGGGAAGCCCAAATATTCTTCAATATGCCACCCAACTATAGTTCTTTCATTATATTTTTCTGTTATTTTTCCTTCGTCTATTTTCATTCTCCCCTTCTGGAATACATGCGTGAGTTTCGGAGGAAAGATGAATTCAACTTGTTGGAGCAAGAAGAGTAGAAGATTGTCGATTTTGGGTTTACTTCAGGCATGAATATCTTCTCCTTTCTCTGCTGCATTATTTGTAAAAAAAATGAGGAAATACACATTCTGTTTTTAATGACAATCAAGGAAATTGTGGACAACTTTTGATTTAATTGTTTGGAGATGAAGTATGAAAATGAAATTGATGGATTGTGTATTCTTTTTAGTTTTCTTTGTGTGGTTTTAACCTAACCCAGAAAAATACGCATATGAGGTTTTGGGTTTTGATCAGCAAAATAAAGTAAAAGAAAGGTTAAAAATTCCTTCTTTGCATTATAATAAATTATACCCAAAAGGAAAAGAGTTGGGTTTTTCTTGTACAAGAAGAAGGAAAACGTTTTGTGAATTTGTGTGTTTAAAATCGATTTGTGCTTGTGTTTTTTCATTTTGTTAAACTAAAATTTGGTTGTGTGTTTTCTATAAACAATTAATTTGGGTATACAAATCGATTTGCATAAAGGAATCGATTTGGGTAACCCAATGAATATGGGTATGCAACCGGTTGGGCTTTTGTATTTTTCTTCTTGGTTGTCATATGCAGGTCTGATTTTTAATTTATTGAGATCTTTTGAATGATAATTTGTGGGTGTCAAAGCTCTTGCATGAGGCTACTTTTTCCAGAAATTTTAGTATTATAGACCACTAAATCGGTTAATGTATAAATGAGAGTGTCTTGTTATGTGTGAATAATTACTAAAAAAAATGGCATTTAGCCTGTAACTTCAAGCCTGGCAATATGACTTGGATTCTTGTAAGACTGTGAAAAAGAAATTACTTGTCTTGGTAAGGGCATGAAAACCTAGACAACTTGACCGAGATGCACCAAGGAGTCATTGGAGGCATGATTAGGTTTAAAATAATGATTCTTATGAAAGAAATTAATAGTTGTTCTTTTACTAAATAGAGTATGTTTAAATGATGTAACCATGGTGCTGCCATATTGTTGGTTGGGCTTTTGTTTACCAGATAGAACATGTTAACGTGATGTAAATACGGTGATATTTGTGCTAATTTGTAGAGCTTCTCATTGATTGAAAAAAATACTCTTCTTAATCATTTTGTTTTTACAAAGTTATGTAAAAATTTTAAATGTCAAATGCTTATTGATTGAAGCTGGGATACAGATGTATTGACCTTTGTGATTAGAGGGATACGATCACTAAAATAGAAATTGGTTGTTCTATTTGTGTGCATCCATAGATGTATCTTTATAGAAACTAGGTAGTAATACATTTTTAGCTGTATTACCATGTGCTTGTTGATAAAACAACATGTATATCTTTTCATATTTTATTAATTAATTGCATTAGAAAATGGAGTTAATATTTATGCCAGTTCATTTTGAACTAACATCATATCACTACTCTAATCTTGCAAGACCATTAGCCGTTACATTCAAATGTGCGGAAACTCATGTCTTGTGAAATTTTATTGTAGTATGGATTTAAATGAGATACTTGGATTTCAATTGGTGAAATGATGATATCCTTGAATTTTTGGTTGAATTATTGGGGTCTTGGACCCATTGTAAATATTCAAACCTCGCTATGTGAGAATTATTATACCGGTTATATAGTTTGCCTTAACAACATATGTAATATATGATTTTAATAAAGAGATGATTACTTTGTGTGTAATAATATCTCAATATGAGTAAATGATGAATACTTGAGTTGTGAAATCTTACTTTTCACAAATTGTTGAATACATTTATTTGATAGTTATCAATATACGAAGCCAATAATTGGGCCATTATTGTAACAATCAATTGTCTTTAATTTTTAAATTAAATAAGCTATTTAGTGGCATAGCTAATCGAAGGAATAATTAACTATACATGTTTTAATATATATTTAATTCGGCCTTTCGGTAAACTTGGTATTAATATGATAAGATTTTAAATTCTGTTGTATAGAGAATGGAAGAGTATTGTTATAAAAAGGTAATTTAAGGTTAAAGAATCAAACATCAGGAAAAAAAGAGACTAAATGGGATGGTAAATAGATTAAAAATATCCATTAGGCATATTAAGGGATAAGTACATGCAGAATGCTGATATATTTACATTTCAGCATAATGAATGTACTTACCTCATAAAGATCTTGGTTGGCCTTTGGCATCTATCTCAATATAAATTCTTGCAAGATAGGTTTAATTGGAAATAAAATAAAAACAAACTATAAAGATCTAGTTAACTATGAAAGGGATAGTTGTGAGGTAGCGAAAGACTTAAAACTCATAAGAATAGTGTGTTGTCTTGAGTTTAGCTGGAACCTGCACGGTGGATAACTTTGGCCAAAGTAATGCATTGATGGTTGTGCATTGTCTGATCACCTAGTCCTCCAATTAAATTAAAAAAATTGTCTGTAACCTGATCATGGGAAGTTGAAATACTGAACATGAGGTAGAAAATGGTCGGATACCAGAATACGAACTCAGGAAACTAGCTTCGTGGTAGACCTAAGGACTTTCACATAGTTCCCATGACCTTTAAAAGGTTAAGCCGAAATGCTAGTAAGCCTTGTCACTCAAAGTAGTGACAAAGGGAGATCGTGGAGATCTGGATACACCCTTCTCAGCCGCACATGGCTTACATGGATGTTATTGGATAGATCAAAAGAGTAAAATTAATTAATGAATTTGATTAAATAAATCTGTACGATTACAACTGTGTAATTTGTTATTATGTTTATTTGTTTAAAAAAATCCTCATTTTTCAGCTCTTGTAATTTTGAGTGTTACAATTTTGAAAAAATAACTATGTATTTATATGATTCCCTTATTTGAATTTTGTAATTGACAACTGGAAGGTTGACCCACAAGTGAAAAAGATGCCCAAAAGATAAATGAGACCCAAAAGGAGCGAATAAGATAAGAAAGGGTCAGGGGCGACCGAAGGGGACATAAGCACCTGAGCGGTGTTGTCCCGGTCGGGCACTAGTGTCTAAAGCCATAAAATATAAACAAGTAAAGTTCTGACTGTGTTGTAGGGTGTGTAAAACCAAAGAGAAAGTAAGAAATAGAGAAAAGAGGCCGAAGAGAGTTGTCAACCACTAGTTTTCTTGCTTAGGAACCATGTAAATGCTATTATGCTTTTAAGACCTATAAATGTACCCAAGTGCATGATTTTGTGTCTACATTTGTACAGATCCTCAGAGGAGGGAAATGTCGTTTAGGCGACTGATTATTCCTTAGAAGAAAGTTAATTGGACGAGGCTCAGGAGACTGAGGAGAATCAGAATAATAGAATGGATTAGGATAATAAGAAGAACATGACTGACTAGGAGAATAAAAAACACACGACTAATTAGGAAAATCAGAATCATACCACGGACTAGAAGAATCTAAATCATACTACCAACTAGGAGATGAAGGTCTAATTATGATTGACATTGTTTGACGTGAATGCTTAGACATATGTTGTTTGATTGAACTCCTTCATGGTGAAGGAAGTTTGTTGGCATGATGTCATAATAGGTGTTGTCATTGATGTAAAACCACATTAATGGAAAAGTGAATGTTGTATGATTATGGTATGATTTTTTTTGTGGTGTCTAACTTACTGGTTCAAACATGTTTATCAGCTAGTGTATAGTGGCGATTCAGTGTGTGCCTGCTTGCTGGTTGAAAGCCCATACATGCCTAGTCATGGTTTGAGTCTTCCCAAGTGTGATTTAGAGTGTTTCATGAGGTCATAACATTGGTTCATATGATGTCTAACGTGAGTATAAATGGGTCTGTATTGAGTCAGCAATGGTCAGATCATGGTACAGAGTACAGTTCATTCTAGGCATGTTTCTAGCCCTCAATGCAAGCAGAATGCTTGGTAGAGATGTCAAAGTGTGGATTAGACCAAATAAGTCTTGGTGAAGCATGGGAACAATAGTTTTAATAGTGTACATATGAGGTATGTATGGGGTCATTTTCAGAGGTATGCATTCAGTTATTTAGTGCATTATTTCAGTTGTCCCTAGTTGCTATAAGTGACAATCTACACAATGCAACACATAGGTAAGTCTTAATGGATGGAGATATTGAGCTATGGTAATTGAAATTATGATGATTGGAGATGTTAGTAGGGATGTTTCCTTATGATGATCTCAAAAAAATTTCAGGTTTACAAGATGTGAATTTTGCAAGATATGACTAGTTTTTGTAAGACTGGGTCAAGAAACAAGTGACATTTCAAGCTTGACAAAAGTTGAACTTCTGATGCTCGTTGTGAATAATGTGATTTCCATGGGACCTTATGGATTTAAGGGATGATTATAAGGTGATTTTATAAGGGTTCAAAAAAATAATGAGGTCAGTTGATCGTCACATTTTTATGAATGAATGTTAAGAAGGTAAAGTGGTCTAAAACCCTAGTTAAACCCTAGCTATGAGCAATTTGCATAAAGTGAAGTATAATGACCCAGTTTTTATTGGTTCATAAAAATTGATGATTGGATGTTGTAGAGGACTCCTCAGGATTTCCATAAATGTATGGTTGAGGTCATGGTGATATGTGGGCCCCACCTAAAAATAACAGTTTATGAAGAAAGAAGGTTATAGGCCAAGTTGGTCTAAAGGAGTAGCATGAAAAATTGATATGTGGACATGATGATTGGAGATGATATTGATTTAAATGAATTTTCAGGAAATGTTTCATATAGGTACATGGTATTTTGAGGTCCAAACAGGTTGACTGGTCAAAGGGTAGTTTTGGATTTCAAATAATAGGGTTCAGTAAAATGAGCATAACTTGAGCTACAAGTGGAATTTTGAGGTGATTCAAGTTGTGTTGGAAATTAGGATTCAGATATATTTTCAGTGATATGTGGTTTTACTCATGATGATGTCATTTTATATGGTTTCCAGGGCATTATTTGAGCAGGAAGTTTTTTGGTAGTTCAAGACAACATCGTGTTTTGGTGAAAGTTTGATGTTATTTGAAGCATGAGATGGATTGGGTGATGATTTACATCACATATAATGCAAATAGGGATGAATTTGGCATCCAATTAATCCATTTTGAGGTCTTGAATGTTTGTATAAATGATTTTATGAGCTAACCTTTGGAAACAATGTTTTTGGCAGGTTGATTTGGTGAAGGGAAATGTAGCTGTGGTTTGAAGTGAAGGATGTTTCATGACTTATAACTTACTTATAAGTGTTATAGAGGTTATTAAATTTATTTTGAGAGGTCACATGGAATTTTTTGGTTGAGTAGAAGTGATTTGGTGATCAGATGAAGTTTCCAGGGTGTTGAAGGGTGCAAGAAACAACTGTTTTAAGAATTGCAAAGGGAACTGGGCCCATTAAATGAAATAATTTGATTGGTTGAGATAAATTGTGACCATATTATGAATGTTAAATAATATTTTAATCATGTGTAAGGGTTTATGGGTCATGAAAATATGGTATTTGTTTTATGTGGGAATTTTTAAGATTGTGCCCATGGGGTTGTGAGCCATTTTTGGCACATGTAATGAGGTTTTTAGCTAGGATGACATACTTGGGTCATATTTGAGCATTGTAATGATAAAATTTATGAATGTTTATAGAGTTTTATGGGTTGAATTATCATGAGGGACTAACCTCCTTTGGGTTTGTGAAGGAAGATTTGCATATAAAAGTGCTTGTTTAGCTCATTTTGCGAACTAGTCTTGCATGGGGGAGTAGTGTGACCTAGGAGGAGAGTTATTTGCAGGTATGAAGAATGATTTGAAGGGAAGATAATGTTTTTTCCAGGTTTAGCAAGGTATTATAGAAGCATGTGTGTAAGATATTAGAAGCAATAACAAGTGAAGAAAGAAGAAGTTATGAGCAAGATTGAAGACCTAGGGTTTGACTTAGGGTCTGTGAGCTGAATTTGTGATCTCCATTAGTTGTGACAGTAAAATTATCAGAGATAAAACATCTTTAGGTGGATGAGTTGGTGCTTGGTCATCCTTAGGGGGTTTTAGCCTCCTTGTGGAGTGGGTGCTTCACTAAATTAGGGGTTGGTGCTCCTTGTAGGGTTGGTGCTCTACTAAACTAGGGGTTGGTGCTCCTTGTGGGGTTGGTGCCTCACTAAAGGGGTTGGTACTCCTTTTAGTTGGTGATACACTAAATTATGAGTAATATAAGATAGAGTTTCAGTGGGTTTTCTTCCCCGTGAGGGTTTCCCACTTATATTATGGTGTTCTTTGTGTGACTACTCTTACTTTCATTTTGCTTGATGGTTGGTTTATGGTTAATGCTTGCACACATATATACATGATACATGGATGTTTGAATGATATAATATATGAATGGATGAATGACATGAATTTGATGGTAAATGAATTAAAATAAATTATAGGACTGATTCACCCCCCTCTCAGTCCCTTGTGCTTCTAACAAAGTTCCAACAAAGTGTGATTCTAGCAGCTTGACTCAACACCACTCTAATTACACCTTTCAAATATAGGTGATACTCATTTTTTCATCTTTAAGTGAGTGATCTAAGAAAGATGCATTCTCTTGAATCCCTAACAATGTCATAAGATCCATCCCTTCAAAGTTTGGAATGGACCATTTGCAAGTGTAAGAAATTACATCAAATATCCATTGGCTCTCTTATCCCCTTAGAAGTACTGCTAGACCTTCCACTCTCCTTCCACACTTATATCTAGTGCTTTGACCTTGTTCTATGTCATTTACACAATGGTATTGGCCCTTGATTCTCTAGCCAACGTATCCACATGCAAATTTACCCATTCAACTCGAAGTTTAATAATCCAAGGTTCATCCTTCCTTAAAATGAAATAAATTCGGTACCATTTGAATGCACACCACACTACTTTGTTCCCCTCCAAATCAATTATGAACCCAATCACTCTTAAGTCTAGTCTACGCAGGGATATGACAACCAGAAGATGTGCAACATGGGAACAACACCCTTTCAAGCACTGCAATTCACATTTTAATAAAGACAAACTTATTTTTCATAGGGGACATTATTTTTGAAGCTCATGTTACCTTTACACTTCTAGTGTTATCCCACATTATTACTCCTTGATAAAATTGATCAAACACGACCTTGCACAGAAGAATAATCTACCATGGTCAACCTTTGTATTAGCCCACATACATTCAACTATCCACAATCGATCCCAAATTAGTAGGGGCATGCGGGCTTGACAATGGAGGAGCAACAAATGGTAAAGGAGACAAATAACGTTAAAAGAGACCAGAGGCTCAACAGGAGCTAAAATCAGAGAAGAAGCTCGAAATTTTGGACTTCACACTGCATGATTCGACTCGGGGAAAAGCCTTCAATGGACTCGCAGAAGGCACCATGTGTCAGCTCGGTGTAATACCCAAGGTGTCATCAAAATTAGACCCCAAATGTGCGCAGACTCATCCACATGTCTAGGGTCTATTTTTTAGAAGTTAAATGGGCAGCGTGCCCAAATCAGTTAAGTATAAAAGGACTGGCGGAAGCCTCCATGTGTACCTCATGTAGCGCATCTTCCTAAGGCGCATTGGCCCTTTCAAAGATGGAGACCCTGAACTATCGCCAACCCTCCACGTGTCCCAGGTCCGAAAAAGTCTTAGGGACACTCGGTCGTTGAAATTTAGTCCAAGCTCAGGATAGGTCGGTGGAAGCCTCCACATGTCATCTCTTCGCAACTTCAAAGGAAGAAATCAAGAGCGTAGTTCCCAAATGAGTGCATGCACTCGCCACATGAGTCAGAGTACGAAAATGGAACCTCAGCCATTCAAGTGTAGGGACCCGCAAACAATTAGAAATCCGGAGGTTTCTTTCGCTAGAGTGCAAAGTCGTGAAGTCTTCGGGGCCACAGGGAGGTTTTTCTGCCAAAGTCCCCCAAACTTCGTGAGCCTGACACTGGCCTGTTTTGCGTCAAATGAGAACGGGGCCATGTGAGAGTTTTTCCCACAGTGACCAATTTTCAAACTTTCATAAAAACGTGTTTGTAAGCATGGGCCATTAAACGTAGAACCCAGGCAATAGTTTTTTCACCAATCAAAAGCTGCGAAGTTGTAGGGCTTTCGGGCCATGAGGGAGACATTTGCACTTTTGTAATTTTTGTGCAAAAAGCGTAATTTCAATTTTGGGCCCACATAGGATTTTGGGAAAAAGTGAATTTTAGGCCTGCGAGGCTGTAGGAGGTTTTTATAATTTTGCATTTTTTCACAAAAGGCACAAAGTGAATTTCGGGCCCACAAATCCATTTTGTAAAACTTGTTTTTTCACCATTTTTGTACGAATTCTATTCAAATATTCAAATGGGCATAACTTTCGATCTAGTGCTCAAAATTCAACAAATTTGGTACCGTTGGAAAGGTATCGACCTCCTCTATGCCATGAAAGCATAAAATATTATTTTCAGTAGGTTTTGATGGGTGAAAATATGGAAAGAGTCTTTCAAGCGATTAATATGAGATCTGATTGTTTCAACTACCTGATTTGATCTGATTTGCTCATCTTTCCTTCTCCAACATGCCAAATAGACATGGGGAACCAGAATTGATAGGTTGTAGGCAAATTTGTAGGGCATTGATAGTTGGTGGTTGAGCTTTCAAGATATCAAAATTTCTGATTTTTTCTTCTTGCTCTCTCGCCTTGACCTTCTATATATTAAAAACACTTCTCATTTGAAAAAGCGGAGACATTCTGGGATGTGGGAAAACTCTGTAAAATTTGTTTCTCAACTCCATTTGAGCTGTAAGCCTTCTCCTATGCCTGACAAGCAGATTTTATGCTTCTGAACATTCATGTAATGGTTTGTGCACCTTCATAGAGCAATAAAATCATTTTTTTGTGGTGTTCTTCAACCCTTTCTCATGTTTTGTTGTTTCTATGTACCTCTCCTTTCAGAAATGTTTGGATTCTTGTGCATGTATTTCACATTTGCAAGTGTATGGGATGTCATGTTTCATGGAGTTTTGATGGTGGATTAGGATCTAGGTCTGTATTCAACACTTTGTCTGACCTCCCCCATCTCCTTTTTCCCTGTTTCATCCTCATTCAGTAGAGTATCTCGCCTCTTTCCTTTTCTGGTGTATCACCACTTTAGTGTAGGCTCTGTTTTCTCACATTCTCTCTCTATGTCTCCTTGGAATGGTTAGATTAGGATTAGATAGTTTTTCCTACATTAGAGTAGATTGTGGCAGGTAGTTTAGGAACAAAAACCAACTTTCTCAGCATGGAGGATCCATTTCAAGTATCACAATTCCCACAGCTTGAGAGATGATCTCCAATGTCCATGACAGGTTCATACCGGATGCCCCATTCAAAACTAGGCCATCCAGGAGGTGCTGTAGATTTTAAATAGATAACTTTAGGTACATTTTCTAGGCCTTGTAGCACACTAATATATACATGATTCCTAAGTGAGAAAAGTAGTAATTGATGATATCTTTTGGCCTTTTGCTTTATCTCTTACACTCTTTCTTGACATTCTTACACACCCTACAACCCTGTCAATATTTGAATTATTTATCTTTTATGGCGTCAAACACTAGCGCCTAGTTAGGATAATAGAGCTCCAGGTACACTCATGTCCCTACTAGGCGCTCCTGAACCTTTTCTCCCTTTTCTTACTCTTTTGGGTCCCTTTTACTTCTTGGGCATTTTTTATACTTTTGGGTTGGCCTTTCAATTGTCAATTACAAAATTCAAACAAGGGAATCATATATATACATATTTATAGCTCTCAAATAGGGGACCAAACACTAAGCATTACATACTATCACCTAAGCTTGCACCTCAAAAAGGCACAAGCAACATCTAAAAGCATCCATGTAACACATTCACATCAAGGGACAAGGGTTGCATCACTTTTACATACACAACATAGGAGGAGAAGTTCATTCTATTCCATTACACACATTAACATTTGGAGCATTCTAGATCTACATGTTATCATAGTGTAACTTTTACAAGGGCACCTAGGGCATCATTACACACACATCTCACACAGAACTACATGGAGTCTGAAATGTAGTGCAATGCTCGGTACTAAGTTCACTCTTTGGGTGACCGCCGAGGTCAGTCTGACTCCACATTTTACATATTTTTATTAGATTTGATGTGGTTTGTGGACATGTGCAGGTAGAAAACTCGTTTTGCATGTCACAAGTACATTCGGCATTGAAACAAGATCATCAAGTGATAAACAAAGACTAACAATGAAGCTCCTCCTACACCAGAAAAAACACAAATCTTGAGCATCTACACTAGACACAAGCGCCTAGAAAGGTCACTAGCACCAGGCGCTCCTGTCCTTCCTGTATGTGCTCTTGTCCAACACATTCTTGAGTCTTGCAACCTCTAGTGAGCCTTGATGACGTTCTTCTTAATTTGTTTTGGCTATTCACCTTCCTAGATCACTTCCAGATTACTCAAGAATCAGCTAAGTCACTCTATCTCTCTCTCTCTTCTTAGGGTTTCATATTTGTACATTCTTGCTTGTCTTGTTTCTTTACTGTACATTAGCATTTGTATATCATACACTACAATAATTACTCTGAAATTTGATATATCAGGACTTAAGTATCCAAATATGGTTGGTGCAGGATGGCAACACTTTGGATAGTGATAATTTGACTAAAGGGGGAGCCAAAATTGTGAATTTGACAATGTTTCGTAACCAAAAATATGCGGCACAACTTTGGCTGAATTTTGCCTTGTTTTAAAACAAGGTGAAACTAGGACAAAGTTTTGCTTAGTAAAGATTTTGATAGACAATGATAATCAACTATGGAAGAGTTGACCCTGATGCCAAATGGTTCCCGAAATGGAAGATAGTGTTCTCAACACTCGATGTATCAATTGTCTAAGAGAGGTACTTCGAAACTTAGAAAAAATATTTAGAACAAAGGAATTAAATCCATAATCAAATTAATGAAAGAGGCCACCACGGGAAACTTGCCAACACTCCTCACATGCAACTAGTCAAGTAGAGTTAATGGAGCACTTTCATCGAGTCGTCGACTAGATTCCCTGAATGTTGACTACTTTGGTGAGTTTGAGTGATGCACTGCTCAGGTGAATGAGTTTGCATCGAGCTATTAATCTATTAAAGCACTTCCCAGCAATGTTAAAGCAGATGGGTTTTAACCCTTTGAATACGAACTTGCTACACAATAGTGCATTAGTAAATTCATTCAATCTTGATTTAAAACTATAAGCAAGTTATTAAAATGTCATTGCTTTGACCAAGGCAACCTACATAAGACGTTAGTAATTCAGTTTCGATCTAGGTCTTTGATGAACGTAGTTGGGATATTAACTCATCGAACCATTAATAGGTTTGGATATGTTTATTGGCCACCAATGTTAACCATTTATAAAAGACCCACAAGCCATTTTTGTTACACTCAAGATGATTTTGGAAAGCCTTAAGAAAGAGCATACATTGTTTGATCATATTTCCCCGATTGATATAGGAAAATAAACCATAACCCAAGTGCCACACCATATTTCCAAATGACAATAAAAAATGTTAGATAAGCATCCAACAAACGTGGGGTACATGGCATGGCAGATATCTCAGGATCGCTCGAACAGTGACAGAGAAGAGCATTCAATAGTTTCGATGAGAATGTTATAGCGAACAGTGAGACACACAATAAATTCATATTAGCACTAATTTAGGTTGAAAAGGTGCATATTACAGTAAAAAACATGTATGAAACAACTGCAACCAAATTAAGGGAAGCGGGGGCTTTGAACTAGTAACTTCCCCACCCAAATTTGACACACCAACTCAAGCCAGCAAGTTGTTTAGATAGTGCTACTGGATGTGGTATTTAACACATAATCGGCCACCCCAAGACACATGAAAGGCCCCCTTCTACACGTTAGTGCAGACAACAAAAAAGTAAAGCATGATGTTAGTACATGGAGTCCAAGGACGAGTGTAGAACAATAGAAAAGTCAAGCATAACGCTATTGTGTAGGCTTCCAAGCATTTTGTAAGTCATGCATGGTGGTTTGTGCACATGAACGTATAGTCCTAGTTGATATTTTTGGCTTATACATTGTATGAATGTTAGTGCGCACAACTAAGGACAACAAGTAGAAAATTTCAAAAATCTGAGAGAGAACACAAGTGGATGCATCACCAATATGCCCATAGTACAACACACAACGAATATTACAATAGGATGTGAAACAGGTGGAGGATGGACCCATGATACATCGGTGCATCTTTAAAGGTCTGGAATGTATTATGGTAGCATAGATAGTTACACGATTCAAGGAGCCTGTTTTTGCCACCCAAAAAAAAACTCAAATTGTAGCTTAAAAGTTTTGACACAGCTTAGATTTTTCTCAACAAGAACTAAAATTTGACATATATTTTTCCTCCGAACTACTGTAAAAGGAACAATTCAACACTATCAGTAACATTATCGCTAAGTTGACATGCTCACAAATCAAGTAATTTTTAACAATAGACATAAAGAGCATGCCTATATGGAAGTCCGAAATCGGTTAGAAAGTTTTAAAGAATGCGCGTGAGATCAAATCATCGTATATAATGGGCATACAATATGTGTACTATGAAAGACTAATCTAAGCTAATTTAATTACAACCATTAACATCCAGTAAGTTCATAAGCTTTAGATTATTAAACAAATCCTTCAATATGAAACATGAAAGGAAAACTTAATTAACTAATGTGCATCAATCATTAAAAACAATGAGAAATGCAAACCTCCCTTCATTGGTTGGATGTGCTTTCGAATATGTAGATATATCCTTTGTGAAGCCGAACACAAGCCAAAAACAATTAAGGCTATTCTTGATAAAGGAGAGGAAGCGCCTCTTCACTAATATGGCTTAATTGCCATTGTTAGTTATTCTCTTACTAATCTTTAGCAAGTAAAGGTGGTTTCTGAATTTTGCAAGCTTTCCTATAAATAAATGAAAATAAACTCTTATGAGTACAAATGTCTTGCAAGGACATGTAAAGGTGTAAGATTGGTAGGAAGGTACTAAGTTGTTTTTATAGCTTTCCAATTTGGGAGAAACTTGCAACATAGTTTGAATGTGGGATAATGGATATTTAGAATTAGAAAGGGATAAACATGATTAGAAGATATTGATTTAACAACGACCCATGGGAGTTAGAGGAGTGATTTAATTAATCAATTGAGAATTAATTAATAGGCCAATGTCAAGTTTATAGAAGTTATTTGAAGATGATTTAGAGGGAAATTAGTAAAATTTAAAGGGTTTGAGAGGGGGATTTAACCAATAAGAGAGTTTCTTGATTAAATTCAAGATTGAAAGATTAATTAATTAATAATGGTTAATTAATTAATTAAAAGAGGATTATAACTAACAAAGTGTTGTTAATTGCCATCTAGGATGGGGGAATGCTAGTTAATTAACGAAGTGCCGTTATTTAACCGAGACGAAAGAGAATGTTAGCTTATTAGCGGGAAATCACTAATTTTAACAAAATGTCAGGAAAGAGGATAATTAGTGCAATTTTCTATTAAAACAATGTAGTCAGATTTATGTGTCTATATTTTGTAACAATTTTTATAGGTGCATCAAGTGTTATATCATATCCTATAATGATGACTCTTGATTTGTCATCTATATAATTATAAAGGGAATGCTGTTCTTGAAGAAGGAAATTAACAACACACAATCCGAGGAACTTTGAGGAGAAGGAATTAGAGTCATTAATAAATGAGAAACCCTTCATGAGATGAAAATATATAACTAATATAAGATAAACATCTCGAGAAGGACATACACCTTATCATTTTTATATAGACAAACTCTTGAGTATAACCTATTCATGCTATATTGTTAGAAATATAACATAAATGTGAAAGGCATCCATATTTTTATACTAATTTTACCATTTTAACAATGAGGGAGTGAGATGTCTTATTTTGTTTTGTTTGGAAGACCTTGATTACATAGATATCGACATGTCTACCCATGGTAAATTGGAGATTTTCATATAGCTGATTTACACTTTATGAGTAAGTGTACATCTACATCAAAGTTGTTCCTTTAGCTAAGCAACCACGAGTAAGGGGCATCTAATTCATCAAAGTCACCTAGGGAACGATCATGGCCCTATCCGCTTGACTCTCTGTGTCGGGTATCTCCAGGCCTTGCACTCAACAAGACTTGATCCTTGGTGGGCTTATTCCAATCCATTCAATTTCACCAATGAATGTAATTCTTGTGAAAAATTCATCTCCTTTGCCTAACATCAATAATAAATGATCAAGACATTTGTAGAAAAGAAAATTATGTGCTTAATCTCTATTTCAAGATTTTCTTAATCAACAAAACTTAGTTCTTCAACTAACCATCCTTATCCATTGCATTTCATTTTAAAACTTATAGTCAAAGTGCTTATTAACATTTCACAAACATCTATGAATGATGTTTCTAATTTCTTAAATATATATATATGGGAAAAAATGTAATATAAAATTTTAGATAACATTTTTTCAATATTTTCTTCTCAAAATACAGTCATAAACCCTCCACATATAAAGGAAGTCTTATTGACATGAGTCCACATTTACCAACTCAAAGGAAATTATTTAACCATTAGTTTAATAAATGTTGTTAGTTATATTGATATGTTGTTAGTTATATAACCATTTCTTCATCTTCAAGGCTCCACTAATATCACGAACTTTGAAAAAGAGATTAAAATATAAAATATTCCCGACTCCAATCCACACATTACGTAACTCGTAGGGGCCGCCGGTCGGAAAACTCGAAAACAGTCCTGCTGTTCACCACCGCCGGTAGGACCCACTTTTACCAATCCCCAGCCAATATCATTTCGCCACGTCAGCCAAAAAGCCCACAATACTATCTCGCAAACCAGCCGTGGAGATCGGGCGTGCGGGACCACCCGCACGTGCGCCGGAAAATAATTAAAACGCTCATTTCAATAAAATTTCATTTTCATTTGTATTACATTTGGCCCGCATTTACATTTCATTTCGCGTTCATTTCAGGGTCATTTGGGACTTAGCTTCACAAATCAAAGGCAAGAAGAAATTAACGAGAAAACTTGCGTTTGCATTGAATTGAATCTCATTTACGCTGCGTTTGGTTTACGTAATTTCATTTCGCGTTAATTTCACGTGCATTTGGCGACTCCCATGCTGGTAAAGCTTTACGAACAAAGGCCTGCAAAAAAAAAAAGGGAAAAAAGAAAAAAGCTTTCAGCTGGAGCTTCCATGGCTTCATCGTGATACGCATCACATTTTATTCAAAAGCAAAGCAGATAAGTATTTTTTGTTATAGATTTAATCCTTGCGGCCTTTTAATTTGCAACGTTTTTCGCTCTTTGCATACTTTGTTCCTTGCACCGAAGATGAGGGAAAAAAACGAGGGTTTCAATCCGTCGAAAGGTCTGCGAGCGGCAAACGTAGCGGTTAAAACAGCGTTGTTTTATGGTTGGCGGGGTTCGAAGGCGGGGCGGTAGGCGGTGCTTAGATTGACTCGCGGCGGCGTGTTTTTTTCTTGTGCAGCATGGGAGGCGGTGGAGGGGCTACCAGTGGCGGAGGTAGAGAATGTAGCTGTGAAAGTTGTATAAAAATTATTTTGGGTTTTGGTTTGTGCTGTTTGGCCGTGAATTCGAATCTCAAGTTTGCGGTGCTACATCCCTTGTGAGACGAGCTTCGTTGGAATCTGAGGTTTGTGCTTTTCTTCGCTCAAAATAATGTCCCTTTTTTTGGCTTTTTTTTACGGGAAAATTTTAGTTTAGGCTCCTAGATATTTGTGTATAATTTTAGACGAGAATTATAACTTCTTTTTAAAGGCAAATTTAGCAGAGACTTGGCGTAAATGTTTTTTGTTTTGAGCGTAAATTTTGCTCAATACTGGCACATAGTAGTTTTGTCATGCGGTAGATTTATGTCAGTCTCGCACATATTTATCTCTTGGGAGTCAAAGTTTAGCTCAGGCTCAGACTAATAAATAGTTTTTGTGTTTGGGAGAAAATTTAGGTTAGTTTCATGAAAATATTTGTCTTGGGGTAAATTTATCCCCCAGCTTGTGAATATTTTTGTCTTCAAGGCAATTTTATTTCAGACTTGTAGACATTTTTATCTTGTGGATAATTTTAGCTGACACTTATTTGAAAAAAAATGTTCAGGGGGAAACTGTTGCTGACTTGTAAACAATTGTCTTCGTGCAAAATTTTAGCTCAGACTGGTAGATGTTTTGTTTTGAAAATAATTTTATGTCACATTTTCATATTTTCGAGCTGGGGATAATTGTTTCCAAGACATAAATATTTTTATTTTGGGTGCTAATTTAGCTCAGACTTGCAAATACCTTTGTCTTGGCGATAATTTTAGATCACGATCATTAGTAGTTTTTTTTGTAGGTAATTTTAGTTCAGCCATAAAATATTTCTTTTCCTGGGGTTAATTTTAGGCTATTGAAACTAATTTTATGTTACATTTTACATATTTTTGAGCTGGGGAAAATTCTTGCGGAGACAAAAATATTTTTGTTTTGGGTTCAAAATTAGATCAGACTCGTAAATACTCGTCTTGGTGATAATTTTAGATCAGGCTCATTGGCATTTTTGTGTTGGGGATAATTTTAGTTCAGTCATAAAATACTTTTATCCCGGGGTTAATTTTACTTTAGAGTTTCAAATACTTCTGTTTTAGGGGACTATTTAAGTCAGACCTGCAAATATATTTGTGTTGGTAATAATTTTAGCTCATAAACGTAAATATTTTTGTTTTGCCAATAAGTTTGTCACAGGCCCATAAATATTTTTATCTTTGGAGGAATTCAGGTTGGCCTTGTTAATGATTTTTGTCATTGGTCTTTTTTTATCTCAGATTCCCTAATAAGTTTTTCCCTGGGGATTCATTTTTGGCCAAGGGTAACTGGGGACTTTATGGGCTCCCGTTTGGTCCTAGGCCAGCGTGCCTTACCTCCGTGGGGCATGTGACGTGGGCTTTCCCGGATTTGAACTACGATTGAACCCTAGATTTTAAACCAACGAGCGGCCTTTGCTCACCAGTTGTTCTGGCCTGATGGATGTCCCGTCGATAATATAAGCTTATACTGGAAAATATATTTTTGGGGGAGGGGGGCAAATTGAGGCTAGACTTGTAAATGTTTTTGTATCAGGATAATTTCATCCAAGACTAGTAAACTTTTTACCAATTTGTAGGGAAATTTTAGTTCATACTTGTAGATAATTTTCTCATGGGGTAACTTTATCTCAACTTTTTTCCACTTTCTACGGAAATTTGGTTCATACTTGTAGATAATTTTCTCATGGCGGTAACTTTATCTCATACCTGATGATATTTTATCATGGACTAATTTTAGCTATACCTTTTGATATTTTTGTCTTGGGGGGAATTCAGCTCAAAGCCTATATTTTTGTGAGTCGTGCTCATTTTGGAATTCTAGCAATCTTTGGAATTTGAGCATAATATTCCGCTTTTTTCTGCTAGTTTTGTTTTGAAATTTCAATCCAATGAGAAGTTTTATTTTAATACCTTTATCACTATTTTTTTGTCTTGGGATAATTTTAGCACAGACTCGTAAATATTTTTTGAGGCTAGTTTGAGCTCAGAATCACAAATACTCTGTGGCTCCGATCTAATAAGCAAAGGCTCATAAGTAATTTTTTCTTGAGGGTAATCTTATGGCAGACTCGTAAATATTTTTTGTCTTGGGGCAAATTTAGCTCAATGTCAGTATTTTTGCTTTGAAGATAATTTTAGTTCACTGGGGATAATTTAGCTGAGACATAAATGTTTCTGTTCTGAGGCGATTCTATGTGACTTGTAAATACCTTTGTTGCAAGAATAATTTTAGGTCAGACATGTAGGTTTTATTTTAATCGGGATATTTGTAGAGTAGAGAAGAGAGGCGTAATTATTTTTGTTGTTGGGCCAAGGTTAGGTCAGATGTGTAAATATTTTTGTCTTGGGGTTCATTTAACAGCTAGCGCGTTGGCAAATCTATCTTTGCAATAATTTTAGATTAGACTCATTGATATTTTTGTCCTGGGGATAATTTAGCTAAGACTGTTAAACTGTTTTGATTTGGGAAAAATTTAGGTCAGAGTTGTCAATATATTTGTCGGGCAAATTTAGTTCAAACTTGTAAACATTTTTGTGTTCGGGACCAATTTTAGCTCATCACAGGTGTAGTATTTTTATCTCTAGGATGATTTTAGTTGACTCTTGTAGATAGTTTTTTGTCCAGTGATAATTTTAGTTAGGACAAATATTTGTGTTGCAGGAAAATCTAGCTTAGGCTTGTAAATGTTTTTGTCACAGGGATAATTTTTAAGTCGTACATGTGATTTGTTTTATGTGCTGGAGGTGATTCTACCAGGGACCTCAATTTTTTTTGTTTTGGGGGGGAAATTCAGCTTTACTCGTAAATAATTTTTGTGCTGGGGGCAAATTTAGCTCGGGTTCGTACATATTGTTGATCTGGGTCAAATTTTAGTTCACATAATCTTTCCTCAAGGACAGTTTTAGTTCAGACTTGGATATGTTCTTCTCCTGAGGATAATTTCAGTTGAGGCTTGTAAATATTTTGGTTTTGGGGGCAAATTTAGGTCAAACTTGTACTTTGTTTTTGGTCATGGGGGTCATTTTACATTGAACCCCTTAATATTTATATCTGGGGGGGGGGGGGTTATTTAGGTCAGATTCATAGATTTTTTGTTTTGAAGATTTTTTAGTTCAGACTCAAATATTGTTATTGTGTGATGGTTTTTAAAGAAGAGTTGTAGATGATTTTTGTTTTGGGTGCAAATTTAACTCAGGCTTATGGCTATTTTTAACACGGGGTAGTTTCAGGTTAGATCAGTAAAAAATATTTTTGCTGGCAACAATTTGATCTAGACTAGTAAATATTTGTCTTGGGGATCATTTTCCTTTGGACCCTTAAATATTTATATCTAGGGGGGATAATTTTCACTCAAACTCTGATATTTTTGTCTTGACAATATTTTAGTTCAGACTTTTGTTACACGGGGAGAATGCCCCCATCCTGGATCTGTTCCAGACGTCTGGGATGTCTTGGGAACGGGGGGACAGGGAAAATGCCCTCTTGAAGTACCAAAATTAGCAAAAATAGGGGGGTGGACGTCTTCTAAACTTCAGGGATGGCATCCCCCACTTCGTTTTTTTCAAATTTTAAGACTTTATTTGTATTTTAAAGATTTAAATACTATTACAGATATCCTAAATATATCTTCCTGATAAACACCTATATGTATTAGTCTCGAGGGACTTATCTTGAATTTGTTACAGTCTCACACATTGAAGGGTACCACATTGATTGATTACTCCATCACCTTCTAGTTTCACATATTGAAGGGTTCCACATTGATTGATTATTCCATCACCTTCTTCATAAGCTTCCTGCTGTCTGGCCTTAATCTAGCTGCACTACTGCATTGGGCTTGAAATTTTTTCTTGGGTAAACAATAAATGGACTTCAAACTCCTCCGCATCCCAAGACATCATGTTTTTTTTGATTATTTCCCCAAGCTAGAAGGAAAAGTTAAAGCTGCTCTATGACCATCAAATGGACATCAAATTCAAGGTCGGTCATTTTTATTGACATCTCATGCTTCTACACGCCCTTTGTCCATTTCTTTGGTTGCCATTTTAGGTTACGTCTATTGGCTTAATTAATTTTTAGTTTCTATATTTTTTATTGATTATTAATAATTATTTTTTATATATTATTCAATAGTTTAAGAGCCCCCCACTTACCCACACAACCCCCGCCCTCCTGCTGTCTCCCTGCCATCGCCAAATCTGAAATGTTTTGCCTCCCTGTCACCCTGTCCCTGTGACTTAGGTATCTATGGCTTAGACTCAAATATTGTTATCATGTGGACAGTTATATTTAAGACTTACTTAAGTGTTGTAATTTTTTTTTGGGTGAAAATGTAGCTTGGGCTTTATAGTTATTTTAAAAAATGGTCAGTTCGGGCTAGTAAATTATTTCTGAGCTAAACTTGTAGTTTTGGGGACAAATTTAGCTCATTCTTGTAAATTGTTTTTGTCTTTGGGTCAGATTTAGCTTAGACCTGTATATATTTTTGTCTAGGTACAAATTTAGGTCAGCCTTGTCTTTATTCTGTCTTGGGGTAATTTACCTTGGACTAGCAAATTTTATTGGCAATGGGGAAATTTTAATTTTTTAACTCAGATTTGTTTTTTTTTAATTTTCTCTTGAGGATATGTTCAGTTTAGACTTGTAGAAGTTTTTGTCCTTGGGATAATTTAAGATGAAGCTCACAAATATTTTTGTTTTTGGGAAAATTAATGCCAGAATCATAATTTTTTTTTTATCTCGGGGCTTATTTTACATTAGGTTTGTAAATATTTTAGTCGTGGGAGTGATTTTAGGTCAGATTCCAAGGTATTTTTTTGAGGATAATATTAGCACAGACTTATATTTGATTATCTCCTGTGGATAATTTAGCTGAGACTCACAAATATTTTTCATTTTTGTTTTGGGGAAGTTTAGGTCAGACTTACAAATACTTAGCTTTGGTCTAATTCTAGCACAGACTTGTAAATACTTTAAGCTTCAGTCTAATTTTAGCTCAGACTTGTAAATTCTTTAAGCTTCAGTCTAATTTTAGCTTCAGACTCGTAAGCAATTTTTTGCTAAGAGTTAATTTTAAGTCAGTCTTGTAAATACTTTTGTCCTGTGGATGACTCAAGCTCAAACTCATGAGTACTCTTGCCTCAGGGTTAAATTTTTCTAGTTTCAGAAATATTCATCTTGGTGGAAACTTTAGTTCAGGTAATTTTAGGTTAGGTTTGTAAATATTCTTTTGCTGGAGGTAATTTTAGCTCAGACTCGTAAGTATTCTTTCTTGTGATAAATTTACATCAGGCACGTAAATGTTTTCAACTTTGGTCTAGTTTTAGCTCAAACTCACTGATAAGTTTGTCTTTTGGGTATTTTTTTTCATCAAGTGTACGTGGAGGTCGCGAGCTCCAATTCTGTTTTGGGGGACTCAAAAATACTATTTCATGTGGTAAATGTATGTCAGACACATAAATGTTTTTGACATTGGTTAAGTTTAGCTCAAACTTGGCGATATATTGGTCTTTGGGATAGTATTTTTTCCCATTAAGTGTACCCGAAGACTAGCAAGCTCCAGTTCTGTTTTAGGGGACTTAGACACAGCCACATTCCCCAGGCGTGCTTGCATTATCACAACCTCATTATTGTGAGGAGCTAGGCCCAATGGTTCCTGGATGGAATTTGAACCTGAGGCTCCATTGTGTCATTTTCTTCAAGTTACTACTGTCACACTGATGTGATGTCTTTGGGGTAATTTTAGCTCAGACTTGAAAAAGTACATTTGTCTTGAGGTATTTTTAGCCCAGACTTGTAAATACATTTGTCTTGGTCCTCGGGGAAAATCTTAGTTGAAACTTGTAAAAATATTTATCTTGTTGATGTTTTCAGCTTATAATTGAATATTTTTAAATAGTTTTTGGTTGGCTTATACAATTTCCTTACAAGGCATTTTGCTTCAGTTTATGTTGAGTGACTCGAGTTAGCAACTCTTGGCTCGGCGAGTTGGGTTCTCTTAGCTCGAACACGAGCTCAGTCGGATGGTAGGGTGGCAACTCAGTGAGCTCCACTTAGCTCGGGAAATAACGCGAGCTCGGTGGTACTTGAGCTTCGGCTCGGTTGATAACAATGTAATTCGGAATTCAGCCGGTGGTTTCAATGTAGCTCGGTCTCGAGGATAAATTCAGCTCAGGCTGGTTATACATGTTTGGCTCGGCTCGGATACGAGTTCGACATACAACAAAGTATTGGGTTGGCTCAGCTTAGTGGACAGAGTAAGGTAATTCGGTAGACATTGCAAGGTAGCTTGAGCTAGGCAAATAGCTCGACAAAGTTACAAAGTAACTCGGTAGAAATTGGTGAGCTTGGTTAGCAAAGCAAACCACACATCTTTAAGTTCACTCGCCGAGCTCAACCCCCATTATACACTAATGGGAAATAATCCCACATGCACCATGTAATGACAAGTCTAGTCTATATATACAAAACCAGTTCTCCACTAAGGTAAAGTCATGGCTACAGCCATGCCCACCTAAGGCAGGCCCGAGTTGGGAGGTGGTAAGAACATAGGGCAGCTAACCATGCTCGGGTTGGAGAGGTAAACATGAACATAGGGCTTGGAGGAGAAAAGCTAAACTTAGATGCACAAGGCCAACTAGGACCCATAAGGCAAGTGACCCCCTACAACAAACACCCTTTTACTGCAATTATTTTATTTGATCTTTTACTAATTATAGCTTTCTTATTTTCTTTTGCTCATTTCCTTTTAAAAAGAATGTGCATAGGTTTTCTACTAGACACGCAAGCATGAAAAGTCAAATCATATCATAAACGGGTCAACTTGGACCCATACAATGACAATGATTTTTTCTGCTACTAGGAACAAAACTCTATATTAATGCAATTATTTCCAAATTATGATCCTTGCTTTTAGCGACTAATTCGCTAAGCTTTCTAAAAAAGCCTATTTTCTTACAATTGCTCAAAGCAAACCTTCGCATAGCGATATAAATATCAAGGTAAATCACAACAAAGATGAATATTACCTCAAATTACAGGTTTGACACAGGTCTTACTTGTACATGACAATGACACATGCAATTCTCTACTATCCGAACTCAATCATGCATGTTTTTGTAGCTCTCTTGCCATAGCGAGATGCGCAATGCTTCTACATTGTCACAATGCGACCAAAGCAAACCTGTTGCACAAAGTATAATAAATAAAACCAGGCTCAATCACAACAATGTCATTTCTATTATAATCAAATCAACTATTGAAATGAACTTTGAATCACCAGTTTCTTGTACCCTGAACAATACATGGCAAGATCTCTCTATCCGAAGCATCATCTTCTGCTAACTCTTGTCCGTCTCTTCTCTACCAATGATATGCACTTCCTTTAAATCAGAGCACACATTTGCATTTCACAAGTAGTTAAATGTTGAACCCTGCAGGTTCCTTCATTGCTTAATGATAATGCAAATCAACTGAAATGAACTATTATCAACATATATTTAAACAATAATCTCCATCAACTGTAATCAAACATCATTTACTGCTAATCAAGGTTAATGACAATAACTGTTTCAATCGCAAAGCAGTATCATACAGCTAACTAAATGATCAAAGCAGTATATAGAATGCTGTATCATTGTGGCAGCAGCCACCAAATCATCTAAAAGTATAAAAAATAATAATCTGTAATCACGGGATATGACATATTTAATAAAATCAGGGGACCCCATTGTAAACAACAGTAGTTCAAGCCTCAAAACATTTTGAAGACTAGAATTGCCTTTAAGAAGAAAGTATTCGGGTGGATACTTCTCGTCTAGAGTTACTGGTCGAGATGGGATTGTCTAAAATAGTTTTCATGAGCGCTCCTTGCATTTTATATCAACAACAAAAAACATCGTGGAAGATATTTTTTATGACCTACTCGTTTTTAGACGATGTTTTGAGTCCTCTACTACCTAGGGTGAAGAAACCTTTTTAGATCCGATGTTTTGAGTCCTCTCACTGTACCATAATTAGGGTGAAACCCAATGTTTTGAGTCCTCTACTGTATCCATCATTCGGGAGAATAAACCTATACTTTAAACCTTGTTATATTTATTTTGGGAATGCAAAACAACTAGATCTTATAACTTTTTGTGGGGGGAACTTGTAAGAGACACTTGAATGATCAATGATTATGGGAAAAAATTAGCGACAATTGTTGACCACGTTGCTATTCCTTTTGATGGTAAAGGCAATGTAAATGAACCTTTTAGGGAGGTTGCTGTCCTTTGCAGTTATAAGAATATGATAATTTAAGGAAAGATATATGTCTAGGTACGATGTATTTAGATACTATGTCAATTATTTGCATGTATATGGGAAAGGTAATTTTTTAATTTTCATTACTTTTTGTAGGTAGAGTAGCTTCGCGATTGGAATATTTCAATGCAATTCTCTTGAAATTGTTGTATTAAGAAGTATGCATGAAAGAAGATTTATGTTTTCAATATTATTGAAAACAGCTCGCTTGTCTGTAAAGAAAGGCCTAAAGGCTAAAGCTCATAGTGATGATATTTTCCATGTCAGTGCATTCATCTATAAGAGATATTGGGACAGGTCAATTTTGCATTTTGAGCATCTGGTTGGATTTTGATTTCTGACCAAACCTTTATCAATGTTTGTACATTTAATATTTTATTTGCTTTCTGGTAGCACATTTAATTTGATTGAATTGCAATCAGGTTGGAATATACATGCCTTGCTATGATATCTTCCGAGATCGGCTTGAAGGATTTTTGCATAGGAGTGCACCTGAGTTCACACCATATGCACCATTAGTAGCCGGAGCAACAGCACGTGCTTTGGCTTGCATTACTTGTTCTCCCATGAATTAGCGAAGACAAGGATGCAGGTTTGTCATCACGTAATCTTCTCAAGGAGTTCCTAGCTTGATTATTAGAACTTGTAATGTTTCAGTTTAAAACTGAAAGAGATAATTCCAAAATCAACTACTAAAATAGTGTATCATAAGTAAAGAGTATGCAATACAATTAATATTCACCATAAATACATGCTTGAAGTGTTGAAACATGAGATTTATCAAGTAGGGAAATTGGTACACCCATGGAAGAAACCCCACTTGTTATTGGAAGATGGCCCAAAGTAATTACAAGATAGCACAATATGCACAGAGCTTCTTCCAAGAGAGAATAAAATCCGTAGAAGGTAATAGAAGGAGCTTTACAAAATCTCTAAAAGTATACATAAAAGGAGTGTTGAGGAAGAGACCTATTGACTCTTTAAATAGAGTGAAAAGAGAATAAAGAGTTAAAAAATAACTCAAGTCATTGCCTTAGCCAAACTTCTAAGTGTTTGCCTAGTCTTCCTATTTCCACATAAGCTTTTAATATAATTTAGCTGAATCATTGGAAGGTCAAAATTTAACTGCTTGTCTAAAGTTTAAATGCCACTGGACTTTGATCTCTTGAGCATATATGAAGATCCTGGTGTTTAAATATTTCATCTAAAAATGGTTTTTATCTAGTTGTGTATAAGCAAGTTTCTTGCTGCTGTTCAATATCTGATGGTGAAAATCCAGTCAAGGGAGTTCACAACTTGTACAGTGTTACTATAACTTTGAGCTATCTGAGTCATGGTAAGAACTGTGAATCTACAAAAAATCTAGAATTGGGCAGAGCACTGATTTGTTTGCCTCTTCAGCCTTTCGTATTTTAACATGATCTCCGAGCGGCATTTTGGAGCCAGCAATCAAATGAGAAAGGAGGAAAGATTCGAAGATCATCTGAATGTTTTGAACATTGATACGCTACTATACCCCCCACGTTTCCTGTCTGATACGTATCCGATATGGATACGTACGGATACGGATACTGATACGCCAAGGATACGTATGGCAGCCACATGATCAATAAAAATGCTAAGTCTTAAGTATATTGAATGTTTTGAACATTGATTCAAGTTTCGTATTACTATTTCAGTTATTGATGGACTAAAAAATGAGTAACAGAGTATATATATATTATATATATGAATATGTCAATTTTAAAAACCTTTGGGTACAATACGTCTATATATATATATATATATATTTTAATTTTTTAGTATATGTACAGACGTATTGTACCCAAAGGTTTTTTAAAATCGATGTATATATATTTTAATTTTTTAATATATGTACAGACCTATTGTACCAAAAGGTTTTTTAAAATCGACGTATCCGCGTATCGAACCCATATCCAAACCAGAACCTGCACTTGTATCTTGGCAACATAGGTCTAGCACATTGACATGGCTGCTTTAACACGGAGACCGTAGCCAACGGGGTCTGAATCTGGGTCGTCATAATTGGAATCACTCATGCCTTACCATTATACCATGGCCACAGGGCTCTTTGTAGTGTTGTGTTAACATTACCCAAAGTAAAATGATTTCCTGGTTCTTGTTCCGCATGGGTAAATTCCATGTATTAAGCGTCATATCTGTTGACTTTTTGTGTTACTGCAAGCTGTACTTGTGTTATGTGTAATGACTTTTTGATCCATAACTAGCCCGGCTATACTTGTTTCTGATTTGTGGTTACGGATCCTGCGTGGTCTATATACTTGATTCCAATTGGCCATGTGCTGATTTAAGTACTTATGCTCAAAACATTCAAAGAGTTGTCCATACTACAGAGTTGAATGAGGAAATGAAGAATTGGACATGAATTTGGAAAGAAGATTATAACAACAAACACACATGATTCAGTATACCAGATTTAACGAGGAGAAATTCAGTGTGGCTAAAAACTCCGGCAAATGGGGCTGTGGCTATTTCCACCACCACAAAATATTCAGCATTACAAGCTCACAATGTCATGGCTCCTTCAATAACCCATCTTACTTGTTCAGCACCCAATTCTCTATACTTTGTCTGCAGTTAAACTTCTCTTAATGCAATTCAGAACTCAATTCTAGATGTGGATTTACCTTCCTCGAAGACTCCTTAACCAAACATGCTGCTAATGGACACAAAAGATTCCAAAATCCTAACTACCTCGACAGCTAGGATGCCAAATACTGAAACTTCCATTCTGGGCAGTCTGCGCGGCTTTGTCATATTTGGGATAGGTTCAGATGTGCACGAATCTGGTCTTGATGGCTAAGTAAAGGGTTCATGCCATCTTCAATCTGTATGGTTTGTTGTCACAGGGATGCATTCGGTCATGATCAAATGCATAATGAGTGCATAGGCGATGGTTGCCACCATGAATCCTTTACCATGTCTGATTTCTGAAAACAGAAAGATAAGGAAAGTTCCATGGGGGTCCAAACTTCCCTCCAAACGTTCTTCATCTTCCTCCCATTTGTTCCAGTCACCTTTACATTCAGTCTTGGTCATTTTCTTGTCTTGGAGTGATTGCATGCGTGCAGTTTAAAGATCTTAAGGACCATGTGACCACTTAGTGAAATTGCATGAACATAGATACCTAAAGATGAAGTGTTACATATTTCAACCGATCCATTCCAGGTCACTTTTTGCATGGAATGTTATAGTGTTGGAATTCCCACCTTTCCCTAGTTCTTCCGATAATTGTTTTTTGATGTTTGTGAGCTGTGTTGTGAATTTCCAAACCATGGTTACCTGTATTTTGGATAGAAATGTATCAACATTGACAAGTAACCAGGAGTGATTGCCTGTTACTATGTTTGCATGGTGTAATTGTCAGATATGTTTACACCTTTACGCTTATTTGCGATATCCTGTCTTCCTCTGTTTCAGTTGTCCTAAATCTTAGAGTGATAAGCAACTACCTTTTGGATTCAAGCTGGTCAAATCCAGGTATGGTAGTCTTTTTTGGGCTGACTTTTTGTACAGTTGCTGCTTTTAGCTTTAGACATACTTTTTATTTTCATGTATTACCATTCTGTATTGGTTAGCAATAATCTGCTCTATAGTTCTATGCCAGATAATCAATGAATTTTAGCTTCAGGTTTGTTTACATTTCTCTGCATGCCATCTCCTATTCATACACACTTAATATCATACATGTTTGTATGTCTTAGTATGAACATCCTTCAGCTTTTTATGCTGGAAACACGTTTTCTTGTTCCAACCTTTTCTTTTTAATGAGCATTTTGTTGTGTGCCATGAACTATTGTAATTGATATAGATATACATGTGATATCCTCAGCCTTCGTCATCTAAAACAAATGTTCAAGATTAAGAAATATGAACACTTTGCTATGGTAGGCTGTAGCCATCAAAATTGCTTACAGTCACCTTCATTTTCTTCTGTAGCTGTTCACCCTTTGGGAAAATTCAAACACTTAATGTGATTTAATATCATCTTTGACAGTAATTTGTTGAAAATTTAGAAGTATATAATCTTCTTATGCACATCTTTACATTGCAGGTTCTTTCAGGATTTGCATTCCCTTTGATTACTTGGAAATTTGGAGGATGGGATAAACAGAATCTATTCATTTCAGTATTTACCCGTCATCTGCCTAAGTTGTTAACCTGTGACGTTAAAATATCACCCTTGCAGAAACACATGTCAATCTTGTTATTGTGGAAAGGGATATTGTGTTTTGGTACATTCTTGGAACTGCAACTCAATATATTGATTAGGTCATGTCTGTTAGATGATTTCAAGTTCCATTCTACCTTTAAGTTGCAGATGTAAATCTCTTTAGACTGGGGAAGAGACCAGTCTATCGAAGATGCTATGATGTGAGGGACACCGTAGAAAGTTTTCAAGTTTAAAGCTGTAAAAGTGAATGCAACTTAATTAGGCTCATCCAGTAAATTATAACTTGAGTTGACGTTAGGCCACTAATTGTGCAGATCGGCAATATGCCGTCATGGTGGAGGAAATCATCATCTAAAGAAGTGAAGAAGAAAGGAAGTAGAGATAATATATTTGATGGTCTGCCTTTTCGAAAATTCAAGCTTCTATTAGAAGAAAAGGGGAGCTTCAGGTCTTCACGAGGCTCTCGGTGAGACAGTCTCGATACAGCTTCTGAGAATGGATCAGGACCGGGGGTGGACTCCAGGTCGCCTTCACCTTCTAACTCGGTATCCCGTTGTCAGAGTTTTTCCGAGAGGCCCCATGGGAAACCACTGCCCCTCCCATCTACATTGCCATCGGCACTGGGTCGTACAGAATCTGTGATCAGTTTGCCTGTACCTTTGGGGAATGTATCTTGGAGATCATCTCCTTGTTTGCCACTTCCTTCACCTGGCCAGGCATCAAACAGGTTGGATAGTGCAGATGTGGATGGATGCTCAGCATCTTCATCTGTTTCTAGTGTGAGCTTTGTAGATAGTGTTGAAGCTGTAGATCTGCAATAGAACAATAGGCCAGAAAATGCTCATTGTAAGCATCGTGATGCAGCCCTTGCTGGTAGAGTCATTGCAAATGGTTTTGGAGGTTCTAGGTAAGTTTTTACTTGTAATATATGTGGATTATATTGGCATCTTGAGTCTCTCTTTAGCTATTTTATTCCCATTTTTAAATTTTGTAGCTTATGTAATATTATGAACCACTGCTTGAAAGGTAATCAAAATACTTTTTTCTGGAAGGTTATTTTTCTGTTCTGACAGATCTTTTTGCTATGTATGCTTGAAGTGTGATGAATGCAGGGCATTCTCCTAAGCTCAGCTTCACCCAAAATTTATTTTTAGAATAACAGAGATGCTCCAACATGCCTGCAAATTCCAGTTAATGGAATACTTGGAAGTGCACCAGAGAGTTCCATGTCCAACCCTTCAAGAAGTCCAATGCGAGTTTGTGTGTCTGAGCAATCTCAGAACAACGCTTTCTGGGAAACAAAACCTTATCCTGAGACAGCTCTGTTTGGGTCAGGTCATTGTTCAAGTCCTGGTTCAGGTTATAATTCAGGGCATAATTCTATGGGTGGAGATATGGTTGGACAGCCCTTCTGGCAGCAGAGTAGGGGCAGCCGAGAGTATTCTCCCGTTCCTAGTCTGAGAATGACAAGTGGTCCAAGTTCAAGAGTTCTGAGTGGGGCTGTTACTCCTTTGCATCCTCGTGCTGTTGGAGTAGGTCCTGAATCCCCAACCAGCTGGTTAGAAGAAGGGCAGCACACAGGGCGTCATTTTCCCCTACCTCCACTATCTATTTCAAACTCGTCACCCTTTGCCGCTTCTGGCTCAGCATCTTCCTCATCTTCTGCAGTGCCCCGGAGTCCTGGCAGGGCAGACAATCCTCCAAGTCCTGGATCACGCTGGAAGAAAGGAAAACTTCTAGGAAGGGGGACTTTTGGGCATGTTTATGCTGGTCTTAACAAGTATGCATCTATCATCTTACTATTCAATCTTTTTTCCAAACTGATCACCCGTGGTCTGTATTATTTTTTTGACAATTTGTGTGATGCATTATGCACATACATGTGATTGCACAACTTAATTTTCTTCAGTCATTTTCCCTCAATCATTCTGTTGTTTTGCATGGTAGTTTTTCTTTAATATAGTCGGTTTGCATCCATTTGTAATTGGTCCACATCCCAATTTAAAGATGTCTGGTCCATGTATAAAGACATTCATTTTCAATCACTGTTGTATTCTTGGGCAGCATTCTGTCTTAAGTATTCTACTTTTGTTAAAAAACTATGTCTCTCTGTTGGTCACAATGGATATTGTAAATAACCCTTCATACTAGTTTTATCATGTCTTGAACTCTTTCTCAACGCTCAAATTATTGAAGGGGAAGGATGACTAAATTTATGTCACAGTTCTGGCTTATTTTCCCAATCTTATTTTGCATTCCTTGATAACTTCTGCCTTTACCTGGACAAAAATAGATTACATTACACAGCACAGGAATATATGTAGATGAAATCCTGAGTTTTTTGTTATCTTTTGTTAGCATTACACACTGAGGGATGTTTGATGGGCTTTATTCTGGCCATTTTATACTTTGCATAGTTATCATTGGCTAATTTGTTGTTTTGTCACAATGGATATTGCAAATATCCCTTCATATTACTTTATTATTTCTTGAACTGTTACTTGATGCACCTGCAATGGATTTGGGAAGATGGGCTAAATTTATGTCACTGTTTTAGCCATTTTCCCCCAATCTAATTTTACCTTGACATATTTTTCCATAATCTAGATGAAATATATTGCATTGTAGGATACAGGAATATCTACACATAGGAATCCCGAGTTTCTGTTATTTTATTCAACATTGCATTGGGGAATATTTGACGCTTTTTTTTGGTTATGTTATTACTTTTATAAACATTATTCAGTGATTTTTTGAGCCTATATCTACTCCTAATAACCTTGTCATATTTTTAGTGAAACTGGCAAAATGTGTGCAATGAAGGAAGTTACTATGCTTTCTGACGATCCAAAGTCAAAGGAAAGTGTAAAGCAGTTGGTACAGGTAACTTCATCTTAAAATGTTTATTTTCAAAGATTCTCATTTGATGTTTAAAATCAATTGAATTATGTATCTGCTGTCATGATCAATCTTTTAGAATTGTGCAAGTAATTTGTCATATTTTCAAGAAATACTTTTTCAATACCAATTGATGATTTCCAGTTGCCTTTGATAGGAAATTGCCTTACTTAGTCGTCTCAGTCATAAAAACATAGTGCAATACTATGGAAGTGAAATGGTATGTGGGCAATAACTTCTATTGTAGTAGAATCATCTAGTCTTTTGTTTATCTTTAAAGAGCATACCTTTAGCATGAAATTTTCTTAAATTTGGTGCCTGTCATACAACCTGAGAATAATTGTAAATTTTCTATGCTCCAGCCTCTTTCTGTGTATCAATGTCTCCATTTGTTACCTATGATAAAAACTCTGGTTAGTATTTCTGCTTGCTTAGTAATGCAGCTTACAGAAATGCTACCAGAACATTATAAGAGTTCAATTACCTTGGTAATAATTTATCTATAAGGCCAAGAAATTTGACTAGGTATAGTTTGTGAAGAATTAAATGTAGTAGGTTACACTGTCTGCATTTGTTTTAGTTGATAGAAATATTTGGCTACTTGTTTGGATTGCTCAGGGATGCAGTATACCGAAGTGTCATTTTAACATCATTAGTAATTACATTGTAATGATATCAGGCCAGGTTATATTGTTTCCATTTGCTATATTTAATACAAATCTTTTTCTGCTCATTTTACTTGCTCAGGAATGCACCATACGGATGTGTTAGTAAAATTTTAAGTATTCAATTCATCCGTAATAATATGTCTATCAGTCCAGGTAATGTGATAAGGTACAGTTATGGGAAAGTTAAATATTGCAGTTAACAATTTTTTTCTTTGCATAAAAAAAGATAGTGTTTGGTACTAACCAGGTCTTAGGATGAACGGATACATTATCTTCATGGAGGACCTCCAGGAGCACCCATCATGTATCCGATTTTTGAGACACTTTGTAACAGTCGAGGATCTATCTCTTGGCACCTCCCATATTTCAAAGACATTGGATATTTACAGAATGCCTCCCTGTCCCTAACCCTGGGGAATTCAGGTGATGTGTCCCAGACCTACCTGGATGTATTCCTCTGGAAAATTAATTATACCAGAGTCCAAGATGAGGACGAGGTTTGTTTATTGTCAATCTTGATGATAACCATGGCGCCAAATAAGGATATCTCTGCCTCCACAAAGCTGTTCTCACCATGTAACAAACATTATGTAACCAGGTCTGCCTAAAAGTTGTTTTCATAAGAAAGAAGAAACGCATCAAATTCAACATGTCAGATACCTTTTGGGATTATATTTTGTATGATATGATTTCTTATGTGATGTTATTTTTGCTTGCATCATTGTTGGCCTTGGATGTTGTGATAAGCCGTAGGGGGGAGATCTTGCTTCCTCCTAGGATTGTCCAAATGGGTCTTCATGCTATAGATATATGAGATTCTGCAATAGTCCTGTGATCATGGATGATGAAACTGGCTATACCCCTGCTCCGAGTGTTGATTATGGCTGCACTAGTTTTGTGCCTCGGTCATCTCCTTTGTTTTCCTTGGAGGTTCCTCTCATAGCTTGGCTATTTATGTTTACTTTCATTTTATGGCTAGGATTTACTCCTTTAGGTTTACCTTCCCTTGTTATGCCTTTGTTGCTTTATTTATTTAGTTTTAGTCCTAGTCACTTATTCAGATCTTAGGGTTCTTGTCTATCATATGCTTTTCTATTGTAACTGAATATAATTTCAGTCCCATTGGCCTACTTTGTTGTTGGTGGACCTCAATATATTTCTCTTTCTTTCTTATATTTAAGATCCTCTCAAGGTAGGACAATAGTTACTTTTAAAAATAGGGACCCGCTTTGGTTTAAAACAAGATGGTAATACTTAAATACTTACCTTTACCTTTAAAAGTGTTTCCTTGTTTTTGACCAAGTCCTTGTTTAAGTGCCCACATTTTGAAGTTTGGTACTCACACTTAAAAGTTAAGTTTGGTACTCACATACTTAAATTTATTTGGTACTCACACTTAAATTTTTAGTTTCGTGCTTGCACTTCAAGTATTTCAAGCACTCTCACTTAGAACTTATTTTTGCTTGTTGTTTAAAAAACTTAAGTTCTCACATTTAAAATTTGTTTATTGCTTGCACTTCAAGTTTTTATATGCTCTCACGCTTTAGTTTCTTTAATTCTGCACTTGATTGCTTTCTTGCATCTTGTAGTTTCAAGGAATTGTTACTTGCACTTCATATTCATGAGAATTTGTTCTTCATAGTTAAGAATTTTCACTAACTTTGAATTGATTTTTCCTCGTAGTCAACAAAATTTGTCCCTCACACCTCACAGATGTAAAATTTCAAACCAATAACCTCGTAGACATGCAAAAGATCAAAGCTCACATCTTAGCAAACAAGACATCTAAAATTCAAATAAAAAAGTTGCACCTCGCACTTCACATTTGCGAGGGCTCGCAATTCACATTTGCGAGCCAAAGATAAAGTCAAGGACACCCCAGCACCCGGAGAATGGAAAGTCAATCATAGTAATACACGTGGCTTATCACATGGCTTGTGGTGGCGTCCCAAGGTCAAGTTGGTAATTAAGGCTGGTGGTTATGATTAAATATGAACATGTACAAGTGTATGGTCCATATTCAAAAGGATAACGTTTCAAAAATCAATGTTCCCAAGACAAGCCAACATCAAGTCATAATTATGCGCCATAAATACAGGCATGCCAATTTGAATTAAAAGATTGCTCAATCTGAAGTTGGTGCATTAACCAAAGTCATTTGTAAAGAACCAAATTTTCAAAATTCTTGAGTTTATAGAGATTACAGAGCCAAGTTCTGAAGCAATGGCTAGTGATTTAGGGCAATCAAGCGTGTATATGTTCCTGTACACGTATGAAGACCAAAGAATAATAAGGGACACTGTTTTAGATCCCTCCTCATTGGACAATGAATCTCCCCATTATTTTGCAATCTTCTCAATGATCCAAATAGAAAGAACTTTTGTAGATGCTGTGGATGAAAGAGGAATGTCGGTTGACCAGATTCAAAGGGCCGCAAACATTTGAGCATTAAAGAAGGCTGGATTACATTGAATAGCAATGAAACCAGAGGTATTTCCATGCCTTGACTTACTTTCTCCCATCTTCACCCTCACTAAAGAAAAGAATGGAATTTTACATTCAAAAAATGAAGAAAATAGAGTAGCCTTCATTTCTGGTTCTTCCTTCAAAGTGTATTATAAGTTACCTGAGGCCTGTGTGGTATAAAATTCCACTACTATTGAGTCCTGGATGACTACACACCAAATAGGGATAGTTTTATAGAATTGGGCAAATGACCCAACCGATAACATGGACACTGATAGTTTAAATAACATCCTTATTCAAAGATTTAGGCTAGGAGTAAGGATTGGGATGGCATTGATGAACCGCCTGTATGGTAACCCTTCCACTGCCAAATTAGACGTTTCTTGGGTCCCTCTGTTATCTTTGATTATTGATGATGATGAAATTCCTGCCTTGGGGCATATTGTATCACTAAATTTGATTTCGGAAAGAGATGCCTACGTGACGAACAAAAAATCATTCTTCATGGCTTCCTATTTGATGGATGTAGTATGTGGAATCATAGTCTGTCCTGAGTTTTTCCCTTCTTGGGATCCCAGGAGCCCTCGAGAAGTGAATGAGGCTTATTCTGACTTGTATGCCCATAGATTTAAGGCCCATATAGAGGATATTTGCAATTCATTTTACCCAAGAGTTTATAGGCTAGTTATGGAGAAGCCAATGCCTAGACTCTCTGCAAAAATCCGAAAATCTATCCGACAAATGGGGGCTGCGTTCTTCTACCCAAAATATTCGATCATTATGATTGAAGGGCTCTTAACTCCACCGTTACAATTGCCATGTTGTGTGCCAGACAAACTGGCAGAGTAAGAAATTGTTTTTCAAGTCATTAATGGCATTGCCAACAAATGCAAGGAGAAGAAGTTAAGACCTCATCCTTCACTGCATCTGTTATTTGGAACAGAGAATTTAAAAGATGGCCTGATCTTAAAGTTGTTACCACTCATAGGAATTCATTCAATATACATGAACATCCCTCATGAAATTATGTTCCAAGGAAAAGAGTTTCCAAGCATTTGGAATCTCTTAGAGGACATTTGAACGTTGCATATGGCCATGATGTTGATGTAAATGATTGGGTGTGGATCACCCAAGAAGATGACAATTTAATACAATAAAATATGAAGAGCACAGGAACAATTCCCCCACCAAAGGGGATAATCAGAAGAGAATTCTCAAGAAGAGGGGCACCTGTTTATATAGAGCCACAAGTTCAACAGCCCCGAAAAGGTCTCCCACCACTTCTCCTAGACCATTGATCCAATATTACAGAGGTCCAAGAAGTAACCCCTGAGCAAACCCAAGTCCTCCACTGGTGGCATATGAAGTATCCTCTTCAGAAGAGGAAGGAAGAAATTGAAGAAGCAACTGAGAAAACCACAAAGGAAGTGGAACAAATTCAGAGGAGAGAGAAAAAGAAACCTCTACTAGTACACCTCCACAAGAACCAGAACAGAACTGGGTAGAGCAAACCTTAATAACACATAGGGAGCATCCTAGTTGGACAACACATGAGGACCCTCAAATAAAATTTGAATTCAATCCCATAATGGGAATGATGAGGAGAGTAACTAGAAAAAGAATGTCCACCAATCAAGCCCTCATCTGGCATGAGACTTCAGAAGATTTATTCTCTCTTATCAAGAAGAGAAAAACAAAAGCATCCCAAGTGGTGGAGTATCAAGAGGATCCAGTCTCCTTCATTCAAGCATCAATTAAAGCTTGCAGTGCAGATGGTCCAGGGAGTCCAAGCAAGGAAACAAGCATTAGAAACTCAAGGGAAATCCATTGTCCCTGAAAACCTTGCCAATCAGGTAGAACAGGCTCTATTGTCTCTCTTTGAAATAATAAAGGAAAGTCTTGAAGCTAAAAAGGAGGGACAAGCCTTTTCTAGGAAGGCTTGCAATGTTATCAACAAGATGCTTGTCCCGCAACAAATGCTTCAAATAATAAACAAGGCTATAGATGAAGGAGCATGCAAAGATCCCACCGTGATGACAACAAAAGATATGGGCCTATGTCAAACATATGCCAACTACGCATTAGAATATTAAGATAAACAAATGGGCAGACTACCCCTACAACTGGATGATATCATCTCTTGGGGTAACCAAATATTCACAGAGGCAGTTATCCCCAAAGTTTATACAGAAAATCAGGATATGGTGACCACGAATGAATTATCAGGACAACTTAAACGATTTATGGTTCTCTTTCATGAGAATATTTCTGAGGCAAATGAGACAGAGGCTTCACAGGTCATTGAATTAGTGTCCCAAGCCAAATAAAAGATTCAAAAGATACAATCACTCAAGGAAATATCAGAATCAATAATGAATTCCCAAAAGGTCCTACCGGATAAAACTCCCAGGCTCTTTAGGAAGCCCATCATTGATCTCAACAAACTTGATGGGGATTACAAAATTTGAGATGCCTTGGTAGCCTCTAAGGCAGGGCCCACACAACCAACTTTGAGTACTCAAAAGGAGCTCGTTGTAAAACAAGAAAAATAGATGATTACTAGGAATATTCCAAAGGCACGTTGGGCCATGTACTCAATTGTAACATCCTAATTCAATCGGTTAGGATATTTTGTAAAAGGCCAACTGTCTGTAATATTTTATAATCCTAGGCAATTATAGCATTGCAAAGGTAGTGGTCTGAGGGTCCCCTATTTTGTATAAATGGACATGTACCCCTCCATTCTAAGAGGAGGTGAATTTGAGATTGATAATGCAAGCTGGTTTTTAGCATTCCTACGAGTTGAAGTGATCTGTTTTCATTTCCCTTTTTTGCATGCTTCATTTATGAATTGTTGTTGAATTATAATCATTTTTATGCCGTCAATTGTGACCTTTAAATTGTGCTTTGCAAGTTTAATGAATGTGTAATAGAATTTCTAGCTTGGCAGACTATAACTGATGTGCATCTAGCAATCTAAATGGTTTGTTCAATTTATGAACAATCAATTACAGTCATAGTTTTAATTTCCTTTGAATCTTTGCATCGGTAGCATGTCAGTTTCTGTGTAAACTAAATTGTATTTTGGGCATACATGTTTAATTTATATAATTCAGCTTCATGAAATTCAGTCTCAGCAAAATCTTCTTTTCTCTTTGCCCTATCTTCCTTTTTGCAAACGGGGACCCCTCATTAGTCATTTATAAGACCACATAGGAGATAGGTACTGAAGATCTTCTTGATAAAACAATATATATGTACACTTTAGAGAAACCATTAATATACATCCTAATATAGCCTAAGAAAAACAATACTACCATTTTATATTTAAAATATTAGATGTTGACAAAAGATAAAAGTAATTATATTGATATTTATCTTTGATATCTCATCATATCTAAGGTCAAGAGCAGAATATATATTGTTTTAAAAACACTGAAATTGGAACAATTCTTCAAGACGAGTCCTCAACAAGTACCAACGAGAAGGTACCAGTCTTTGAGATGCATGTTTTTTGGTAGGAGATGAGTCTCCGTGCAACACTGGTATAAACTATATCGACTGCAGCCTTACGTTTTTTAAGAAGAATCCTAATAGGACCGTAACATCTAGTAAACCTGCCATGAGACATTTATGAAGGCAAAGTTATGGGTACCCTGCCTCACTATGGTTGTAAGAAGAAATGAGGAAAATTGTGCTTGACCAAGGAGGATCACTGTAAATCCATCCTGTGTGGAGGACACTTCAAAAAAAAAGTGTTGATGTAGAGGTGCTGGCGTGATGCTCTTTAGCCATGGATGCAAATCCGGTGTGGGAGCCCATTACCAAAAATTTAGGTTTTTGGGATTTGGCAGTATGCAAGGTTTTTGGGGTTGGCAGTATACACTATATATAATGCATGTATGCATGTATATATACTTACAAATTTGTTTGTAGAAATGTAACCGATGAAAATATACAAATAATAATGATATAGTTGCAAACATAGAGCAAAGTTCAAGTATTGAGAAAAACTATTGAAATCTGAATGGGGAAGAATGAGAATGAGCATTGACGACATCATTTTTTGTAATAGATTTCCCAGGATATGTAATGATAAATTCAGACATATGAGATAAATTTAGGTCATGGATATCCTCAAACAATAATTCATCTTTTCATACTTTTCCATGGGACATTTTATCGAGATTTTTTGAAAATTGGCACTTCTGCATTTAAAACATTTATAAGGTGTTTCCTGGCAAAACTGTATCCACAAATAACATAAGGTAAAACCCTGCCCATTCTTTTATACATTATTGGTTTTTTATTACCTATTAAAAATAATAATTCTGCTGTTTTCAAAACTGTATGCCATCTAAGGGAGTTGAAGGGAACTGAACTACCAAAATAATCAAAGTTCTGAATTTTAAATCAGCCTTTTAAGTCTTCCAATAAAAACATAAAAGTTTTATAGGGGCGGCATGTTTGAGAGATCCTCTCTCCCAAAAGGCCAGGAGAGCTCAAGTGTTTCTATTCCCTTTTGCACAAACTTATAAAGAGTTTTACACCCATCAAATTGAAAACCTAAATTTTAGACAAAATAATCTGCTGTCTAGTCTTAAGAGATTTGCTCTCCTAGCTGTAAGAGGAATATGATCAACAAGAATGAAAACTTGAACTAAATCTAGATATCAAATGAGATGCTTAGTTTACTATTTTCCTTCACCAACCTTGATTATCACAAGTATGGGGGGAATAGACAGCAGTAAATGTGGTCATGTTAAAACTGTGCCATATTTTCTTGGACACTTATATCTATACAGCCTTACAGCAAGTTCAGTTTTCCCTTTGTCCTTGTAATGCATCTTCATCTTGGTGGATTAAGCACAAACACTAGTCATCTTCTGACTGCATACTCTATGTAAAACTTGATCCAGTTAGTTATTTTCTTGGATACTGCCAATAAATCTATCTTACAGAAAAACTTTAGGAAAGTGGCTGTAATGCTAAATGATCTAATCGTTGGTGTCTTGATTGAAACACAAGATTCAATTGGCAGGTAGTTTGGAAACTGCTTCTGCCCTAAGATCTTCTCGATCAACATGATGCTTCTTTGTTAAATACCTTATACAAATGTGAATCTTCCATGGTCGTATGTTCATTTTGAGATTAAAATGGAACTTAATTTCGCTTGGCTGGTAAATAGGCTTACATAATTGTTTGAAGCTACAGATTGCAACATAATTTACCTTGGATGTTCATAGCCACTCTTTGCCTTACCATCTTCTCTAGACATGATTGCTGTCACAACACACTGCAACACTCCAATCCTCTGTACTTTGTAAGTTATCTTCCATGCTATTAGATTCAACTGCCCACTCTATTTCCTTTGCTGGCCATAGAACTAGATGCAACATATTTACCTTGGATGTTAAGCAATATCTAATTGTTACCATCTTTACGTAGCATCACGTACTTGCTAACATTCAATTTACTCCAATCCTCTGACTAAGCCCATATACTACTCCAAGTTTTCTCAACTTTCATATATTCTCGACTGGGATCATACTGATGGAGTCAATTAAAAGCACGCTGTTGCTTAGATATTAATATTCTACAATCTGTATTCTTCTTGGATGAACTTGCTCCAGCATGGTGCTGGATGGGATGGGGCTGCCATGGAGTTTACAGAGACATGGACAGTTGTGACCAGGATGATCAGACAATTGCAAAGACATAGGGCACTTGTAAGGGTTTGGATGGGACCTAGCAAATCAGGGGGTGTTACGGATGGGACACTTGAAGACTTATATGGTGTGATCGTTCAATAAGATGAATCAAATGACAGCTATCTTGGAGAAACCTAAACATTTCCTTTTAAGGACTTGTTTGGACGGGACCTAGATGTAAATAGAGTAGTGTTATGGATGGGACGCGCACCCCCCCTTGAAGACCTTATATGGCGTGATCGTTCAGCAAGATGAATCAAATGGACAGGATCTTGGAGAACCCTAAACACTTGTTAGGACTTGTTTTTAATTTTATGAGGGGCCCTAAACATTTCCTTGTTAGGACTTGTTATGAATTTTAAGAGGGGTCCCTAGTCTCCAGGGACGTTCCCTTTGATAAAATTTTAAGGGATAGGGTAAACTCAACCTAGTCTTGCAAATGCTGAGGACAATAGGATTTCTAGTGATACAAATGCCGAGGGACAAGAATAGGATAAAATCCAATCCGACATCTACATTAAGGAGGCAAATGGATAGAACAAACTTTCATCGGAAAATCAAATTTGAAAAAAGTTTATTCTAAAACATGACGCCACCACTGTAGTTTTCTTCTTGCTCCTTCCCCTTGTGCCACAAGATGGATGCCCGAATCATCACTCTAATACCCTATGTTCCACCAAGTTTCCGGGACGGGGACGGCAGGGGACGGGGGGACGTGTTTCTAGGACTGATTTTTTTGGAGGCCTTTTTCTAGGGGACGGCAGGGGACGGCTATTATTTATTAAAAATAAAGGAAAATATAAAAAATATAGGAAATTTCAAATATTTATATGATAACATTGATAAATCATTCATCACACAACAAAATTTCAATTATAGAACCTTAATACATAAAATTGGAGCAGAATTGAAATTTCACATAAGATTCAAGTTTCAATTACAATGAAATGCCCAAGGGCTGCAAGTTTCAACTAGACAACTACAAAATGTTTGAAACATCGAAAATCAAAATGAAAATATATTGCTGCCCCTAATCAAAATTTGTATAGAGGAGGTAATAGCAAGCTTCAAGTCTTTTTCACTTCTAAGTTGATACTTTTAAGCATGCTTTGGATAACTCTTATGAAGATTTTTTTCGTATAGAGGAGTTAATTTTTTAATGGGCTAGGGATGGGTAGGGGAGGTTTCCTATTTGTCCTCGTGTCCCCGAAATGTCCCCGGTACGTGGACGAGTCTAAAAAGGCAGGGGACACGTCTCTGTGGAACATTGAAAATGACTCTATGGTGGCCTCATTCCATATCGCATTCAATATTCACACTTAAGCAAAGTGAGCAAAGAGAACAAGAGGAGAGCAAAAGGAAGAGGAAGGGCAGCTGCAAGAGAAAAGAGTAAGAGCAAGCGAGAGGTATTTATAATTTGTATTTGTTTACATACTTGAAGTTGATACTACTCTCTAATTTTTAAAATTTAGTTTGTATTTGTATTATTTTATTTTGTTGTTTTTAAATTTTTGTATGTAGATTCACATTGTGAATCTTGTTTATAGTTTTTTAGGATTTTACAAAATGCATACTGGACAAGGGTTTGGTTGGTAGGGTTATAATTTTTTATTTAAAAAAATTAAAATTTAAAACTCATGATTATCGATTGATTCCTTATTGCTTTTACATAATTTTGCGTATAGTTATGGTACACATTTTTTCAAGTCATTAGCAACCCCAACAATGAATTATTTTGAATACACATGTATAACTAAGAGACAGGGATTGAGATAGGTGGAAGTGTCGGTGATCACATTAATGTTGGGGGCAAAGAAGTGAGGTCAAATGTAGTGGCAAGTGCCAACTAGTAGTTCAGCTGCAAGTGCTACCAAGTTGCCCCTCTCAAATGTTGGCCACATTTGCCATGGGACAATATGCATAAAAAAAAGTCATTGCAACAATTTTCTCACATATGGTTTGTATTTGTATTATTAATTGTTGTTTTTAAATTTTTGCATGTAGATTCACATTGTAATGATTGTTTATAGTTTATAGGATTTTATAAATGCATATTGCACAAGGTTTGGTTGGTAGGGATATAATTTTTAATTTTATAAATTTTAAATTTAAAACTCGTGATTATCGATTGATTCCTTATTGCTTTTTAGTAATTCATTGCGTATAGTCATGGCTGTTTATTCAAGTCATTGCAACCCCAACAATCATCTGAATGAATTATTTCTGAGTAAGATTATGAATACAGAGGAGAAGGGATTGAGATAAGTGGAACTGTCGGGTGATCACATTAGTGATGGGAGCAAAGAAATGAGGCAAAATGTTGTGGGCAATGCTAACCAGTAGTTCAGCTACAAGTGCTACCAATTGCCCCTCTCGAAGGTAGGCCACATTCACCCATGGGACAATTTGATGAGAAAAACGGCAATACAACAACAACTTTTATCACATAGTTGTGAGCACCAAGTATGGTGGAGGGAAATAAACCTATGGAAATGCAAAATACGTTCAAAGACTTTGCATGGCAGCATCACTACGACCAAGGCACACTTGTTTGCATCTTACAAGAAGAGGGTTGGTATTTGTAAGGCTATTTCACTTGATCAGAAGAGCAGGCGATGATGAAACTTTATAACGAAATCACTACCATGAACGACATTCCATAAGTTCAATGTACTAGCACTGAGGCTAACACCCCTTTGAGATCTCTTAGGATTGACAAGAATACTTTCGCTAGTTCTAGTTTTGGAAAGACAGGAGTGGAATGCAAAGGAAAGAGAAAGGTTGTGAGGGTTGCCACCAATCCTATTGCAGAAATGTTTGATTTGAAGGCAAGGGAAGAGGAAAATGATGCTATAAGAAATTTGTTTTATGTTGTTGGGATCTCATTTCATGTCACTCGTTTACCTTGTTACAAGGAGGCTATGGCCAAGGCAGCAAAAACAACAAGAAGTGATCAAAGTAGGCTTATAACAATCAGCAATTACCAGATACCAATTCCCACAACTATAACTAAGTATCCAAGCAAATAATGATCCAAGCAAATGAATGACATTTATTGTGCTACAAAATGAGCTTATCCCAGGTCATTTCTAGTAGAAGTAATATCTACCAAGGATTAAATGCATTTTAACCAAAACTTGTAATTACCTATAGAAAAACCATGCAAAAGATAAAGAGAAGCTGATAGCTTTTCATCGGTTTCACCACAGTGTAGATAATTCCTGCATACAAAGGATAATCTGAACATTATAGAACTCCATGCGTAGGAAATACATCAGTGGAAAAAAATATATAATATGTGCAAAAAGCAATAAGGTGGCTTTAAAACATAACCACTGGGATGTTCAACTGTTTAAATAAAGTTTTTTAAGTGTTCCTTTACAGTATTCATACATTCATTCGGATAGGCTAGATATTAACAGTCATAAATGCTGACATTGTAGTATTGATATGGGTGGCAGTTGGGTTCCAAGAGATGCTAGCAGTTCATCTCATAGTTGTTATTAACAATCTCCTTAATAAAAAAATTAAATTCTTTCCTGTTTTTCAGCTTTAACTGCAATAATTTCACTAATTTTCTCATATTTGCACTGTTGCTTTCCTGTATTTTAGCTTTAACTTGGCAATGGATTTCACTGAGTTGTCATGAGCCCCTTTACAAGTATGAGGTGTTGTTGCATTCTTCTCCAAACTAGGCTCTACTCCAATCTGTTATTTTTTATATGTATAATAATATTATAATTCAGTGGTGTGCTAAATTTCTCGTGGCATACAATTATGTGGAAAGCAAATGAAAATGTGAATTGAATAATGTGATATTTTATAGTTGACAGCTATGGATAAAGGGAAATGATGTTTGCTGGTATACCACTTCGGGTAATATTCAAAATTGCATGTGTAAGATGAGGGCAAATTGAGAAAAATTCAAAAAAGACATTGGAGGAAAGAGACACATAGGTACACAATGGGAGAGATGGTGAAGAAGAAAATCATACACCCTTCAGAGAGATATATGGAAGGGAGGCTACACTCCCAATCTGTTGTTTTTGATATGAATAATAATTCAGTGGTGTACTGAATTACTCGTGGCATACAATTACGTGAAAAGGAAATGAAATGTGAACTATGAATAACTGATATTTTATAGTCAACAGAGATGGATAAAGGGCAGTGATCTTTGATTATATGCCACTTCATGGAGCATGCTAGAGTGTCTTCTCACAACACACTTTCATAAATTATCGTATGATTTGTAATCACTTAATTATCAAAAAGATCATTAAATTAACTGCAGTCTATACGTGGTAGAGTAGGAATTGCACTTAAACGATAAACACTTGAAGACCACCCCCTATCATTTCATAATCGTTCACAGCAGGGGAAAAATTTAATGAGGGGACTTGTATGATGACAAAAGGTGGTGGAGGTGCAATAGTGTGATACATTGAAAAATTTTTCTGATCATCTTTCTTCCCTCATTTACTTTCCTGAGTTCAGTCATGATAGGAAGCCAATTTGGTGCACACAAGAAGGATGTTGTCGGCAGATGAAATAAAGGAGTAGGAGGGAGATGACTTCAGCTCCCTGCCTCCCTATTATTCAGTATGGAGGATCAGGAGGTGCCATCTATAAAATTCCTAGACGGGTTCCAAGATTGCTGCAATATCTTAAGACAAAACCCACATGCATGTAATAGATAAATTCAATTAAAGTTTAAAAGACAATACACAGAATTTATCAATCACAATAGTTTGACTGCCTCTTTAACTTTGAAGTATTGAAACCTTTGACAGAATGTAATAATTTAAATGTATTTCATACATAAGTACCATTTTACCCACTAGCCCTCAGATGGTTTTACATGGATAAAGGCTAGGGTTTTTTAGGTGAAGGTAAATTACTTTGAACAGAATCTATCTTTTAGCAAGGAGACATAATCTATTAATAGCGGAATCAAGTAATTAATTGCCATACTCTTCTCAATTTTGTAGGAAATTGATCAGTATTGGTACCAATTAAAAGTGCCTATCCATATTTGACAATCAATATTGAGAGTGTAAATGAACCATAGCAAAAGATATGATGTGATTCAAACATTGTTAACAAGGACAAACTTGTCCAGCAGGTTGATCTAGAATCTAGTGGAAGCAAAAGACAAGAGCATTTCCTACATGAAACCGCTTTTGGAGCCTGCTTCAGTTAATTCAAGGTTAAGCAAGTACAACCTAGTTGCATCACAATAGTTACATCAGAAAGGTGCTTAATAGGCTGCACATCGTAGAAAGCATTCTTCAATTTAAGTTGATGAAAGGTGCGATGAATCACATGGAAGCAAAATGAGCAGCTATTAACAAAGTAAACAGATCTCTGCTCTATTTGTACAATAGGACAAGAGTCTCCTCATGGAGTACACTATTCCCTCAGAAGTTGTAAATAAGCCTTTCAAAGAGATAGCAAGCCTTGTACAATTGTCCAGGAAGTGCAAAAGGACTACTTTTATGAACTGTATCAACACATCCGTGTATTATAAGGATAATAATGACCAACACGGAGAAGACTGGTAAGCCAAACTCGCCAGGTATGATTTTCAAGCAGGTCAACATTTCACTTTATCATGGTAATTTGGGTATCTAAGGTATGCATGTTTTTTGGGCTTCCACAGGCTGGAATTTTCTTTGATGCTTTAGCCATAATAGAAAAATATGATATGGAGCGGCAAGGAGATGAACATTGTTGGTAGGCAATTGTTGTTTTTGGTCCTTATAAAGGTATGGTGTTTCTTTGAGTGGATTTTAGCTGGCCATCCTACACATGCGTTAGATTGGGCATACATCAGTTGGATAGGTAGAGTCTTCCACAACTAACAGTGCAAAATTTTTTGAAAGCAGCCCTACAATGAATATTAGCAAAGTCTGATCCTACATGTGGCTGTAGAAGGAGTCCCTTGTAGCTAATCTTTGGGATTTACATGATAATTTCAGCCTATTGCATATTTTATGATAGTGGATCAAGTATCCCTCCATGTGAGCATTTAAATCCAATTGTCCAGGTCAACAAGCCTACACCCACCATTTCCAATATTCCTAGTTGGCAACTACCTTATCCTGAATTTCACATTAGACACAATACACTGTTACCCTGAAATCTATATAACAATGTTGGGATTTTTTGTTAACTAACTAATAAACGAGAAATTTTATTCATGCTAGGAACATACCTAACATTCCTTATAGTATGACTTTTTAGGAAGCATTATTTAATCCAGGCAACACAATACAGTGTATCCTCTAAATGTCTCTACTGCAAGTGACTCCCCATAGCTGATAAAATTAATCAAAAAATATTTGTAAGTAATATGTTAATATTAAAATATAACAGTGTGCTTTATTAAAGGTTTTGGCATTTATGATGGTCATCGAAATCAATGTATAGCCATCCAAATAGTAGCACTTTCAATTAAGCATGATGCAGATGATAAGGGCATACTCTCTCCTCAAAATTTCATTTTTCTGTCAATCCATTTGTATTACACTTTCTATTCAAATCATGCGGCTTTGTGTTGTGAACCCATGGAGAAACTATTAACAAATGTTTGACATGTCACCCAACAACTGACTATCTATATATCACCAAAATTTGTAATGTCCCCATTCCGAGCAGGTGGCCTAGGAGGCCTTTCATCCGTCTTAGCCTTGGTCATGCCCAAGGGGCTAGTGACGTTGATGGTTATTGGGTATGGTTTGCACCTTCATTTCACTTATATATTATGTTTTGACATTGGACACGTACTTTGAGGTGACTTAAGTGAAATAAGGTTGTGATGATGTTCCCCTATGGTACTTTATGTTATATTTTGTTTGACTTAAGTTGGGGATATATGGTACTTTATTTTCTACTTTGTTGGCTTAGTGTACTTTTGGCATAGTGGTGATAAAGTAACTTAAGTTATTTTATTATTATGTGGATTTTCCCCAAGGAGGTCGATTAGGGTTCTTTTGGGCCCTTTGTTGCAATGAAAAGTTATAAAAGGAAGCACTTGGGGGAGAAAAGGGGATTCATTCATACACTCACCTATTTTGATATTGAAGTCATTGTTGTTGCACACTTTTTGCTTGTGGAGTAAGATCCCGCAGGAACCCTAGCTTCGGTGGTGAGAGATCCACTCCTAGCTAGCAGAGCACTCTTCGGTGGTGAAAGATCCATCCCTAGTTTGCTATTTGGAGTCTATTCAGATCAGGTTGTCAGATTACAGAATTTCAGAGGCTTTGATCAGTTTTAAGTCTGAAGAGAAGACAACCATATTCCATACTCGAGAGATTCATCTATTTTATAGTGGAAGGATGACTTGTTCTGCATGTTTGGGTTGATGCATTTTGCCATTTCAGATGTTACTTGCACCCTTAGCATTTTGGTTTAATTGCAATTCAAGGAAGATTTCTGGTTATTTTCTGAATTTATACCAGGTTGGATCTGTCCTTTGCTTATATTTTTCTATATATTGTTGTCATTTAAAATTTATCAGATCCATTTCAGGTAGTTGTGAATTTTTGGAAATTTGAGGCTAGGTTTCAGTTGTAAAAATAAATAAATGAAATCATAGCTGAGAGATAAAAAAATATTTCTCTCTTTTTTATTTTCTACATATTTTTCTGAGTTATTTGAAGCTTTTGCGTAGTGTTAGAAGTGATTAGTTTGGAAAATACAAAAATTTCTGTTTTCTACATATTGTTATCATAAAAATAGAATTCAAGTTCAATGGTGTTATTTTTATATATTTTGTGAATTTCACAGTGATATCCCACAAGGGATATTTCACTCTTAGGAAATAACAATTACAAGAAATAGGAAATAACAATTTACATAGTTGATGGAGATAGATCTTAAAATAAATTCAACCTCAACACAATCTTGGAGGAGATAGAACAACATTATTTTTCTAAAAGACAGATTGAACTGCTAAACGACTCTATTCCGTGGAATGCATGATATTAGTGTTTTGAGGGACCTAATTGGTCTGAAAAATTAACTAGACTCAAGACTTAGGTGGCGATTCTGCGATGGAGACCAAGCAATACCTACGTGGAATGGAAAGTGCTATTGAGATACAAGCAACCCATGATGAAATTTATTGAAGCCTTCTACATTGAGTTGCATCACAATGCCACTATGCAAAGGTTGAAGATCCAAATGTTCCTAGATTCATTTACAATCATGGAGGACACAATTTCGATGAATACAATAATTCAACTTGGAAAAAAACAATTTTGCGGAATTCAGTAGAAGATTATGGTGTCATCGAAACTACATAACAATTTGCAAGCAGGTTTGCTGGACTTCCTAGAACAAGGACAATGTTATGACATTCATGATGTTCAAATTTGAATTTGAATGCTCATGCTCCTGAAGATCACCTGAATGCTAAGTTCTTGTGCAGGTAACTGCGCATTTTGCGCTTTCAAATTGCGAATCCTTGTACATTTGCTCAAGTGGATTAATTTTCCAATGACCTTTGATGTCCATAAAATGAAGGAGATGTAAAATCTCTACGTGAACTGCGAAATTGGCTAAAAATAACGCGAACCTTTAAACCTTGTATGTGTGCCACATATTTCACACGTGGACCAAATTGTGATTACTGTTTGTCTTCACAAGATAATGGCACCTAGAAATCGTGATTAATTTTGAGGTGAAAATTGTGGTCTTGCTTACCATTTTTCTGGCTCATTTAATTCTTGTACACTAAAGATGAGGAGAAATACGTGCAACCATCTGGTTTAAGGTCATGAATCTTCCTCTGTATCCATCATGTTTCATACGTGCAAACTTTTGTTGGTGATGAAGTCGACACTTCTATGTTCTCTATTTGTATATTACTTGGAAAATTATGTGTAATGATTTTCTTTTGGGGTCTACGAAATATCGCGAACCTATTGTCCTCTCTAACTTGTGTTTTTGACTTACTATCTCATGCCCTACCAAATAGGTTATGATCTCTTGGCTTGCATATTGCCCTAAAATTTGGTGTGTTGCAATGTCCCCTTGTCCTTCAAATCTCACTGTCCATTTTTCCTTTTACGTTTTGTTCTGTAGTCTTTCCTTCAAGGAAAAGACTTTGTGGCTATTGGGCATGGATGAATTGTGCATTGACGTTCTTATTTGTTATAATTTTCATTGATGCAAAATGAGTTCTAACTCATGAGCTTGGTCTGTAGATCTTTCACTCTGTTTTGTCATTAAGGGAGAAGTGATCTCTCATCTTCACTTTGCACCACTGTTTCCAATTCTTCGTTGGGGTGAATTATCTACTTTGTTATTCTGCAGTTTATCTTTGTTAGGGCTTCACTTAAGTCTACTCCTTAGTACCCGACTATGGATCTCCCAACTTGGAATAAAGGTTAATGAAAAGTTACCAATATGAGGTATGGGGGAGAGATCAGAATCATTCTTTCATTCAAAGGTTATGTTTTCCATTGAACATCTTGCTTTGCATTTTCTAGTCTTTTATTAAGAATAAAATAGTTACTAGCTTCAAGTGAGTGTAGATATACATTCCTAGATTACATTAACAATCTTTGGTAGTGGAATATTTACTGTAACTTTCAATTCATGGAATAATTCATAACTATTGTCAAGATGCAATTTTATGGGAATGTTAGAGAAGGGATTTGAGGATTTTGAATTCAATATGTGGAGAAGAAATCTAGGGTTTCCGGAGTACTAAATTTCTCATCTCTTTCGATTCCCAAAGTATCAATTTTTACTAACAAAATAAAATGTTGTAGATACTTTTTGGAATCTCTATGTTAGGTAGCGACCCATTATTAAATTTTAATGTTCGTTTGGAGGGTTTTCATGAGTTATCTAGGTCGAACATTGTGAATTTCAATCATAACCTTATAAATAGGGATTGTTGGTTATTCAAAATTTCCCAGTAACTTTATCATATTGTATTTGAGAAACATAGGCTATATATGTAAGCATATATTGACTAATTAGTCAGGTTTTGTTGTGATCTATTTCTATCATTTGGTATCAGTCAGAATATCACTCATGTTTACCTGATGGAAAGTGGTTTAGGTTTTCAGATTGTAGCTCTGTTGTTTTCTTTGTTGCCCCATACAGCTTCTTGCAAATAGCTTATCAGTGTGATTAGTTGGGAGGTAGTTTAATGAAATATTAAGATAAAAAATAGTTCGGTTGCCCTAGCTTATTCTGCAGAAAATGAGCATTTGCTGTCTTTTTATAACTATCATTATCTGCTGTCAATCATTGCATGGTATCCCACATGATTTTCTTTGTCCCCGCATCACCTAGCCTCAAGATAGTGGCTCCACTTGGTGGTCAGTTTGAGAAGCACATTGTAAATCCAAGTCTGAGTATGCCATAAACGTAGCAGGTCTTAGTCCTCTAGAGTGATATTGTTGAAATACATGGAACATGGTTGAAATAGGATGGATGCCATGTCATTAATGAGGTTTGCTTGATTTAAGTGCCTTAATACTCTATGGAGATCATATTCTTCTTCCCCAACAATCTATTGCGATGTCTGGTAATAGGAAGTGTTTCAACCCCTGAGCTTTATTTTCCAAAATCATGAGTGGAAGTAAGTTCTATGTATCCCCTTGTGGTGCAGATCACTATTTGACTGTAGTGCTATTGATTTGCATCTACAATGCTATTTCCCTTCTCTATGCACACATGAGTTTCATCTATATGGACGAGGTAAAAAATCAATTGAAATTGACAAGCTGCTCACAATTTTCTAGAAAGCATTTATTCATTGTCCAACAATATCTAGGGTGTTGAAGGGATTTCCTCATGTGGTTGCTTGCGCACTCATGCTCAGTGTGCTTTTTGATGCCTTCACGCTCCGTGTTTGCTTGTTTCACTACTAACTCTATTCAACAATGTAGTAGGCAGTTTAGAAATGCATTTTATACAGCCTTAAGGTGAAATGTATCTATGGACGTTACTTGTTTTGAGTTAGTCATATTCTTTAATATCATTTTTCATGTAATATAGGTTGTGAAATTCCTGTTCTTATCTTGGTTTGCACATATTGCAAAACATTCATCTATAGTATTTCCTTGTAATAGTTTATGTATGGAAAATTTAAAGGTTTGCATTAATCCAAAACTTGTAGATTTAAAAAATCGTACAACCACTATAATAGTTTAGATGATACGGTGATCTTATTTCATGTTACAACTCATGCCGTAAGGCATGACTATTTGTAGGTGTAGTCTTGACATTGTTATGGTCCATACTAGCTATCTTGCAAAGTCTAAAATGATGTCATAAACTTTAATTAACATTTGATGTTTTTTTATTTTTTTATGTAAATATTCTAGTTGGATAGTTATTTAATCTCTGATAGCTTCTACAGTTAAACTTAGTCCCACATTGTCTAATGGGTAGCTTCCTATGAGAGTCAACTCAGGCATCATTTATCATCATAGTAGGAAAACTCGCCAAATCCAAATACTCGCCAGACCCCCCAAAAAAAAACTCGGCAAAAACTCGCCAATATTCGGCCAATACTTGGGAATACTCGGCAACTTAAAAAATACTCAAATTTCTTTAAAAAACATAAATTTTAAGCAACACATAGCTACAAAATGTATCAAATGAGCCCATAAAATGTTGGAGAAGTGTTTTCTATTAGATTTGAATACAAATACAATACAAAATCGCATCATCATGCGAATACGATGTTGATAAGTAATATGAATTTATGATGATTGACATTGAAAAATATCATCATAAATTTCATATCTATGCAAGTTACAATATACAATAAATTCCCATTTTCCTCTTGGTCCCAATCTAGAGAAATATTGGGGAGAGGGTCTAGTGCCTCTACTAGTCCCCACACTCAGCTGCGTCTCCACGCTCCTCCTAGAAGGCTGTGAATCTGGCTCGATCCTGGAACTAGATGGTGGTGCTGGTGGCTCCTCTGTTGCATGTTGGAGATCACCTCCAAAGATGTCATCCAATCCAATATCTCCTCGGAGTCCTGCTAGTGCTTCTCCCTCCATAGCCTCCCTCTCAAAAGAAGCAATCTCGTCCACTGTGAACGCAGGGTTTTCCTCTTCTTGCCCAGTCCACTCACTGTATGGATCTATCTCATCCAAATCAATGAGCTCCTCTAATGTGGCCTCAACTTTTTTTGTGCGAAGCCGGAGATTGTATTGCACAAAAACCAAGTCGTTGAGCCTTTTTTGAGTCAACTTGTTGTGCTTCTTCATGTGATTATCATTGAACAAAAAAACTGAAAATAGCAAAAAAAAAAACCTACGCATCTGGTTGATATGTGAAGTCAACATTTGAATAAGTTAGGTTGCAACCAAGCTGGTAGGTGGGACGATTAGTCCGAGCACGGGAGAATACTCGTCGAGTTTTGGAAAGCTATCCAGTATTTTTAATTACTAATCTATCTATAGGCGATCAAAGCTCATGATTCTTTCAGAAGATTGCAAGAAGTTGCTTGGTCCAAAAAGGTGCAAAAATGGATTTTATGAAAATAAGAAAAATATTGCCATCAATGCGTAGAGCTCGAGAAAATATGCACTTTTAGAGAAAACGACACCTGAAACGGAGCCACAGAATGAAAGTTATGGCACATGCAAGTTTTTGCTGCTACATCTTCCCGGACCCTTTCCAAAAATGGCAAATTTTATTCCTTGTGTTTTCTTCACCAAAAATCCAAAAAAGGAAAGAAATGCCAAAAAAAAAAAGTGCTGTCTTTGGCGAGTTTTCTGGCAACTAGAAACTCGCGAGTTTTCCTACTATGCTCGGCGAGTTTTTTTTTTGCCACATTTTGGCGAGTCTTTCACTGCGGTTTCTCGCTTAGCCTGCTCCCGTATTTTGGCGAGTTTTTGGCGACATTTTCGGCAAGTTATGAATTATACAAGGCAGTATCATATATTAGCCACTTTTAAATGTAGTTATGGTGTAAAATAATGGTTAATGATATGGCAAGTCGATATGAAAAGCCCAAATCAGAGTTGAGCGATCTCCTCCACCGGAAATGACACTCACTGAAATTTTTATTAAAACTGAATGTCAAGCAAGTACAAACGACTAGGCAGGAAATTGACATCTCAGGAATTAACACTCCTTTGGAAAGATCCAATCGGAAGTTTGCAGAAGAATCACAAGAACTAAATTAATTTATTGCCAATAATTTCACTGCAAATCAATAATTCAGGTAGCTTCTTTGATTCAATCAATCGCCTTGGTAGAACAGAAGCCCACTTATAGAGATTAAAGCCTTGTTGAATGCAAAGCAAGGAGTGTATGCTAACCTCTCAAAAACCAGAAGAAAGCAATTTGAGAATTCTCACCACTCACATGTGCATATACATCCTGTTCCATATCAGAATTTAATGGATTTGACAAATTAACAAATAACAACTCATAACAATAATTACTAAAATTATTAACTAAACAATGACGTAGAAGAAATAATACTTGTAATGAAATTCACCCATTTGGAAGCACTAAGCAAGATCTCAATTAAACATCAACTGATTTTCAAGGATTCATGCAAGAAATCAATACAAGAGTAATGACAAACAAAAAAGTTATACTGATATTACTTTAGGGACTGTTAATACATGCTCAATTTGATATGATTTGGAATTTCCATTCAAAAATCAAACAAATGAATTCCATTGTGAGATAGAAAAATCATGCACAGTTTGTCTAACAATCCACTGATTTTGACATCACCTGAAATTATTCAAACAAAACTCTCTAGTGTAGGTCGCTGCAAGTTAATAATTTCTAGAATATGAGTCACATCTTATATCACCCTAGTATTAACAATTCTTTTCAAAACTATTGACTAGCATTAATCTGGGACTTTGCAGTGCCTTAAGGGCATGCTTAGGAAGTATTATTTATCTTGAGGAATGCATTCGGTTTAAACTGATACACGGAATAGAGAACCTCTGGTCAACATTTATGTTTTATCTACAGGCTACTAGTATCAAATTCTTTAATACATAAAGAAAATCATAGTTAACTCAACAAGATTCCAATATTTTTATAGATTTTAATTAGAAATTGATTTGTACAATTAAGCTTATATTTTACTTCCAAAAAAGCATTAGAATTAGTTATAAAACAATAATAGAAGGTTGACTTCTATTAGGCCAAAGTTAGAATTAATTAAATGACAACAATGTCCAATTGGTTTCAAGTCAACAAAGATGATCAGACCGAAGGGGACGCTGTTTTCGTGGATGGATTTTGCCAAGACCTTTAGTTTATGGAAAATAGTGAGACGAATTTTAACAAAATAAGGGACATAAAGCAAAATATAGGAAATTTCAAATTTCAGGGTTGCAAGATAACTTTTGCTAAAACATTTCAACACATTGAGAGAACCTTAATCATGCAAAATAAAGTTGAAGGCTTTTTCACATAAGTTTCTAACCTCCAAGCATTTGGAAATATTCAAATATTCATATCTCTTGTTATAACACATTGCATAAACTTAAACTTAATGTGCATTCAAAACAGGCACTGAAATGAACGAACATGGGTTCATGTGAAACCTTTGGTTTAGGGCCTGAATTTGACCAATATGTATTTTTTGCAGTCTTTAAGAATGTCCTGCATATTACCTATGTAAATCATAGATCTAATTATAAATGATGTGAAAGTCTAACCTACAAATTCTTGATTGAAATATGACACAACCAAACTCTACAGTTTTACTCCTGAAATTAAAGATTGATCACATTATAGAAATGTTGTAGTTTGTGTCAAAATACCTCTTTTTAGAGAAGAATGGGAAAACAGTGCTGGAAAGTTAACAAATTTTCATTCAATAGAACTTATTGGGGAACCCAATTGCACAAACTAAGATATTAATCCTAAAGAAACCCTATTTAACCCCTGCATTTGAATGATCTCTTCATGGACTTTAGCTCATTTGAAACCAAAACAAAACATTAAGCAACTCCTAAAAAATGATGTTAGTTCAAACTAACGAAAAATAACATCCCTATTGAACAATTAGCTTTCAAGTTGCAACCCTTGATTTAATTCAAATTACCAAAAGTTTGAAAACCATGCAACTAGTACAAAACTATCAAGAGTTTTGAGTGAAACAAAACCGGAATGTATAACCTAACATGTCATTGATATGATGGATTAGCCAAAACATTCATACTGTAACTCTCCTTGAAACTATACTGAATGAGATACACAACCAAGATCTATTGAAAATTCCTTCACGGATGAAGAGAACAAAAAGGAACTACTAGGGATGGACAACTGCAAATGAGCTTCTTTTTTTATTTTGATGTTTGTTTTAGGTATAGTGCACTACAAAATGAAGTGGGGGTACATTTGTACTCCAATTTAAAAAAAGCCACTTTTTTTGAGGCTGTTAAAGCTTACACTAAAACGGCAAGGGATGTCATTCCCCAGTGATGGGATATCTTTTGCAAGTCCTAAATTGTTTCACATGGAAGCCCTTCACTTTGGGGTGACTGGGGAATTTCTTACTACCCATGAAACGTCCCAACTTTGCGGATTTTTTGAAGTGTCCCGGGACATTTCCTAAATTTTTGCAAACTTTGGGGATGAAGGAAGTGACTTGAGTTCTCTACCCATTTTCTATGAGCCTAAGGGGAAATTGCCCCGGTACGAATAAACTAATTTAAAACCTAGGGCTATATCCCTAATGGAACATAGTAAAAATAAATAAAATAACCTAGCCAAAGATGAACTTAGGCAGTTATTATGCTGCAAAACAAAGTCCTAATTTTAAGATGGAAGGTGCCAAAGTGTTTTTATTTGTTTAATCCTATTTTTAGAATGGAGAGCACCAACATGGGGGAGGAATTATATTATTTTTAATTGTTTATGGAGCATGCATGTATTTCCAGAAATGTGGGGCACCCACTTTGGAGAGTGATTGGAAGTTATAAAGGCAGATTTGGGGTTTATTATTGACACATCTTGGAAATTCATCAATTTTTTTTGTTTGCAAGCAGCTTCCGCTTCTACTTCCGTAATAGAGGACAAAAACCCTCCTTTACATACAGATTTGAGGACGGAATCCCTCACTTCTTAGCTGGGCAATTCCATTTTAGGGGTTGCAGTGACAATTCAGGGTGCAAGTGTTCCGCCAGTTCAACTCCAAACAATTGTATTAAGACACTGGTATTTTTATTGTAGCTGGTTTGTATTCAATAAATAAAAGACCATTTTTACGCATTATGGTTTTTTTGTTTTTATATAAAAAATCAGATTATCGTCGTTGTTATAAAAGTTAAATTTTTAATACTGCTGCCCTAGGGTTTCCAAAATATCCAGATCTGTTAGAAATTATTTTCAGGGATATTACATTGGTATTAGAGAAAATTTCCTCCCACCTGTGGAAGGAAAAAAAAAGAATAAAAAATTGCAGCTTTGAACTTCATGCAGGGTAGTGACAAAGAAGTCATGTACCAACAAAGGGAGAAAAAGAAAGCTTTAAGACAACTAGAGGAAGGATTAAGGCAACAAGATCCAGAGGATTGTTTTAGGAAAAGACGGACAATATTCTCGCCAACTTGTGGATCAGATAGAGAAGGAATCCATGACAATGTTTATTCAAGCAAAGTTCTTACAGTGGGAAGAAAATATAGATCCCATTCAAGAGGTGTTGGTAAAAATAGAAAAGTACAAACTTGAGGCCCCCATAATCCTTGACCAGTATCAAGGGATGCCTGATTATCTTAAATCTGAAGTTTCCTTTGATGATTACTTGGAGTTACTCAAAATGAGGAATCCAAATAAAAGAGGGTTGTGTGAATACATAAGAGGGTTGAAGAAGAAAGAAGAACAATTAGTGCTGCAAGAAATTGAGAGGAAGCAACCCATGAAGGAATCCACCATACAAGAGGAAGTTGAAAAAGATGTTCCTGTTCAAGAAGCACCCATCAATCTCCCAAAGATTGCGTTCATGCCATATGAAGGGGATTTGCAAAATAGTTGTAAAAATAAAAGTGAGGAAGTCAGGGGGGAAAGGACATCACTTGTTGGATGCAACGAGCTCAAGATGGAAGAAGATGCACCAAATCATGAACGATCCTCTGAACTTCCAAAGGGTAAGCCATTGATTGATTTTCAGAGTAGCATTATGGATGGATATGCATTGGAGGAGAACATTTTGATTAGCACTAATTCGGGAGTCTTGAGTCCCAAAGATGGAGGTGTTGAGGGTATCTCAACAATTCCTATTTCGGCACAAGGAAGGTGAGCACTTTGATTACAACCTAAGGTATAAGAATATTTAGATTTGTTGCTCCCTATTATGTCATTTCAAGATAGGGTGAAGGATACAACTTGCAACATAAAGCATGCACTGAGGAAAATGAACAAATATTAATGTTGGCAGTAAGCTTGTTGAAATTTTCAGATCAACAACTAATGATAAGCAGTTTGGACAACAATTTTTTGGACAATGACAGTTTGCACAATCATTTATGCCGGCATCACATGAAGCATCGAGGGTTGGGAATTGCAAATTCCCAAGGTGGATTTGGGATCTTGACTTGCAATTGCTTGAGGGCAAGCAATTCTAGGAAGGGCAGACTGTAATGTCCCATTTTCAGAATTAATTAATTATGAATACTTGAAGCCTATTTTTATTATTTTCCGTAGGCTAAGGGGAAATTAAATAGGAAAATAAATTAATTTAAGTGTTCCAAGGATATTTTTATATTTTAATTGGAAAAAGGACACTTAAATTATATTTTAATCCAAAAAGCATTAATAGAATAAAATAATAATAGAAGGTTGACTTCTATTATTGGGCACCAAAGTTAGAATTAATAAATAAATAAATAAAGGGGGCGCCAAAGTTAGAGAAGGCTGCATGAGTACCAAAGTCCTAATTTTAGGATGGGAGGTGGATAAAGTGTTTTTAAATTTGTTTAATCCTATTTTTAGGATGGGCCGCCAACATGGGGGAGGAATTATATTATTTTTAATTGTTTATGGAGCATGCATGTATTTCCAGAAGGGGGCGCCCACTTTGGAGAGGGATTGGGAGTTATAAAAGCAGATTTGGGGTTTATTATTCATACATCTTGGAAATTCATCAATTATTTTCTTTGTCTGCAAGTAGCTTCCGCTTCTGCTTCCGTAATAGAGGATGAAAACCCTCCTTTACACACAGATTTGAGGACGGAATCCCTCACTTCTCAGCTGGGCAATTCCATTTCAGGGGTTGCAGTGACAATTCAGGGTGCAAGTGTTCCGCCAGTTCAGCTCCAAACAATTGTATTAAGACACTGGTATTTTTATTGTAGTTGGTTCATATTCAATAAATAAAAGACTGATTTTTACGCATTATGGTTCGTTGTTTTTATATAAAAAATCAGATTATCGCTGCTGTTATAAAAGTTAGATTTTTAATACTGCTGCCCTAGGGTTTAACAAAATATCCAGATCTGTTAGAAATTATTTTCTTATTTATGTTTAGACAGGATCAAACATTTTCTCTCTTTTGTTTCACCATGAAATCCTGCCAATAAGGTTCTCTATAATTTAAACATTTGGTGGTCTTAAACCAAACCAAATATTCTTTTACCTTGACCCTTTGGTCTACTGTTTACTGGTTTTATCCTAAAACACAAATGATCTCATCCTCTCTTGTTTTAAATCTCATACAGTCTCATTTCTGGTCTGTAACAGTTTAACTTAAGGTTTGAATCTAAGCTTAAATGGATTGTGACTGTGGAAAAAGTTTAGCTATCTATATTTCACTTCTAAAGGATCTACAAAACTCAAAGATAAGATACAAGAGCTTTTAACTCTAAACTATTCATTTACAAATTCAAGACTATTGTGCCGTTTACTTGCTCGTTGGCCAACACTGAAACATAATGCGTATAAAGAGACTAAAGGGAACTTGGTAGTGATGCTAGCGCTCTTCCAGTTCTATTTTCTACTTGCTCTGTGCGTAGAATCTTCCATGAGGTATTGGTTCTAACCCAAAAACCCCTTTGCTTGATGGTGTTCTTGAATTACTAGAATTTGATAAAGCTTGTCATTGACTTGAATCTTTTGCCCATGTTGGTTATTTTGTTGGTTGAATCCCCCTGGAGAGCCTGCTTAAACAATGGGTTCAAAACCACTGGCAGTTCCACGGTGTCAAGCTTGAGGGGGTTCAAAACCTAACCAAGGGATTCTTTCTATTTTGTTTCAATAACACCGAGCATTGTAAAGCCATTGTTAATCATGGGCGGTGGTTTATCCGCAACACTTTGGTTGTGTTTTCCCACTGGAAACGAGACTTGCGAGTCTTTGAGTAAGCTAAACTCAAAATCCCAGTCTGGGTGGAGTTTCCTGGTCTTCCTCTCCTCCTTCGAGTATTTTTTGAGCAACTCATCAAACCCTTAGGGCGTTTCATTTGCCTAGAACAACCCAAATTTTATGCAGCCCACCCTCAAAAACATCTGCATTGAAATTGATTTGGCCAAAGACCTTAAGAAACCATTAATATCCAGATTGGAAGCACTCTATTTTCTCATAGTGGGTGCTTTACATTAACCTTTAAATATATGCTTTTGGTGCCAGGCCTCAGACCATATGATTCCAGAATTCCCTTTAATGGTTACCACATGCCAACCCTCATGACAGGGAAAAAAAAAATAGAAAAAACTAAGCCTCGGAACAACCTCAGATGGATGGACCATGGTCACAAATAAAAAAACGTCCCATGGTTCTGCTTGCCCCATGCCAACCGGTCTATTATCTTGTGGGTACTTTAGAGCTAGTCCCTCCTGCCAAACAAGTTCCACCACCCATAACTAAGCTCCACCACACTCTCGTGCACCCTACTTGCTGCATCATCCATAATGCCCTTTACCTCCACTATTCATATTTCACAACCCCATTCTGGGGTGAGTAATCTAGATGAAAATGTTGTCTTGCTTGAGTGAAAGTCAGTTCTTCACCATTCTCGAAGCCCTTCCCTTTCAGAAGATGGAGAATTTTCCCAAGAAAAGCATCGATCGTTCCAACTTCTAGACTATGTGCCTCTCTCCCAACGGAAATTTAGCAATAACAATAAGTTTGTTGCCCTCAAAGATCTTGATGATGAGGGATCCATGCACCTTGATGTTTCCCAATGATTGTGTACTCTTGGAATGTTTGTGGCCTTACTGAACCAACCCATCGATATCTGGTCAAGGATAAGTTGTCTACAATTATGCAATATACAAGTTTTGTGCATGTAGGAAGTTAAAATATTTGGGTTTCTTCTTTAATCTTTTGCCGCACACTATTTGGCCATGAGCTATTCCAGATTTCCAATCATGAGACAAGTTGTGGAGGTGTCATCACGTTGATCACGTCAAAGTTTGTGTAGAACATAATTTCGTGGGGCTCCGACCCCACCCACTATGTGATATGGACCCTTTTTGATTTTGACGAGTGTATCATTGGATTGGAAAACTTGTATGCTTCTAATGATGCGGTTGAGTGATCTCTTTTTTGTTTGGTTGGACCCAGACTCCCTCCAGATGCCCACTAGATTTTATGTAGAGATTTCAACATGGTTGAATCTAATGAAGACAAGGAGGGTTGGCTCCCTATGCAATGGTGTTTTGGAGAATAATAAGTTTGGTTCTACATGCAACACGAGCTCGGTATTTATGACCCAAATCACCATCGTAACAAAGATTATAATGTTTCATAGTTAAATTGGTATAATTTTTGGAAAGGGAAAGATAAAGTGGTAAATATGTTAGATATGCTCTTTTTTTGAGCAATATTTTTCTCTCTTTCCTCCACTAATAATAGATTGGTTTTAGTGGTTGAGTCTACCTTGCTTTCTAGACCATCAACCCATTTGGTTTTGCATTACTTGGAATGTCCCCGTGCTCAAAAGTAAAAAGTCCCAATTCTATCTCAACATTGCCCATCTTAACATGAGAGAATTTTAGGACATATCTTAAGGATCTGGAACCTTAGTTCCCATACCCACAGGGGATACATTTTAGATTGAATGGTGGGACTGATGTTATCCAAAGAACCACCATCTTTCTCAGGACTTTATGGGAAACAAGCCGCCATTTATAGGCATAGAGAGCTCATGAAGCTTTATACTATGAATTCTAATGAATTTGACAGGATCTCAATAGCTCTCCTTTTAACATCTCTCTTGTAAAAGCAAGCATCTCATTGGCAACACAAACTTAAGGTGGAGAAGCCTACAAAGCTTGAGGAGCCCAATCAGAGCAAGACTGCATTGGTTAAAATTGGAGATAGAGCATCCAAAGAATTTTTTTCTTTGCCATACATATTGCTGACATAGAATTAAAGCCATAAAAATAAGCCAATTTCAACTTACCAAATTGATTCAGACATCCTGCAAGCTTTTGTCCACCATTATCATGATGTTTTTCCTTTCAGCCTTCCTCGCCCAAAAGAGAGGATGCTCTCATGAAATTCTCCAAGTGGTCCCTTGCAATTTTTCACAAGCCCAAAGAGTTACCTGTGATAGACCCCTATTCAATGACCTCAAAGAAGCAACTATGCAAATGGATTCTGACAAAGCCCCTGACATTGATGGATTTCCCATATGAATTTTATCAAATCCTTGGGATTTTGTTGGCCCTTATTTGCACAAAGTTTATCTTGAAGCTATGACCTCTACCTTGAGGGAACTTATCAATCAAGGCAACATCAAGTTTATTCCCAAAGTTGGCGACCCTGAACAAATTGCTAATTGGAGGTCCATTGCTCTTCTCAATTTCTCCTACAAAATCATCGCAAAGCTTTGGCAAACATACTCAAGCATCTCCTTCCCCTCATTTCCTACAGTGAACAGACTGGGTTCATCCAACACAGGTACATTCTTGACAATGTTATTGTGTTTGGGAAGGCATAGAATGGGCTAGGGTCTCTTACCAAAAAGCTCTTTTTGTGAAAATTGATTTTGAAAATGCTTATGACAAGATTGGATGGCCTTTTATAATTGTCATGTTCTAAGCCCTTGGTTTTGGACCTCGTTTTGTGTGCTCTATCAATATGCTTTTTCAAGATGCAGGAGCCTGTATTTCCATAAATGGAGCCCAATCCTCTAGATTTGGTCTTTTCAGATCCATAAGGCAAGGATGCCCCCTTAGCTCCATCTCTGTATGTTTTGGTAGTGGAAGGATTCAACTATTTACTTGCCAGCTACTCTTCTCAAGATTTGGTTAGAGGCAGTAAATTTCCTCAATCTGAACAACTCATGAATGACCATTTTGTAGTTGATTCCTTTCTCACCTCAATTGAGGAAGAAGCTTCAGTCAACAATGCCATGGAATGCTTGAATATATTTTGCCTTGCTTCTGGTTTTACCATTCAGTGGAAAAAAGACCCAATGCTATAGACAATCTCTCACTCCCAAACCTCCATGGTTAGAAGGATTCCAATGACAATGGATTCAACCTGGGGTTCAATTTAAATTCCTTGGCATACCCTTTTCTTTCAAAGCCTCTCCTTCTGAGTTGTGGTCATATGTTGTCCAACGTGTGGAAAATAGATAGCATATTGGGTTACCAAACCCCTCTCTTGCAGGGAAATTCCAGATCTGCTCCAAAGTTTTTGCTCTCGGCCATTTTTACTGTTCCTCTTGCTTGGCTCTCTCTAAAGCAACTTATGCCAAACTTGAAAAAGTTCTTAGAGATTTCTTATGGGCTAACTCAAAAGACCATAGAGGGTTCCACAAAGTTGCTTGGGACATCTGTTGTATAGACCTAAAGAAGATGGAGGTTTGGGACTTCTTGACATCAAGCTATAAGGATATATTCTCAGTGTCAAATGGATCATTTGATGCCTCAAAGGATCTGAAGCTCGGAAAACTCCTTCTTAGACATTGTATCACCCAAGGGATCCATTGGGTTTCAAGCATGAAAGGTCTAGGGTTTCAAAGCCTCTTCTTGTCATATGACACCAATGAAGATATGTGCCACCTTTGTGGCTAAAAGTATATGGAAAGCTTGGGAATAGCTCAAACCCAACCTCATCTAGGTAGGGGATAATTTCATATCAGGGCTCTCAATTAACTCTCTCCCTTTGGTGGTCTCCCATTCTTAATTTCCACAATGTCCCGTTCGCCATGGTTCCCTGGATTAAAAGTCACATACTTTTTAAGAAGGGAATTAGGGTAATTGGTGACATCTTTTGCAAAGCTTCACGTGATTGGTTGCCATGGGATATGCTAAAAGCAGAGTTCTAGCTCAAAGAGGAAGATGCAAAGTCTATTTCAAAAGTCATGAATTCCATACCTGATACTTGCCTTCATAAAATTGGGATCTCCTCTGGTGTGCCCTGGTGGCAAGATTGGCATTGGCCATCTGCGACAACCTTTTGTCGATACAAAGCCCATATTGGCTATCACCTTCTTACCCCGAAACATGTTATGAGAGACTCTTTAAATCATCTTTGGAATCTCAAATCCAGGGATGGGATATGGGCCAAAAGGTTTGACACCATCCAGAAAGTGTGGATTTAGCCTTAAAAAGCCCACTTTTTATAGTGCCTTTTATATCAGGGCCTCATTATTGGAGACAAACTCAAACATATGGGACTTTTTAACCCTATGTGCCCCGCTTCCTAGTAGCCAAAGTCAATTAAACACCTCTTCTGGTTTTTTTTGCATGCTTGGTCTACCTAGAAGTGGATTTTCACCCTTTTCCAACCTTTCATCCTTGAATTCTTCTCTTGGAAAATGGTTTTGTTGGGGGATTTGGCCATGTTACCTGCAACATACAATAATTATTGGCAAATGTTTAGAGTTGATATTCTCTTCCATATTTGGAAAGATAGAAATTTTTTTGCTTGTTTTAACAACATTAACTATGGATAAAGATTTCCCCATGACTAATAAAGTTATGTGATATCCAATGTTATGCTTTAGATCTAGGTGCAAGCAGAGAAATTCTTATTTGGAGGTGGAACACCTTCAATCCCTACTCTCACATTGGGTAATTCCCCATGCGTTGTTAATCAAGTTTCTTGGACTCATCATGCCATCATTCTCCCTTATAGGGATCGTGGCTAGGGATTTCATAGGTGCTGCTCCAGAAGTTGATGAAGCTCCTCTCCCCGACACTTTCGCTCCCCTTCCAAATCTGACATCCTTCTCCCACCCATAGTGGTAAATTTTTAAAGAAGCTCATGACATACTGACAACATGGGAAGTGGGCAGGGGGTTCCCCCTTCCAGGGGAAATTCATGTTTATTGGCCATCTCTCCTAGCCACCATGATCAACCTACTAAAGAAGAAGAACAACATTAGTAACAATGTGATGGGTGGGATCCCATCCCTTAACATGGCCCATCCCTCTGCCACCAGTAGTTTGGGGGACAAGCCAGATAGTTCACTGCCTCCTCCTTCTAGCACCATGTTCACTGTTGTAGCATAGATTTTTGTGGGCGTCCTTGTTCTTTGGAGCCTTTTATTTTGTGACACCATTTTTTGGTTTAAAAGCACATTGTCATTGCAATGCTTATTTTTTGACGCCTTGTGATGCGAGATGACTTTTTCTCGAGGCTTTCTTGACTCAATTTTCCAGGCATTCTAGTGTGTGACCTCTTCCACCCAATTTTTTTGTATCTATTTCATTTCGTTATTGTTCTCCATTTCAATCTATAAGCTCTTTCAACAAGCTATCTCCCTATTTCATTTCACTGTCATTCCCCTTTCAATCTAAGCTTTGCTAACTATTTTCAATTCTCTCTACTACTAGCCACACCTTTGAATTTTAGGATTTGTTCTCTATATCTCTGCTAGATTTAATGTCTTCCAGAGACCCGTTCAATAAAGATTCGTTCGCCTTGACTGTTGCTAATTTTGGCTAAAAATAGCCGTATTAACTTCTTGATGACCATGGCTGCATACAACCTCATTAACTTCCTGTTGAACTCCACTGTGACCGCTAGTTAATGGTTATATTTTAGCCGAGAGACTAGTTTTTGACCATTAAGTTACAATTTCCATTTACTTTTTGTGTTTCAATCCCACATTTCTCGTGGGTTGCACGTCTAAAAGTTTTAAATGAAAACATTTTATCAAACTTAGCTAACCGCTCACACGTTGCCACTGGCCTTAGCTTAATTGGATGGTGTTCATAGGTTGCCAATGCGTGGGATTGATTGTAATCACAAGGAAAAGACATGTGCTCCAATGACAGCCCAAAACCTTCGACCAATCACGTGTGTTCCAGTTTCCCACCAATCATGGGGTTTTGAGTCACATTAGAAAATGCGATTCAAGGCATTAAGAGAAACCTTTACGTGGGATGGAGACACGTGGTCAAATCCCTCGTGTCCATGATTCTCAGGGTTGCAAAATTTTTTCATTCACGAGATCTAAATCTTCTCGAGGAAATAACGGCTTGTGGTTGGTCCACATGGACCAATCAAAATTCATGGGGTTGTGAAGTTGCAAGGTTCGCATGGTCACAGTTCTTAGGGTCACAAAATTCCTGAGCGACGTTATCCAGTGATGTGCCACGTGCCTTTGTGTTCTCAATCTCGAAGTCACACGATCACATTTGTGGTTCACAGGGTCACAAAGTTATGAGAGCGACAAACTGACCAATGAAGTGCCTCTAGATACTTGGGGTTTCGCTAGTTCTTAAATAAACAAAAATGAACTGTCAAAAATGTTGTGAGCCTGATAGCAAGCTCAATGAACTCAACGACACATAACTCGGACATGAGATTGATCAATTAAACTTAATGCAATGCAAAGTATAACAAAGGTAACATGGCTCAGAGATCTTGGGACTTCTAGACTCTCAGAGCTTCTTAAGCTTTTAATCCCACATTCACTAGGGTTTAACATACTTGTCATTTATATAAGTTTATGCTTGTACAAACACTTTCCGTAACAAGGTGTTTTGCCACCTGCGTTAATCCAGATTAACTCGATGAGTTGGATGAGTTAGTGGAACCCGGTTAACTCAGCTCGGCTAGGAGCTCGACTTGGATCAATGGAAAGCAAAGTGGGTTGGTCGGTTGAGCAAATGAAATATAACTTGGATGCATTTGAGCTCGGTCACAAAATGATAACAGCTCGGTTAAGAGCTCAACACGAATGTAGCTTGATAAACAAACTTAGTGAGCTTGGTAGACTTGCAATGCAACTCGGCTAACATGTGAACTATGCAACGTTGGGTTTGCTCGCCGAGGAGCTTGGTGAGCTCAACTCCCATTCATAATGCATCATGTCAAAGACTAAGCTAGTTTATAAATGAAAATCCATTTTTCCATTAAGGTGGAGTTAATCATAAATAGGGTTTGATCGTGAAATACTGAACTTGGATTCACAAGACCAACTAGGACCCAGAGAAGCCGGGTCACCCCTTGGAACAAAATACCCTTTTGATGCAAGCTATGATTAATTAACTTTTGCTAATACTAGTTATATTTTTTTCATGTATAGTTAGAACAAGTTATCATATCCAATTCATTCAGCGTCAAGTCATACCACAAGCGAGCCATTGTCGCTAAGCAACAATGTGACACTTGACTAACCCGCAGTGCGACGTTGCGCTTCTTACTGCAGCGAGAGTACGCAACTCTATCTCGTTGTCGCAATGCGATGAATCTATATCGCTGCACAAAGTGACACATAAAACATAGATGAATCACATAAAACATAGCTGACACTGTTTCTTGTCCACTGAAGCACACATGGTTTGTATCTTTCTGCTTCTCTCTCCGATGATGCCCTTTCTCGATCTAGAGAACATTTGCTCACAAGTAGACAAGAATACCCAGTGCATTATCCATTCGATATAATCAAATCAACAGTAATAAGTGTAAGCAACATATATGTATAAAAGTAATCCCGAACTGTAAATAGTAATCCCAAAATTGTAATATGAATCAATCATCACCTACTATAATTCAATCAATGACATTAACTGTTTTATCCCCAAAACATATCATAGTGCTAACTAAAGTAAATCAAAGCAGTATATAAAGTGCTGTAACCATGTGGTGGCAACACCCAATCATCAAAGAGTCTCCAAAATAATAATGTGAAAATATGGGATGTGACAGAGTCTATGTTCAAATAAAGGAATTGCGTGTTGTTTTTTAAAGCACAAAGTCATATTTACTTCTTGTATAGATGCAATATCGGGAGAACCTGACATCCAATTTAGAATGGTTGTGTCAATCTTGTGGGGGGTAAAGAATTTTTCTAATAAATGTGACATGCAATTTGAGCTAGTCTTGTCGGACATCAGAGGCAACAGAGAAAGGAGGCCCATCAACAAACTCATGTTTGCCGCTAACTCAAAGGTTGCAAATTGCAGTAGTGGAAAAACAAACTGCGCCAAATTGACTAAAGCTGAGATCGATTTCCAAGTTTTTGGTGGAGTTTGTCTTAGACGGTTTGTGATCAAGTGGTAGTGATCTAGAATGGTGGCTACAAATGCAAGGTGCAGTGAGAAGTCCAACTCTCACTGAAAACTAATAAAATGTGTGTGTGTGTGTGGTGTGAATAAGTGTAAATGGGTGTTCCTGTACACATATCTGATTGTGAACCTCTAGATGCAGAAAGTAGATGGTATGGAAGGTTGATATGATTGTGAACCACTGGACCTGGTAGCTCCTCCCCCAAACTAATGATTTTTCTTCAGAAGTTCATGGTAGATTACGTTAGTATATGCATTAGAACCGATTTAGCTTTTTTTCACCTGCAATCGCCTCATATCATCTACACTAGGTATTAATAAATCATGTATAGTCAGTGAAAACACAATTCTATCAAGAAATAACCTTGGCTAACTGATTTGGTCTATCTTTGGCATGAGAATAATTTCTGTTAGTAACTTTGCCTCAACAGTTCGCATCCTGTTAAATTCCAATGTCTTGTGTAGTCTTCATCCGGTATATATTCTGGGCTCAAATTTGTGTTTTCTATTACTGGCATCTGAAACACACCATGTCCTCATTTAATAGTTTTTGGACTTGTGCTTAGACTTCATATTTTTTTCACATTTTTGGACATTATGTTTGTCGTGTTGTTTGAAATAGTTAGAATATAATTGTGTTATGTCTATATGTGCCCTGCACTTCTAATTAATAACTTCCAAAGTAAATTTACGCTTTCAGACTTTAGTCTGTGAACAATCAAACTCTCAAAGTGCTTTGGGTGCATTCTCCTTAAAAATGAGATGAAAATGCTAATGATTGCGGTGTGAGGAATTTCAATTAGTAATGGCAACTATAAATTCCTTGAAAATTACCACCTTCGATGCAGAACAAAGCATCCTGGGAGGATATCAAATTATTGGTCTGTTGGAATTTGTAAATGGTTATCAAATTGTTGCCTCTTGAGCATGGAAAATGCAGTGGGTATGGTTCTGTTTTCAACTTGCCAGTGAGGAGTGCTTGGGATTTTTAATTTTTTTTTTCATAGATTAGTATACCTTTCTCCTCAGTTGTCATTTTCTGGTGTCCACTGTTGTTGAATCATCATGGGCGTGCTTTTCAATTGTATTTGTTATTACGAAGTGTCTCCTGGACCTCAGTCATGAATCCACCAGTGATGCAGTCAGGTCCATAGAGCTTGGGAATATATAGAGGTAAAGGAATTCTTAAAGATACCCACATTTCATGTCCATTGACTTTTCTTATTCTTAAAGTTACCAGAAGCACAATATACATGTGATTTCCATTTCAACACCCTATTGAAATTCAAAATTTAGTTTTTAAATGTCCTGTAGTCTTCTTTACATACTCCATTTCCCTTCCAGCACCCTCTTCAAATTCATAATATAGTTTTTAAACGGCCTTTAGTCTGCTTTACATTCTCCATCCAGGCCAAAGTGTAGATATTTTTGTTGAATCTGATGAATATTTACATATTTTTAAGACTAGCATTAGAATAAAAATAAGATGCTTACATTTTCTCTTTACTTTATTAAATTCATATTAGCTTGGTGCCCATGATACTATAAAGTCTCGTTTATGTTCTTGGAATACTAGTAGTCACACTGATTTTGTTGTGTGTGCAGATTGCTGATAAGCTTTATATTTACCTAGAGTATGTTTCTGGTGGTTCTATCCACAAATTACTTCAAGAGTTTGGCAAGTTTGACGAACCAATTATTCGTAGTTATTCTCGACAGATCCTTGCAGGATTGGCATATTTGCATAACAAAAATACTGTACACAGGTGCTTAAACAGATCTAGTCTCAACAGGAGCTATTGACAATGAATTTCATTCTAAACAAGTATATTTCCTAAAGTATAGCATGTTTGTCTTCATGATTAGTAATGACATTTCTTGCAGTTTTAGCTTGGTAGATATTTGATATCAACGTGATTCTCTCTCTTGATGATGACTGATAATTTTACAGGGACATCAAAGGAGCTAACATACTAGTAGATCCTAATGGCCAAGTCAAGGTTGCGGACTTCGGCATGGCTAAACATGTACTTTTCTTGTAGCTCACTCACTGGATAGCAAAGATATAATGATTTAGAGTATTTTCTTGTAGTCCAGTTGATTTGTATTGGGTAGCCATGGAAACCGATTCTTATACTGGCTTGAATTGACTAACTACAATAAGAAGCTGTTTTTGAAAGTAGGGGAGTCCGACTAGATATAATAACTTTAACCACTAACCTATAATGATCTGTAAGGACTACATACCAAAGCTTCCATGGCGAAAATTCAGAGACTAAATGCGGTCTGCGGGTGTCATTCTTGTTGATGTTGCTTTTGCAGTTTCTCATCAAGAACCTCTTACCCTTGCTTGACCTCCTTAATCCTTTCACTGTGTTGAATGCAAGAATTTTGACCTAAGTTTTAGGGTATTTCACAAGTGAATTAGAGTTCTTGACATTGTCATGACTATATTACAGACCTCACTGCCCCCATTGTGGTAAGATTGAAAAAACCTAAAAAATGACTCAAACTGCCTTCTACCACTATGCTTGTTGCACACACCTATGTCATTTAGCTTTTCTTGAACATCAAGAAAAAGGTTGAAAAGACCTTGCTTAGTTGTCGTTTTTAATAATCAGTCGAGTCAAATACTAATTTTAATCAATTGAATGCCGAATTCTTTCTCGAAATACTAATTTAATTAGTGAAGTTCAAATTTATTTTTGATAAAATCTTTTCATTTACGGGATTTTTTTTGAATTATCGTGTTTAAAATATTTTGGAATATTTAAATAATGTAAGTAATCTATGATCATATGACATGCTTTTTAATTAAATGTTTGTTTATTTATTTGCTTTTTGTTTGGAACTATGAAGTAATAATTAAATGTACCCATATATATTTCTTGGACTTAATGCTGAATTATTAGATTTTGTGTTGTACGTGTGAACGCTTTCCAAATTTCATTGTTCATTTGAAGTGAACTCCAGTCAGGTGAGTAAGATCACACTAATGGCAGTGCAGAGATCAAATAAATAAATTGAAAAATTTGAATTGGTTTTATGCATATTTACCAAAATTGAGCAGTGAACTCCAGTCAGGTGAGTAAACTAAAGTGCAGAGATCAAATAAATAAATTGAAAATCCAGTGTTTTACTTACCTTGTTAAGTTTACCACTCAAAAGAAGAAGTCTCTTCTTGCGAGTCTTATTTTTCATGTGCAAATTGGTTTTATGCATATTTACCAAAATTGAGCAAACTGTAAAAAATATGTTTTTGATTTTTTCAGCTACTCGAATAAAACGATTGTATTCTAGCACCATCCTTGATTTAAAGCAAGTACCCAAATTATATCAAATAAGTAAAGTTTATGTAAATATAAGTTATAAAATTATAATATACCAAAAACTTTATAACATATGTTGTGAGGCCTTTATTGAATTGAAACGAAATCGATATGGTGATATATAATCTTTTTCTTCTGAATTCTTTCACATGAATACATTTTATGTTTTTTTGGAGCCCTTGTTTCTTATTTTGTTTTGTTTTGTGAACCTGGCATCTACGGTTCTATGTTAGTATTCTTATTTTTCGTATGCTTTTCTTGCAATCTTTAATTTCTTAGCTCATTAGAGATTTATTCCTTTGAATATTGGATTCTCAGCAATCTCTTTATATGGTGCGTTGCACTTATGCTTTGCTCTTACAAAAGTGATACCTTCACAATTTTTTTCTGATCTGCATGATATCCTTTTTATGAGGCTTTCCACAAGCAGCAAATATCTGCTTGTCATGGTTAATGCAGTTATGGATGCTGATGGACTTCTTGCAATAGATGAACAGGGGGGAGCTTCTCATTATTGCGTGCATCTCAAATTTTAATGATTCTCAGCATATGATACATCAGATTGCTTTGTATCTGTTTGAATCTGATTGTTATGTAAATTGTACATTACAAAAAAGTATTGCATTGCTTCTACTAGTTAGAAGTATGTTGGCAATTGTGAACCATAGTTTAAAAAATTGTTATTGGTCTTTAGTTCACTTCTGTTTCAAAACATTTTCTACTATTGCGTTCTTTGCTCATTCTCCTCTCATTCTCTTTTGGACATTGAAGTATCTTGCTTTATCATTTGATATTTCTCAACATTCCTCCTCCATACTAACGAAAGCTTAGAGATGCTTGTGGGTTTTGTGATTATCCACCAAGGTGTAGACTGTCTTTATAATTAAATCTAATTGATGTTGATTCTTTTCAGCATTAGGTAGTAACAAATAGATGTTCAGTTGAACAGTTGTGTCAATTACTAAACCATTTTATCTTGACATTTAAATAGCTTGTTGCATGTAGGGGTAAGGGCGCTTGTATTATGGCCTCCTTATATTGCACTTATTGTACCGAGTACTACCTTTTGTTAATGAGACACTAGCATTATAAACATTCTCTTCTATGCTTATGGTATACAATGTTCTCAGTGACTTCTTGGTAGTTTAGTTTCTCTATAAACATTTTGGTGTTGTGCCTTTAAAGAACATTGGGTCAAGTTGAAGCTGGCTCAAAAAATTAAAAATACCGTTTGTCGACAATCCTCTTTGATGACAACACACATTATGGAGAATCAATGGGTCAACCAGTACAAGAAACAATTGAAACAAACCAATAAGGAGAGAACGATCTTACAAAGGGCTTGGGAGTACTTATGGAACCTATTTGTATGTGAGCACTTTAAGGATGAATCCAAAAGGGGACTCATGTACCAATAAAATCTATCGTGGGCAACTTAGCGGTAACTTAAGAAGTGGAGTGACTGCTTGCCTTGATGAAGGACTCTGACTTCTTGCCAAACACTATATTGTTGTACAAGACCTGCGGGTGAAATGTGATCGCGAAATACATCAACCTTACAACGGTACAAAGAAAGGTGTTATGAAAGATTAGAAGATTGATGTTGAACCCAAATGCATGAATGACATTGGGCCAGATCAAGGCAAGAGAAGGCATTGTGGTAAGGGAATAGACCAACAAAGTCGATGGTCGATAAGGCTTTTGGAATAATAGGAGCAAAGGTAGAGGCTGTGAGAAGCATATACATTGAGAAAATTCTCAAGGAAACTACATGATTCTAGTGAAAGTTGAAGCTGGAGCTGAAACCAAGGAAGGTTTTAGCCGGCATCAGATAAGCGTGCACTGCTCATCAGCACACAGTGAGTGGAGATTGTAGGGTGTTTAGCACTTCTAGAGAAAGAAAGTGCAGATCTTGCTTACCAAATACAATTGGTAAGACCATTGGAAGAATCCAAATCCAACAAGGTTTTGATGGAGACTCTTTTCGAGGGAAACCTTTGGTCTGAAATGGAGTTGATAATGACTTCCTTTCAAAAGAAGAGTGAGTCGCATATGAAACATATTCGTGGAATAGAGGATCTTCTTATTGACGATATTAAACCAAATACACCACAATAGCCTAAAACACAGATTGAAGGGAGTGGCATCAGAAAGGGACTTGACGGGGGACAAGAGAGCGAGCAAATCTTTGTTGAAAGAAGGGTTCGAGCATAGGGACATGTTAGAGAGTGTAGAGGAATGTCTAACACAAAACTTCTTAAGGAAGATAATTGCATTCCAAAGGCCACGTTCGAAACCCGAAAGTAGAACTAGAGGTTACCCCAAGTACATCTTCAAAAAAGTGAATGTTTCGAAGTTCACTTGCGATGGATTGGAAGATCTAATACGACACTACAAGACATGCAATACAATATGGGGAGCTAATGGGCACATAGGTCAACAACTGTGGTTGCAATGCTTCCCAACCACATTTTGAGGAGTGGCCATTGACTAGTACAAAAATGCATCAGCCACATATAAGGCCTCATGAGACAGACTCAGTAAAGGCTTTGAGAAAACAATTAGATTCTTGAGAGACAAAAATGAAATTATAGCCAAATTTGTAATCCGTGTTAGCGTAAGTGTGAAAATGTCTAAGCCTACATTAGGAGACTTAAGTGCTGGTCAAGCTAGAAAAAGAACCTGTCATGTCCCTTTTTGAAGGCTGATTTTTGAAGACCTTAACCCATTCGTATCCCTGTGAGTCTAAGGAGAAAAGCAAGGGGAAGATTTGGATTATATTTTTATTGTTGTTTAGGTAGTTATTTTATTTATTATCATGCATCCTATTGGGAAGCCTAACGCTCCAATAGAAGGACTTAAGTAGTTAGGAAATAAAAATATTTTGAGCATGGAGGCTCCAATTACCAATTAAATATTTAAAAGCACTTACCTTAATGGGTCGGCCATCATTTTTATATTTGTAAAGCACTCCTTGCGTTATAAAAGGATGTCGTTTGGCCATTATTGGATTATATTTTGGTGAATTTTCATATCTTGGTTAAGGTTTGCTTGTGAAGTACCTTTCCTACCTTTTTCAAGGATGAAACCCCTTGATTGAGGACCTTTATCAAGGACAAAAACCCTTGATTGAGGATTTGTGGAGGACAAAAACACTTCCATAAGGATTTATGTATGCAAGTTGGTTTGGAAAGCAATAAATTATCATTTCCTTGCATGATTTATCTCTTTGGATCAATAATCTATTTATTTGAAGTGGAGCGACCTACTTGGGAGTATTATTTGGTATCTGTGATGATAAGTTGGTGAATCTGAATTTATTATCTTGTTCCCCATATTTTTAAAAGCCAAGATCTTGAGTTTCGTGAATTTTGGAAGGGAAAGAACTATGGTGCATAGTAGGTCACACCAAGGCAAATTGTCCTGTGAAGATATTTGTGAGATCTGTCAAGTGATGGGTCATGCAATCAAAGATCACCCGTTCAATTTAAAAAAGTAAGCGTGCCTTAGTACTCTTCACATAAGAGACCACATGACACTCTCAGTCACGTGAATGAAGTTTCGAAGGAGTAAGAGTGCGTCCTCAAGTGCATCCCTTGGCAAATATAAAAATATGAGAAATATTTATATACCTAAGAACAATACGACATGAAGTGGAAGTGAAAATTTAATACAACCAAGGCTAACTAATTATCAAATGTTGGAAATGCAATGAGTTGGGCTATTGCACGAGAGACTGCCCTACCAATCAAACCAACATTGGACTTCTCTGCAGATAATGTGGTTAGGGAGACCATGACAACGAGAACTGTCCCAAACAAGAAAACTTCAATATGATTGACGTAATAGAGCAAAGAGTTATGGCATTCAGAAGGGCACAAGCAAGGAAAGCTAACTATCCCGACCGACTCACAAAGAAGGAGATGTTGGGAGAAGCAAGGGTGGGAGTAGAAAGAGAAATGGTTGAAGAACAATGGTCAGTCCCATGAGCATACGAGTACCCAATATGTTAACAAGTTGAGCTCGGGTTCAACAAAGAAGTTGCAGGTCAAGTTTTGCAAACTATCGTACCCATCAAAGTAGTGGATCTACTGCAAAGCATTCAAGAACTAAGAAATGCTAAGTTTCTAGTGTGCAAGGCATTGGACCACAACATGGAGCTATGCAATGCACCTAGTGTTTGAAGATGTAGAACCCCATGTAGAATTGGAAGAAAAGAAAATGTTGGACAAAGAACCTATTGTTGAACCTCCACTCTTAAGGCTAATCAAGTGATTGATCCATTGCCCCTCACAATGAAACTTGGCTCAGTGGCCGACAATCAATTATTCATATGGAGATTCTGAGGGAGGAATCTCACAAATACTGTTGTAGATGGTCAGATCTAGGAGTAAACATTCTTCTTGAGGAAGAGCTTCAGGAAGCCTGCTATATGGCCACCAACTTTTCAATATATGATCACTGACTTTTCAATTAGTTGGAGCTAGATACCAACATGGAATAAATGTGTTGGGAATCCTCAAGGCTCAAAAAATAATTATCAGCAGACAACCTTTTATACTAAGTTTCCTGGTCATCTCATTGAAGAAGAAAGTGTAAGATGGACTATTGGGTTGGGGATGGCTGATAGCAGCCAAAGCTGACGAACAATGGGAAAAAAAATCACCTCCATTGAAAACAAGTTCCGAATAGTACATAATAGATTTGAAGAATCAACCGGCTAGTGAGGAAGCAACCTCATCAAAATCATCAGACTTTGATCTCCGATAGAATAACTACTAGGGGGATGGGAACTGAGGTACGATAGAAGCCAAATGATGAAGGGGGTTTTGGTGTTACAATTGTGCTCTGAAGATGAGACAAACTCCCTCAACCGTCTTTTGCATTGGCAAATGGAAGACTATGAGGTATTTCAGCCGCATTGCAATTTGGCGGAGATCATGGAAATCAAGGAAAGGAGGGGACTATAGCATAGGATGACCCAATAATGCCAAACTCTGAGTGAACCTTCGTCCTCACACTTCAACGTTCCCCAAAATTTATGGAATATAAAGTTGGGAATGCAAAGTAAAATGAGAAATCCACTCACAAGTTTGAGGGTGTCGAGATGATGCGCAAGGAACCTACCAATATCATGGTCAATTTAGGAACAAAAAGAGATCTGAAAGTGATTTTGGTAGGAGATGACAAGGACCGAGTATTGAAAGTATCAATGCTGTGCATATTCATGAACTATACATACATGTTTTGCTGGACATACAAAAACTTGATAGGAGACTTGATGTAGGAGCATTTGGGTTCACAATCTTCATTACCCAAAAATACTTGAGAGTAGAAATAAGTTACTTGCGTAGTCTTTTTTGTGTGAATAACCTTTGGTTGTAGAGGAATAAAGAATATGTTTATTTGAAGTCTTGCACAAAGTTGTGGAAGCTTTGTATAGCTAAATGTTGACATATGAGCATGAATGTCTTACACAAAAGTTTTTTGGAGAGCTCTGCATGTTCACATAAATAGGATTTGGACATGTGTGCAATAAGGGATCTTACAGAGTGGGACTTGTCTTGCACACCCCTGCGCATTGTGCAATGTCATACACAACCTACACAACTACTTGATTGAAGATTTTTGCACACAATGCTTTTGTTGTTTACGTACTCTTGCAAGGTGGATCAAAAACCCATGAGACATGTCTCAACGCACAAGGATCTTGTAATGATCGTGATAGATGGAATCACATAACTAATGGAAGTCGAAGAGTCACAAGTTGGTGTTGTCTAACAAGGAAGGCGAACAATTTAAATTTCCATAAGTGATTCATGTGCCTATAGTTTATGAGGGTCGCGCACCGAAGAAGGGATTGACAACTAAAGTATCTAGAATACAGAGCCAAGTCCGAGAAAAGAGACTGAGAGTAGCTGTAACATATGAAAAAGAACCAAAACCTGGTTCATGCAGATATTTGCGAAAGTTGCATGTCTAGTTAGAAGTGTTTTGGGCAACTCTTCTTGTTTGGGATTTATTGTAATATTTGAGATCTAAGATCTGTAATAAGATTGCAATTTGTTGTACCAGAACTTGTATTTCCTCTTTTGAAATTAATACATCGAATCTTGTTTCATGTTGTCCATGGCCATTCTTCTTTTGCATAAGCATTTAGGCTACATGGTTTAAGACATTTCTTCATTGGACCTTTGAACCTCTACTACATGAGGCCCCTAAAATGCGTGTGCATAGAATTCCACTAATACTAGGAGCACAACTAACAAGGAGGAAAGCTTATAGAATGTGAATAAATACTATGCTACTAAAGTCCAGGAGATCAACAAGATGTTAGATGCAAGCATAATCTTTAAAGTGTCGACAATTAAATCCTCAATGATCTGTCTAAGGAAAGAATTTGCACAAATAAGAATATGCGTGGAATTTTGAAGGCTTACATCGTCACTATTAAGGACCTGTTACCGATATCATTCACACATCCTATAGTCAAAGAAGTGGCTCGTCATGAGATTTACACATTCGTGGAAGAATTTTATGGGTACAATCCGATCAAAATAGCTAAAGAGGACAAAATGAAATCCACCTTTGCTAGTGGAAGACGGAGTCTATGCATACAACATGATGCCGTTCAGGTTACTATGTAATGCTTCTATGCAACCATCCAGACGGATCATTCTTGCACAATGTTTGACAACATGGCTAATGGTAACTTTAAAGCCTTCCTCGCAATGATTGGTACCTCACACAAACCCAAGATATTCATCTTTGGGCCTTGAACAAATGTATGCAATGACCTTGTCAAGCTGACAAAATTGGTAATGATATCCAAAGAAATGCAGGTTAATGGTTCCTTAATGAAAACTTCTTGGGTATTATTGTTTGCAAAGACTGGATTGAAATACTGGTCTAGACAAGATACGTATGATGGTGGAAATGGAAGCACCAAAAGATATCACTACTATAAAGTCCTTCTGGCATGTTGGATGTACTATTGATGCTTTATAAATTTGTTTTTTGCACAAATATCTCATTCTTTAGACACATATGACAAGGAAGGGAGCTTCCTTTTGTATGGTTAGACAAAGCAAGAGAAAGTATTCTAAGGAACTAAAGGTATGCCTTATTAGTTCACCCATCCTTGTATATCTAGATTGGAACAAAGAATTACATATGCATGTTCATGCTTCTAACTATGTCATTGGAGCTTCCTAGACCCATGTAGGAACCCAAGATTTAGGATCACCCTTTTTTTGTCAAGCCAATGATTTGGTCAAATGCCTAAGAAGAATTATAGTGTTACGCAATGTGGAGCACTTGGAATGGTGTATGCAATACAAACATTATGACATTATCTTACTGGCCACACTATTCATGTTTTATGTAGACCACCTAACACTGATTGTACTTGGTCACCAAACCAATCATTCAAGGTTGGATAAGCAAATGGTTGATGTTGCTTCAAGAATTCACATTCAAAATTATTGTTTAACCTAGCAAGGAGTCATGTCTAAGATCAACTTTCTTGGATACAGGTCCAACGAACCTCTAGAAACGTCCTCAGTGAAGGATTTTCCAGACATGCTCAATTATCTCAACTTGCTATTGTATGGGTACCTTCTTGGTTTGAAAATATTAGGTGAATATCTATCTGTACTACTTCATTCCCTAGAGATATGCAACCTAGCTGAGTGCAAGAAGTTAACGTTGATAGGCTCAAACATGCTCCAATTGGTCAATGGTCTTCTATACAAGATAGCACCTGACTGTATCATGTGACAATGTAAATTTAAAGTGGAGATCTGGGATGTGGTCTTTGAAGCACAAGAAGGACTAGTAGGAGACCACATGGGACTGGATGCTTGAAGAATGATGCTAGCAGGACTATGGCGGTCAACACTGCACCATGATGCTAATGAATGGATTATGGGATGTGACACTAGCGAATGAGTAAACCTGTTTATGGTGTTTTTTGGTTAAGTGCTATAAATGCTGAAAGTACCAAAAATTCAAATATAACAGGGTTCACCAATACCTATTCCGACAATCGTAATGTCGGGATGATTAGGTTCCTAAGCAAGGAAAGAGGCTCCTCCTTTCGCCAAGTGAGAAAACCTGTATGCAAAGACAACTAAACAAAGAGATATTAGATAAAATGATAAAGAATTGGTCGACAAATGCATTCTAAAAATCTGAAGGACTTTCTTGAAGGGTGTCAACTTGTTTGATGCAATTAAATGATTTGATAATGACAAGACGAATGATGACAATGATTTAGAACTCAAGGGGATGGAAAGATCCTTTTTTAGCGTTGCAAGTTACTCAGGCTAGGGCATTAGCAAGCTCGAAATCCTCGAAGTAGTTGTACCAGAACTCTTCGGCAACTTCTTGCTTTTCTTGAATGATCTCTAACTAATTTTCGATATCTTCGATTTTTGGTGTGAGTGCGATGGCGCACAGACTGAGTTTGTGGACAATGTCAAATTTTTCCCACACGAACGACTGTTGGACGATCGGGAGATCGTATATGTTGGTGATTGGGTGAAAAGAACCTGGAATAGTCATCTACATAACATACATCTTGCAACCAACTTATTAGATCAAGTCAGATTGCAAAAATATGATATATGCCAAAGATGATTAAAAAATATAGGGATTGACGACGATCACTGTGGAAATTGCAAATATTGTAAAGTTTGGACTAAACGACTAGACGAGAGACAAAAGTCAAAGGGGCTATGCAAGATGAAGTAGACGACTGTTCAAATATTATAATGAATGTAAAGCAGGCTAACAAAGATGGAAAATAAAGGTACTAACCTTGACAAATGTTTTGAAGGTGATAGAGCTCCAAAAAGAGAGTTGATTGGTGATCTGACGAAGTTCTTGAGGATTTTGGTAGCAGGATATTGGTGATCTCGAGCGTGATGATGTTATTTGCAAATGCAACAGTTCGTTCTCTAATCCAAATTCTGACTAACTAGGTGTAGACATCTAAAATGTCAACATGATTAATTACTATTAATTTGTCCCTCAACATCATCTAAATCCATATAATAATTAATCGCAAGGTTAATTATTATTAATCCCTTTATCACATTTACCCTTTATGTAATATTTGATTTTATCATATTTCCCCTTTTCATCATTTATCATTTATCTCAAATCCTTTTAATCCATCATTATGTACCATTTCATCCTTAATCCCTTTTATTTCATTATTATAACATTTTATCCTATTTTAATCCTTCATTAACATTTTATAGGAATTTAATAGCTACATCTCACCTACCACCTACTCTACACAACCCGACACCTAGCCTTTCCACGTAACCTCACCCCTAATCATCATTTACTAACCTAATCTAATCCTAATCCTAATCCTAATCACATCCTCACACCTCTAAATCTAGAGGCTTCTATTTCTAGAAGTCTCTCTAGCCTTCTCCTTCTGTTGAATTTTTAATTCAATAAAAGATTTTTCTATCCATGAATTTTGAATTCAAATTTCTCGAGACTTCCACTCTAGAATCCTCTAATCCTCACATGCATTTTCCACCCTTAATCCAAATCCAACATGGCTTCGTCTTAGCCATTGAATTCTCCACCACAAACTATAAATTGAGCTCTCCTCCTCTATGAGAACTAGCTAGTTAGCAAGTTAGAAATCTCTCAAATCTATAACAAAGCTCTTTCAATTTCTATCTTCAATCATCCAATCAATCCATCAATCTACAATCAATTCAATCCTTCATCCTTCATCAAAGCAATCCAAGCACAATCAAGGGAAGTGTTGCCTAAGTGTCGCCAAAATTTAAAGCAAGAACATCCAATCCATCATCAAGAGCACATCCAAAGCATCAAGGGAGTTCTTCATTTGGTAAGTGAAGGTATTGCATTTCTTTCTCCCTTCCATCTAGCTCTATTTGGTGTAGTGTTGAAGAGATTAGATTAGGGAAGCAAGTTTCTTTGTTTTCTCACATTTTTCTCACTAATCTTTTTAACATATACACTGGGAAATGGAGGAAGAGTTTGACAAAATAGAATCGATGTCGTCCGCAACGATCGCGGATTGCCTTCGATTTGTCTAGAGAGGTTACAACCGACAAAGGAAAGATGGCAAATGGTTGAAAAAACCACTTGCCATCTGGGGTTTTAGGTTGTTTGGTAAACGGTGGGAGGTTAGGGATTCGGCTAAGAAGAGGTTAGGGGGTTAAGATGGGCAAGGTACATTAGGCTAGGTTGGTTTTAAGTGGTTAGGGGAGGGTGAATGAGTTTTACGACGGTAGTTTATAAGGGTCTTAGGATAAGGATAATAATGATAATTGTGATAATGTGATTAATGTGTGTTGGGTCACCTAGGGGTGAAAAACGGTGTCTACAAAACCATTAAAAAGTGACTTTATGCCCCTTTGGCCATCTCAACCTCGCATGCTTTCTGAAAGATAGGGCCTGCATATCATTAGGCTTTTGAAAGTTGGTAAGGTTAACCGTTGTATATATATAGTGGTTGTTGCTGAATACTTAACTAAATGGGAAGAAGCAAGAAAATTGCCCGATGATAGTACCCAGAGTACCAAAGAGTTTATCTATGAGCAAGTGGTCACTAGATTCAAAATTTTGGCTCAAGTCACTAACGATAGAGGGGGGGCATTTTTGTCAATCATGTGATTCGCTTGATGACTTCACAACTACACGTTTTCCAGTCTCTCTTGATCGCATACTACTGATGAGCGAATGGCCAAGCAGAGGCTACTAACAAAGTTCTAATATCAGTAATATGGAAATCATGTGGTATAGAGGGTGTTGGTTGGGAAGAACACTTGTGCTTGTTAGCATATGCAAAGAGAAGAAAGAATTCAAAGAAGGCAAATGACACTGCTCAAATGTCACATGCAGAGTTTTATTTATATGTAGGGATGATGGCTAAATAGTTACAAAACAGTTATCAGTTATAACTTCCCAGAACCGAATGGTTCATTATATATTCAACAATGCTATGGTCCCTATCGGATGAGATATAAGGTCACTGCCAGACATACACCCATCCAAATCATGTATGGTTAGGAGGTAATAGGTTCAATGGAGTATCTAGTGCCAAGCTTAAGGATAGCGCTTGAGAACTAACTTGGTGATGACGAGAGCTTGGAAGAATGACTCATCCGACTAAATAAACCAGGTGAATGTTAGGTGATGGCATTGTGGGCAGCTGATGACTTGCAAAAATGATAGAAGTATTGTCGTGATAAGCACATCTGATGGATGAAATTTAAAGCAAGAACTCTAGTCCTAAGAGATAACGAAAGATGAGAAATTAAACTATGTTTAAAGTGTTTTGGTTCTGACCATTTAAATTTTTAAAGATTTTCAAGAATGGGGCAGCCAAATTAGAGCACTTGGATGGAACGTTCTTCAAAGACATAGTGAGTGGCTCTAAATGAAAACTATATCAAGTCAGGACAAAAAATGCCAATATGATTGACATTGGACTTCTATGTAGGGATGAAGTGGGACTCGACAACAGAGAAATAGGAGCGAGAAAAAGCCTAAAATAAAGCAAAGGTAAGTAAGAGAAAACCGTATGACCAGCTCAAAGACAAAACATAAGACCCGAACAACTTCACTTATGAAGTTGAACTGTCAAATTCGAACAACTAAGGGCAGGTAATACTCGATATATGCGCAAGGGTGGACTAGGAAAACTTGCAATGGCTGTCATACGACCACAACCTTTTGTTCCCGTTGCTCCTGCCTCACAAATGACTTTATCACCTGTTGCTATTGTTTGACCAACCACCATACAACCTACTACCATTGTACGACCAATCATTGTTATCCCCACACGACCAATTATTATAGTTATCCAACCGTCGTTGATGTCGCTGTAGGATTTGACGTCATTGTTGTATGACCATCACCATCCCTCGCTGCCATATACCAATATGTCCAATTGTATGGCCAACAAATCGAAGCTGTATGACTCCCTGTCACTGTCAAGCAGTCTGTGATAGTTGTATGCTGCCTTACAAGTCATTAGGGATACCCAATTGCAACCATTCAAACTGTATGATGGGTTATTGATTGAAATTTGGTCTTGTGCAAATTTAGTTTTGCCATTAGATGACAAGGAGAACATACTAGAAAAATTCAGGGTTTTACTTCTAGAGGCAAAATAGAGTCTAACAAGATTGCATACAACATTAACACTAGCTTTAGAACCAGTGCCATGGTTAGGTTCACTGAAGTTACTAAGATTCAAGGACCATATCCAAGTTTTAGTAGATCTTGGCATGAAGGGTTAAGCAATCATTTCTTTGTTAAAAGTTCTGTTTTTTATACAACACATATGCTAGAGGAAGGCACAAATTGTCAAACCCTCATTCTTTGGTCATAATACCACCAACTGTGTGGTATAAAAATGTGTTGGAGATAGTATTTGAAAATTTTGGCATGGCCGTGGAAGGCTACATAGTTCCTAGAGAAAACCCTACCTTATGCAAGTCGGTAAGAGGGGGGCAAACGAATGACATCCTTCCCTTCCAACTTACACAAAAGAACACACACTTGAGCAAACATGCTCAATGGTACGATCTTCACATACAATAATTCAGAAAATATGTAGAATAAATGAAGATCAACACAATGCAAGAGATATTGGTTGGCCAAGAAGCCCTAATATTGAATTTATTTAACATAATACCCTTAAGGTAGGGCAACATCATACAATACTCCTTAAGGAACATCTCCTTAAGATCTCCCAATATGAAAATTCTACTTTTATGGGTTTAACTCCAATATTCTTTTATCAAATAAAAGATTCTTAACATCCGTAACATATCCTGTAATGGTATTCATCTCCTCTATATACACAGACATTACTTTTATTGGGCGGGTAACACCTAATCCCAATGTAGGTCAACTAATTATCCAATATAACTAATTGCACAAGGTACCTATTTGGCCCTATTTATTATAACCATATAACTAAGGGGGATGTGTACGGCATGCCGTTATCTCCATCAACTCATAAATATTACAATATCATAACCCTAGGTACATAACATGCCATCCTTGACACGTTTCTTCCCCAAAACCTGAGAAAAAACCATGTAATGAGTGTGTTTCAAATCATTGCACACTTGTTGCCATGCTCGATCATCTTGGTGGGTGATACATTTTTGAACATACTTTCATAATCTATTGCACAATTGTGATTCCATCCATGACCATAATTGTTCCTCTTTGGTTATTGTGGCTCCTTTGATTCCATGTACAATACTCGTGATTTTTTCTTTGATATCTGTATTGGTTATTTCTTTGACGTCCCCTGACACGTCTCCATGATTGTTGCTTCACGTGATAATGTGAGTGTCTATATGCCACAACTTTACTATCCTAAACCATTTCTTCTGCTTCATCATCATAATCATTATGTTTCTCTTCCTCATTTTATTCTTAATCTTTCTCCCATAGCTAAAAAAACTTATTCCAATTTCTCTATATACTTATTGGGCATGTTCCTATTCTCATGAGCACATCATCTCCATGCTAGACCACTAAGATGAAGTGGATAAGATAAGATAAATATAATAAATGTCCAATGAGTGACCACAAAAGTAGGTCAATGGGATTGTGCCAATACAAAGTGAAGAGAACCCATCCGGAGAACCAAAAGGTCCTTGAAAACAACCATAAAAGAGAGGAAGAAGTAGGAGGTAAAGAAGAACGGGTAGAAAGAGAAGGGCCCAAAAAAAGCTTGCAGAGATCAGCAAAACCTGAACATGCAGAAGAGGCAAAGAAAGAAAGAGGAGGCAAGAAGGAGACCCCCTCAACAAGCATCCAAGGACGAATGAAAGAAGCTAGCAATGTGCTGAAGTTTGGAATCAGAGGCTCTGGAAGATTTGGGGTTCCGATACCTGTAGGGGGGAGGAGCTCACCGTGTATGTCTCTAGCATTTACATAATTGTTCATGGAGTAGGTTGCCTTAAATTGGAGCCACCAGTCTCTAACATCAATATCACCATCTCCAAAGAAATTTGGTAACACTATATCCACAAAATCTAGGGTTTTAAGAAGAAACTTCCTTGACCAAATTTTGACGTGGCAATTTTGGTCTAAAGGGGTTGCAAATCAAACAACACAAAGCAACCCCGCTTCAAATTTTAGATAACTTTATGAAAACGTAAAGAAATTTGAAAAATTCAGAAAATGTGGGGCTTGTAGAGTAAGTTTATGAGAATCCCTAAAATCGCAATAACTTCCTAAAACAAAACATTGAAGGCTAGAGTTTGGAACTTCCTTGAAATATTCTTCAATTGTAGTAAAATATTATTGGAAAATTCACAACGATGAGCAAGATATAAACAGATCTTTAAAGTTAGGGTTTCAACCAATTTTTCCCGAATTGAAGCTTGAATACCACTTTGTAAGATCTTCACATACAATAATTCAGAAAATATGTGGAATAAATGAAGATCAAAACAACATAAGAGATATTGGTGGGCCAAGAAGGCCTGATATTCAAAGTAGTACCCTTAATTAGGGCAACATCATATAATACTCTTCAAGGAAGGAATATGTAATATCCCTTTCAACAGATTAGACCAACAATCAAGGGATTGGCTTCAAACAGTTAATAACCAAATCTGATTTCTATAACCAGCAGACTGAAATTAAAACCAGCGAACTGATTTCTCTAATCAACGGTATTAAAGCATATGCAAAACACAAAATTCACTCCAATTAACCTTGCCACAATTTAGATATGTATTCTAGGCATCGCATAGAACAATAATCAATGAAAAAACTGAGTCAACACACAGCTGGAAATTGATTATAACCAGTGAAGAGCAGCCACAACTAAAATATGAAATATGGGTCTAGAAACCCTCAAAATTCATGAGAATGTAGTTTCCGGCCTTATTAAATATGGCAAATCAGATTATGAACTGAAAATTCAACTTTTTGCCCGCCAAACCATCAAACCCTACACCAAGGTAGGTCGCTCCACCTATAGAAGATAAATAAAAATTTGAAACTAGATGATTCTCCTCAAATCTGCAATTTATCTCAAGAGCATGCACAGTTGAAGGGTTTTTCGTCCTTTAACAAAACCGCTAGAAGGGTTTTCATCTTCAAGCAGAAGAACATGGAGCAACAAGCTCTCAATGCCCAATAATAGAAAATGCGCCAAAACTAGATGCTTGCAAAACGAGGTCTACATATCACTTTATATCTCTCCTTTGGCGCCAAGGCTAAAAAGACTACGCCGACCCACAGGAAATATTATAATTCTTCATTAAGCTTCTTTTATTTGCCTTTTACCCAGCCGATCGGCTTCAAGAGGGAAAACACTAAAAAGAAAACATAAAAATTAGAAAAACGAAAGCAAATGAAAGCTCAATGTTCTTCTCCAACACCTCTACTTCTTTGCCATGGAGAAGGAATGGCAAGAAGTCCAAATAGTGACCGTTAAGTGGGAAAAAGGGACATTACAAAATAACTCCACAAGACCCCTTAACATGGGAATCCCACCTCAAGGGGGTTACCTCCAATATCTTTCTACCAAGTAGAAGACTCAACATGTACATGACATAATTCATAACGACATTCATGCCAATGGTCGTATGTTCGTCATTTAATCTATTTAATTTGTCAATCCAGTGTAGCATCTGAGGCTGTATGCAAAAGGGGCTGAAGGAAAAGAGTGATTTACCAATTCTTTGTCCTCGAATTGAAAATGCTTGAAATGAAATTCAACGACTATTCTAACAACTGAAAGTAAATCTAAGTTAATAAATTGAAATAAATAACTGAAAAATAAAGAAATGAAAATGAACAACTGGAAGTGAAGCTTCACACAAAATTACTAAACCGAATACACAATGCTATTTTAAACAATCTAAGTAAGTAAACAACAACAATCCTATTCTAAGAAAATTGTAAACCATCCTCCTTAAATAAAAACACACCCTTGCTCTTCCCTTAAATGCGGGTTAAGAACTAAACACAAGCTGCTGCCAAAATATTCGAACTGTAGATTGTATTGGAAAAAAAATGATATTACAAAATCATCGATCTTACATTGAGTGCTTTGAAGATATACTTATAACTCATCACTTAGTCGATTCTCCAAGAATATAGAACTACCTATCTATATTCTTGGGCATAACTTGACTACTTCTTCCACTTGTGAAGGAGACAAACCTTGGATGTCATTTATTCTTAACTACTTCTATTCAAACACTACAATTTGTCCCATTAGACTAGGAGAAAAATATGGGAGAGTGTTTTATTCAAACTACTTACTACTATGCCATTATTCATACATCCTAATTATGAAAGTGGGAGAACATTATACTTGTGGCTTTCACTATTTTCTTTCCATATGGCATTTTAATCCCATTTGTACATTTTTCTCAAAATCAAAATACACGAACATAGACTAGTCTTTCATCTTGGAACACCATGTGCTTGCTTGCTCAAAAATCTGCTTCGAGTTGGTTCTATGGTAGTTTGGAGTTGCCCCATGAAGTTTGGAGTCGCCACAAAATAGTTTGGAGCTGCCGCAATACAATTCGTAGCTAATGTGCCATAGTCCATAGTTTGTGTGTTTGAGTCTGTAGCTTTTTGTTGGAAGTCTAGAGCTTTTTGTGGAAGTCTGTAGTTTTTCCCAGTTTTTACTTGTATGCAATGTTTGGAGTTAAAAACAGTCTAGAGCAGGGTTCGAAGTGATCTAGCCTCCAACTTCATCCTTCAGTAGCTTGAAATGACCTATTTATACACAATAATGTGTTCCAACTTAAAACGAAATATTAGGAAATGATAACAATTAAATTGCAATGGACTAGTAAGAAATAGATCAAACATATTTTATATGCGATCCTAAATAAGCTATCAATTCTTAAAGCAACATCAAAATGCACTTTAAGATTAATTTGTAAGAAATAAAATAGTGCTATTTTGTGAGTTAGATGAGACACATTTTGGTCTCATCATTCATCTTCTATATACAGGCATACATAACTCTTATTGGGTGGGTAGCACCTAATCCCAATGTAGGCCTACTCATTACCCAATATAATTAAACCCACAAATGACCTGTTTGATTCAATATATAATGACCATTAACTAAGGGGGATGTGTGCCATGTGTCGAGGCACAACTTCAACATGATTAGGGAAGATGTAATATTTTGTAACTGTTTGCCACCAACCATTGTCAATTGTTACTATCATTGTTAGTTTTATATATGTATTGTAACCACTATGGTTGGATAGCTAGACATTCACGAATCAATCAGTATCCATTGATAGATTAGATTGACACTAGATAGGAGTTTACTAAGCATCGCTCCAACGTTTAAGCACATTTGTTCTATAATCTCTTGCAGCAATCTAGACAATCATAAAGGATGCATCACCCTCTCAATACAAGAGCCTTCCCTCTTACACTTTTTGTTTGCTTGTACACATTTGTACTTCACTTTTCTGCATTCTGCATTTTGCATTTCTGCATATCAGTCTTCTACTTCATCAATGTGTGTTTTATTTATTACATTCATTAACCCGTGTATGCTCATATAATCCTTTCAGCTCTAGCAAGTGCAAGATGATCCCTGCACATGGTCTTATTCTTCGTGGTGTGAATCATTGGTATTAGAGCTTTGCTCTTACTTTTTCAATGCTTGTAAACACGTGAGTGCAACGAGAGAAAAAACACGAAGTTGGTTTGAGTTTCCCCTACCTAGAAGAATGTTGTAACAAGAGTAAGATCGCTGACAGCCAAAAAAATTTGAGGTAGCCCCAGATGTCCAAAGGATCATTAAGGATGCTTTGGAAGGAAAGTGCAACAAATTCGTTGGCCAATTCTGCAGGTTGATGGTTCAACTCAACCCGACAGGGGCACCCTCTTTCTACCATTTGTCTCACATGCTATTTCAACATTTGACTCCTTTCAAGATGTCAGTAATCCTTGACATTCTAGTGTTTGGAGGTAATTTTAACGCCGCTACAATTTGATAAGTGAATTCACCATATTGAAGCCTACATCTCTGTCGACAACTTCACTAACGCAATGTTGAAGATGTCCATTTCAATGTCTAATTGATGGTAAACATTTAATGTACAATGTGACAAAGAATTCCAACCCATTCAAACTTAGGATGATTTTGTCAGGGTTATGCAAAAGGAATACGACCCCCTCAAATAGTAAGAGTTAGCTCGCACACAATGCATCAGCTCAAGTCCTTGTGCAAAACAAGCAAATCGCTTCACACAAAAGTGAGCAGCCCAAAAAGGTTACACAACAAAAACCAAAAGGCTTCTACACCTTCCAACTCAAAGGCAAGAAGACGACCAGTGACAAGTATTGTCATAAACATCACTTACACACCCACAATGATTTTGAGTGCCATGCATAGTAATCATTGCTTGCCCAGTCTACATCAAGTCTCGTTGAAATAGATGACACTGATGTAGATAGTTCTTGTCTGAGCACCGTCACTAATGCCACTAATGCTTCTAAGGAATGAGAGTGCTTTTGTCACATGAAGTTTTGGGTCAAAGATCAACCTTTCTATGTCTTCTTCAACAATGGGAGTCAAAAGAACATCTTGTCTCAAGCTGTAGTGCAACACCTCACACTTCCTAATTCTGCACATCCTTGCTCATACTCGCTTGGATGACTCTAGCCAAGAAAAGATATACAAGTTTGGTGACAAAGTACTTTTTAGTATAAAATTGAGCCGATGGAGGATAGTGTCACTTGTGACATTGCGCCTCAGAAGTTTGCGACATATTTATGTGAATACCTTACTTGTATGACCACGATTCTACATATTAGGGTAAGTTGTAGAGCTAAATACCGTTTTTTTGACCTCTTTGAGTCCTCGCGAATGACCAAAGTCACATTAGTTTGCAAACAATATCACAAACTCATCTGGCACATGCAGAGGTTTATCTTGCTCATGGTTGGCTGAGAGACACCTACATGGGAGAGAAAGCAAGCATTGGTAGTGCGTACTATGTCAACATTTTCGCAGCAGTAACAACTCAATAAGTTACTAAAGCCTCTCAGTAAAGTCTTTGCACAAAATTTCCAATGTACTGTGCAGTAAAACATTGCGTAGATTTGGTTCCTGGATCCCCTCTGCTAAACAATCCGCTGTATTGTAGATCACTTTGGGAGAATGATGAAGTCCAATACCAAAGACAAGAGCTCCTTAAATAGCCAAAGATTAGGACTAACTCTTCTCCTTGCGGCAGCCCGATAGTTCTTGTGCCCAAGAAATTTGGGACATGACAACTTTGAATAGACTATTGCACTCTCAACAAGATCATAGTGAAGAATAAATATCCACTACTACATATTGATGACCTCTTGGACCATCTCTGAGGTGCACAATACTTCACCAAAATTGATCCGAAGTTAGGTTACCACCAAAGCCTAATCTATCTTGAAGATGTCACAACTTTCATGACATGGAATGGATTATATGAATGGTTGGTTATGCCTTTCGCTTGAGCAATGCGCCAACCACATTCATGCTCTTGATGAGCGATCTACTTTGGCCCTTCCTCAACTCCATCATTGTCTACTTAGATGATATTCAACAAGACTTGGGAGGAGCATGTAGATCACATCTCGTGCATCGTATGCACTTTGTGCAAACACAAGTTGCAAGCCAACTTAGCCAAGTGTACATTTGGTGCATCACATATTTAATACTTGGGCTACCTCATTGACTGTGTAGGAGTATATATATATATATCTAGAAAAGATCAAATTGATCCAAGATTGACCTACTCTGCATAATTTCACAAAATTGAGGAGTTTTTTTTGGACTCTCAAATTTCTTCTGCAAGTCCATCTTTGGTTTCTTTCACATATTTTGGCCCATCGGTCAGATAACACCTGGCAAAGCCAAATTTGATTGGATTCATGTACAACAATGCACTTTTGAGGTTGTCAAGCAATGCCTTTGCAAAGTGGATGTTCTCACAATACCTGACATTGCACACTCCTTCGAACTTCACGTTGATGCATCCGACTATGTACTTGGTGCAATATTCATGCAACATGGTCATTCGATCACATACTACTAGAGACGTTCAACGACACGGTGCAGAGGTTCTCCACCTACAAATATTAGTTGTACGCTATTATGCAAGCAATGAAGCAATGTCGCCACTACATCTTGGGCAAGGAGACAATTATTCATTCTGATCATAACCCAATTTAGTTTCTGCAATTGCAAAACAAGATGGAGAATGAACGACACATGAAGTGGATGACTTATTTTCAACCATTCCATCTTGTGACAAAGCACAAAAAGGGAAAGGACAACAAGGCAACAAATTGCTTTAGCTGACCGCTGGTACACGGTCTCATCACAGTGTTGGACATGCTTTGTCACAACTTTTCAGATTGGGTATCTCTATACTCGATTGACAAGAACTCTTCAAATGCCTATACTGCCCATGTGCATGGTGAACAGGTTCAAACTTCATGTTGATGCATCCAAATATGTACTTGGTGCAATATTCATGCAACATGGTCATTCGATCACATACTACTAGATATGTTCAACGACACGGTGCAGAGGGTCTCCACCTACAAATATTAGTTGTACACTATTATACAAGCAATGAAGCAATGTCGCCACTACTTCTTGGGCAAGGAGACAACTATTCATTCTGATCATGACCCAATTTAGTTTCTGCAATTGCAAAACAAGATGGAGAATGAATGACACATGAAGTGGATGGCTTATTTTCAACCATTCCATCTTGTGATAAAGCACAAAAAAGGAAAGGACAACAAGGCAACAAATTGCTTTATCTGACTGCTGGTACACGGTCTCATCACAGTGTTGGACATGCTTTGTCACAACTTTTCAGATTGGGTATCCCTCTACTCGACTGACAAGAACTCTTCATATGCCTATACTGCCCTTGTGCATGGTGAACAGGTTCAGGAGTTCTATTTAGGTGATAACTTCTCTACAAGCTTGTACTTCATGGAGCACGTCGCTAGAGACTCAATTGGGAGCTGCACTAGCCAAGATATTGAGATACTGTAACGCTACAAAGACTCTAGTCACATTGCAATCACATTTCTATTGGCTGCACATGTGCACAAATGTGTAGCGCCACATCAGGTCTTGCATTCCTTATTGCATCGCCAAGGTTGCGAATAGGAAGATAGGACTCTACACATCTGTGTTGGTTTTATCCAAGCCATGGGAGTCATCAACATGGATTGCATGATTGGATTGCCTATGACAAAGTGCCAAAACAACATGGTGTTTGTTCTAGTGGATTGGGTTTTGAAGATGACTATCATGGTTCCTTGTGAGAAAAGCATTGATGAAGCCAACATTGCTTGTGCGTTCTTCACCTATTTATGGGTCCACTTTGGACTACCAACATCCATTGCATCTAACTGAGATTCTGGTTTTCTTGGTCACTTATGACAAACACTATAGAAATTTATGGGTACGCAACTTGATCAATGGGCGACATTTCACCCTCAGACAGATGGCAAGTGGACACTGCCAACTACACTCTTGTTTAGCTTCTATGTATGTACAATCGTGCACATGCTCATACTTGGGATGATGACTTGCTTTACATCCAACATGCCTACAACAGAGATCTTCATTGTTTTATTGGGCATAGTTTGTTTTAGACATGTTTTTGGTTCTAACCAGAGCACCTCTAGATATCGCCTATTGCACCATCTGACTTTGAGTCGCCCCACAGGAAAAGAAGTGGACAGATAACAGATTTTTCTGCAACACATTCAATCTGTTCATCAATAGGTTGAGCAGATTCTCTTGCACTCCTTACAAAAGTACAAAGAATCCCATGACGCACATTGCACACGTCGTGCATTTCGAGTTGGCGATCAAGTTTGGTTGCATCTTCAAAAGGAACACTTAAAAAGTCCACAATGAAATATCAAGTCTCTATGCGATGGTCCCTGAACCATTCTTCATGCAGCAGGTGAGAACAACTACCGTCTTGATCTATCCCTGTACTTCGGCATTCACCTGGTTTTCAATGTGGAGCTTTAAAAGCCTTACTTCTCTCCATTTCCTGAGTTAGAAGCGATATAGCATCGTTATGATTTGGATTCTAGGCATTTGTGCCCTGTAGACAAAGACCAAATCATTGAGCAATAGACACACCCACCCACCATGGCACTCACTAGTTGTTTCTAGTAGTCAAGGTTGTGCATTGTGCTGGTCAAGCTATAGTTCAAATACTCGTACTCGGAGATTACACGGAAACCCAAAATCTTGGTTTGTACTCGAGGCTCAAAAGTTTCTACGCAATTACTTGACAACTTCATCGCGAGCTGTTTTGAAATCTAATACTACCTGCTAATTAAAGGAAAAAGTAGAAGATGAAGTAGATATAATACTATAAAGGTATAACCCTATTGAGGAGTATGTCAAAGTTCAAACTCAAATATAATTGGACTGCATACATTGTTACTATGGAATATAGATCATGGAATGTGACTTGAGTGACAAAAATGTAATGTGCATTGTAAACACAAAATTGCATTTCATTTTCATGTTGGTTTTCTGTCATATTCGTGTATTCCTAAAACAAAATAATTAAAATGAATACATGTAGGCTGTATGTAGTCCTTTAGACTTGAAAACCCTAGTTAATCACTATCCGTATTCCTTGAGGTTTGAAAACCCTAGGCTTGAACCATGTCAATGACAACTCCTGAGTTACACTTTGAAATCCCTAGCTCCACTGTCACAATGACTGTATTCGTAGAGGAAATCACAGAAAATGCAGCGCTGCTTTTTGAAATGAAATCGATTCTTTTCATTTTGGGATTTTTATTGTTTCACTGGCTGAGTTGTGGTGATTAATTGGCAATTTTTTTCGGAGTAATTGCCAATATTATTCTGAAAATTGCTGATTAATCACCATTGACCTTCTCACAATTTTCCTATCGATTTCTTGGCCGATTGTTAGCAATTTTTAAATCTTTGAATCGAGTGAAGTGGTACAATCTTCAACAGCTTTAGATTCAGTTTCTCCAGCTAACCTTCAGTGCAATGGAGACGGTTGCTTCTCAAGAACGGCTGAATGATCCGTATGTATCTTTGCAACCTGTCGTGCAGCAGCTGCAAGCTTCCTCACTCCTCCTGCTCAACCTGGGATCCTCACCTTGCGACATCTTGCGTTAAGATCACAACCTTGCAGTAATGCACACTGATGGCTCAACTCCTTGCACCATTCTGCGCAGTTCCTCTCTCCAGTGCAGCCTGCCTAACACTTAGCATTTTTTCCAAGTAGTGCAATACCTTGCCACATTGCCCTGTATAGTCCCATGTGTTTTGCACACGCTTCACAACCCACGGTATCACTATACACCACCATGTTTCATCCAAAACTTCTGCAATGTTTCTATACACTTTGCAACACCTGTAGCTTACCTTTGTTGCTTAGCACTTCACAGCCTGTTTGAGCATCGGCCAACTTGTGCATCACTTCTTTGTATGTCATTTGTCACTGCATATCTTTGTAGGTTTGTTTCATCTCAGCATTCGCTCGTCAGCACTTCGCTGCCATGCAGTATGCCAGATGACACGTTTTGCAGTAGCCCGTGTTAGACTATCTCCTTAACATGCTACATGTTAGAGCACAATTGTCATGCAATTAAGGAAGATGGAACATTCCATCTGTTTTCCACCAACCTTGTCAGTTGTAATTGTTGTCATTAGTTGTATATATGTATTGTAACCACTATAGTGGGATAAACGGACATACACAAATCAATCATCATTCACTGATAGATTAGATTGACACCTTATAGGAGTTTGCTCGGGTTTGCTCCAGCATTCAAACACATTTGTTCTGAAATCTCTCACGGCAGTCTTATTGTTTGTTTGTACACCTGTACTTTCCTATTTTGCATTCTACATAGAAGCTGTATTTCTGCATATCAGTCTTCCACTTTATCAATGTGTGTGTGGTTCATTGCACTAAATAACTTGTGTGTACACGTATAATCCTTGACACTCAGCTACTGCAGGATTGGCCTCTGCACATGGTCCTAGGCTCCGTGGTGCAGATCAACTCTCTTCATCATGAGAGCTTCTCCATGTGATTGGGTTAGGCAATGCTCTCCCCATTTGTCTGCACAATGTGATTGCTAGCCTCATTTCTTTAACCACTGTTTTATTGTGCTTTTGGTCACTCAAATGCTTTATGCCCAACATCTCCACATCTAGAGCATATGCCCACAAATCCTCTACATCATCCTCTTCCTCTAGAAGGACATCCTCTTCCTCTCGAGCTTATGACTGAAATAGTTGTTGTGAGAAGTACTTTCTTCTCCTTCATGAACACGCTATCCTCTTTCAATGTTTGCTTGGCCTCTTTATCTCACAAACCTTCCTACGTGTCTTGTTGTATGTTGTCTTCTAGATAACTTCTCTTCTATCTCCGAAGTGCATCTGTATGCTTCCTGCACCAAGTGCAATCTTATCATTCCAAACTCATCTTGCATGGAAATATAAAGGCCTGTCACATACCTCGATATCTTCTCTTCATCATCTTCCGCATGACCAGCCTAAATGGTGAGCTTTAAAAAGTTCTGTGTAATTTTCTACACTCGTCTTCATTTGCCTCAAGTTCTGGAATTTTTTGACCAAACTGAGCTGATAATCAGAGGGAAAGAACATACCTTCAACTTTGCTACCATCCCATCCCAAGGCTTGATTTTATCTTTGTTTCAGATAACTCTTTCCATTTGCACATGATCCTGCCACAAGGATGCATGCCCCTTCAACCTTATGCAAGAAAACTTCACTCTCTTGGGATTCTTCATTTTTTCATAGTGAAAATACTTTCTAACTCAGTGATCCAATCAATGAGATCCTCAAGACACAAAGTTCCTGAGTAACTAGGGGTGTCCAATCACAGCTTCCCTCCCATCTTGGCAGTGGCCTTCAAGAACCTATTTTCTGGTTCATATACCAGCTCTTCAAGCTAATCTTCAATTGCTTCTTCTTCATCTTCACTCATATCCTCCAATTTAACTTGGATTCCTCTCAACATCTCTTTCAGGTCTGCAACTCTTGGTTCCCTTCCTCCCAGCAAGGGGAACTCGTTTGTTTGTCATTTTATTTTATCACAACTCATCTACTATTGCAGGGTTTTTCTCACACTTGCAACAAGCCCACTAGAGCCTTACAAACTCAACAAGAAAGGCACAACCTTGCTGTGATACCAAACGATGCAAGTTGGGTAAGATGGGGCCAAATTAATGGAAGCCTTTCCCCACAATTTAGCACTCACACAAATGGTCACACTTGAATACACATGCTCTGACTTGGCTTGTTTTTTGAATTAAGACTTGAGTAAAGAGATTACACATACACAACTCTACTTAATTTTACTGAAAAACACCATATGAAGATGAAAGACTACAATAGACACTCGATGGACTTTCACAGAGTCCTTCTATGTTCTAGACTTGGACGCAACCCCCTGCAAGTACTAAGCAAAACTCTATCTCTTCCCACTTGCTCTATATTTTTCCACTACCTTGCAACTCCCCCTTGCACAGCTGAAACCGCCTCTAGTTTATCCTTTTGAATCTTTTTGACATCTTTTGACAATCCCAATACCTCTTCAGCTACCCAAGGACAATTTTGAATGTTGGATTGTTGCTTTGCATGCCCAAGCACTACAGGGGAAATGTCGTGGTGGTTGTGTAAATTGGTGGTTTTGCCATCTGTCCAAGAAAGGTTCATTCTGATCATGGTAGATGACTGAAACCTCTTGCTCGAACCTTTGTTGAGGTGTTAGATTTCTGGGGAAGCTCCTTGACCTGCTTATTCATCTTTGACACGTGCAGCCTTGTTGGTACGGTGACAAGACATGACACACACATACATGTTGCACTCCTTTTTTTATTGGCGCAAGATTGGTTGTGGACCTAAATGCTTCTACACCACCTCTTCAAATCCAAAGATTGTGTAGACTTCGTTCATGGTGGGTTGCTTAGAGCAAGGGGCAACACAAATTAGTAAGAAGCAAAGAGTGGGTGAAGTGGGCAGAAAAAAAAATCTAAGGTATTACTCACTCTAGAGGCACTTAGTTGGGAGAGGCTTCTAGCCACAAACTCCCACACATGGTGGACAAGTAAACTTGACAACCATGAACTAAAGATAGCATTGAGTAGAGTGTGTGTGGATTTAATTTTTCAGATGCCCTATTTCAGTGTGAAACTTCAAACTCTATTTGGTTCATTTGGTTTCGAGTTATAATAGGGACACACAATGCTCATTTGTCTATTATATGGACAATGAAGTCAAAATTACTTACGTTCTACTAGGTTTCACACAACTCTTTGGTGTGTCTTTGCATGGCTGGCCGGTTAACAAGCCCCCCAACCATCACATGACAACCGCTCGAAAGGACCAAGTTAAAAACACATTTGGGTGAGGGATTTGACCAAGGAAAAATTGGGCAGCATGTGAGCGAAGGAGCATAGTCAAACAAAAAAGATTGCTTATCTTTAGAAGAGTGGCTTTGTATCTTGGACGTGACTCAATGCTGGTTAGTAGTGACCAGCCGAGCATCTGATGTTACTGGTTGGATGACAGATTTACATGCTCGAGTTACACCGTGGAGATTTAGAATTGGGTGGAGCTGCTATAGACTCGTGAATTACATGCTTGGGTTAAGTCGTGGTGAGCTAAACAATTGGGCGGAGTTGTTGGTTACTCGGATTCAAGAGTTTTTTAATCTCTGACATGCAAGGGATTCCTTATAACTGAACATGCTATCGGGCTATTTTTGGATTCTGTGTAGACATAGGCAATGTTGGGAGATGAATTTCCACCAGACCGTTCTTGTGACCCGAGTTAGCCATTCATTTTCCAATGGAGATATCTCGGTATTCCACTTGCTGTGTCACCACTTCAGAAGAGGAAGAGGGATAAGGTTCTAATCAAAGATTTTAAATTCATATTGCAGGTTAAATGCAGAAAGAGGTTTCTGGATACATTGCGTGGAGAGGATTAGCACAACGTTTCGATTCACTTACTGGAACCATCATCAGGGTGAGCATTTTCTTGAGAGTAGGAATGAAAAGTGACCAAGAATAAATACTTAATTCGACCAAGAGACATGATGTTCTGGAAGAGATGTGAAGAAGAATAAGGTAAAAAAGAAAAAGAAAAATAATAAAAGGAAAATAATTAAAATTAAAAAGAAAAGAAAGAGAAGATTCTAACCGTTTCAAGCGCCCAACCACCTCACCTACTTGCGATAAATGTTTGATGGTGCCCATGCTCTCGCCCATGAAATCTAATGGCATGTGTCAAAAGTAACGATGACTTGTCTACATGAGTAATGGCATTGGATTTGGTGGGTGGCGGATTTCATTTTCACTCATCTGCCAATTCGAATTTCCTTCCCCCCCTTCTATATATGCAACTCATTTTTAATGTAATGTATCTCCCCATTTTTTTGCAAAGGCACCATGTCAAAATGGTGCCCCAAACAAATTTGAGTTGCAGACCTATGGTTTGGAACTTGCAATGCCCTAGATGCCTCCCAAATGGATGTAACAGACTGTGTATACTCTGGAGCAATGAAATCTGGACATTGTGGCTCTTCTCTGCACTTGCTTGCATTTGGTTGTCTCTTACCTCTCTGCTCTCCCAGTTTATGTTATGTATGAGTTATACTTGTATATTTTTCTTTTCTTTGTGTTTCGCAATGTGGGGAATGAGTAGATTTGCTTGTTTTGGTCTGTGGCACACTTGTCTGCCCTCTCCTTCCTTCATTTCCTTCTCATTTCTCCCTCATGGAGATTGATCCCCTTCTTGGTGCTATCACCTCCTTTCTTAGTTTAGGATTTCATTTCTTGCATCTCCCTAACCTTGATTCCTTTGAAGGCTTAGATTAGGCTTAGATAATTATTTTTTCTGCTTTAGGAGTAGTGTTAGCATTAGTTAGGCAGAGAAACCAGCCTTTTCTGGAGGTCCGTCTCAAGGAGCAAGGTCCCACACCTTGGAGACATTCCCATGTTAGCCAAAAGTATTGATCAGTCATGATCAAATCTAAGGGTGCTACTTTTGGTCTATAACAAGCATATCACTGAGGTTTATGCTCTTTGAGCAAGCTACAATAAATAAAATCAAAGCTTGGACTTCTGTACCTCCAAGAACATCTTCCTCTTCCCCTCCTTGAGATGATTTTGTGTAGGTGTTGTCAGATGGGACTCTTAGATCGTCTTTATAAATAAAAGCAATTGACTGCCAAACCGTTGTATCTTGACATTAAATAGCTTGTTGCAAGTAGGGGCAAGAGCACTTGTATCAGGTCCTCCCTATACTGCACTTATTCTAGCTTTTGTTAACGAGAAGCTATTGTTATTACCATTCTCGTCTATGCTTATGCTATGCAATGTTCTCACTGACTGTTCTTATTAGTGTAGTTTCTCTATAAACACAATGTGCATGGGTTAAAGGTCAGAGAGAAATGGCTTCTCATGGAAAAAGGTCATCGTGGTGATGACTTGAGTTTTAAAAATACTCCCATGTATTGAAAACTCCACAAAATTAAAAATTACCTGAACAGTTCTACACTAGGGAAGCCCCTGATACTTACAATCTCTCAGTTTAAATAACCATGTAGAGTTTATTTCTTTTTCAAAATATTAAGTTTCTTTGTTTGACTCTACTTCCTTTATCTTCCTGTCACCCATATTTTTTTGGCATTTCAACTATTTTACCTTTTTCCTGTCTGATTATTTCTAACATCTAACCATGCAAATGAGTAAATCTCTGCATTTTGTTGAGAGGTGCTAGAAAAGTCAGTTGTCCACTCTACAAGATTTATTATGGCCTTTTGCCCAAATGGGCCTTCAGAAAGCATGTACCAGAAGGACCTCTTTTTTTTGTTTATATTTTGATTTGGATATAAATGAATCAATTTTCAACTTGGATTGTTGGCAAGGAAAAAGAATAAATTAATGAGTGGGTTTCTAGTGGAACACTGATATACAATTATTATTTGGCTCAGATCACTGCACAGTCTTGTCCTTTGTCATTCAAAGGAAGTCCGTACTGGATGGCTCCAGAGGTATTAAACACTTTGTTGTATATTCTTTCCTGTAATGTAGGTTTTTCATCTCTAATGGTCTTACACTTGAGGTTTTTTGGAGAAATGCTTGATGATTATCCACATTGTTTCTAATTTATTGATGCAGGTTATCAAGAATTCAAATGGGTACAATCTGGCTGTGGATATTTGGAGTCTTGGTTGTACAGTTCTGGAGATGGCTACTGCAAAGCCACCCTGGAGTCAGTATGAAGGGGTAAGTTAATTGGTAGTGAAATTTTCTTGTTGTGTAGGAAGACTTGATGCCTGAGATTCAAAACCGTGATATTGTATTTGTAAGAATACAATTTGTATCTGGAATATCTCCTGATTCAAGTGGTTCTTTTGCAAGAAATTTTGGTTTTTATGTTGTCCCTTTGCTAGCCATCTTTTCTTCATAGATAGGCCTATTGACATTTTTCTGGATTATAGTAATGATATGAATGCTGTAGATTGCTGCAATGTTTAAAATCGGGAACAGTAAGGAGCTTCCAACAATCCCTGATTATCTCTCAGAGGAGGGCAAGGACTTTTTGAGACTCTGTCTCCAACGCAATCCTACAAATCGTCCTTCAGCTGAACATCTTTTAGAACACCCATTCGTGAAATATGCAGAACCATATGTAAAACTGGATATTGCTACACAGTACTCTGAAGTTTTGCCTTCAACCAATAATGCCGATCGACCCATGGTAAGACTCGTGTTTTGGCTGGATCGTCCATGTTTATGGTAAAATGTCAATGGATTCATTTTCTCCTTACTAGTGTTGCACTCATTGTTTGGTAGCTTTTCATGTAATATTTTCCTGTCTTTGCCTGTTTGGGTCTCGATCTTTTTCCAGCTGTGAAGGGTTTGAGCTATAGTGTTGAAATTTTGCAGCCTCAATTTTCAAATCCGTTGAGTTTGACAGCGAGCCTTGCAAGTCCGATAAGACTTTAAAAAACAAAAAATATATTAAAGAACATAAACATGAAAAAGAAAAAGAAAACCTTAAATGTCACCCAGGTCTTAAAAGATCCAAGTGACCTTTTTCACTCGTTTCACTCATCCATTACCCTCTCTTTCACCCAAAACCTTTTTCTGAATTTTGTGCAAAAAAGCTAATTTTGTCTTTTGAAAATTGCCAAGTTTTTGCAGTGTTTTTCATTGGATCCAAGTCAAAATTTGCTTGTGGAGTACTTGCCAAATCCAAGTCTCTTGAGTACAGAACTTCAAGTTTAGCATGTCATATCCTACTTTCTGACTGGTGTGGGGCATTGCTTAATATTTGTAACTGCAATGTGTTTGGAGGTGGTTAAATTAACATGCATTGTTTCTTTATTAGTTTATGTGTTGCAAATGCATGCATGGCCTCTGCATGATACTGCATGCCTAGTCAAGGTTTGCACCTTTTTAAAACACTTCTCTAAGTTGGACATCATATCTTGTTTAAGCATTTATTTTGAAGCTAGTTAGAAGGGTTGTGGGCATGCATGTGCTTTTATGGCTCAGTCCTAGAGTGCTAAGCTACTAATTAACTGAACCCATGGAGCTCAATTAATATCTCATAACATTCAAAGGCTCAATGTCTCTATGGGTTCTTGACCTAAAGTCTTTTACCCATTACATGTCTATAGTCTGTTTTGAGTTTAAGCAGCTGGGTGTAATTGTTTGCTAAGTTCTTTGCCATGAGCATTCGACCTCTTTCTTGAGTTCTAACAAAGTTCAGTGGACTACCCATTTCCTTAGAGGCTAGCCATATTTATCAAGTCTAGGAAAACTGAGCTTACAGTGGTGACACATGCTTACCAATTTGCGAGAGGACACAAAGTTAACTGAGGGTTGCTGCCACCTCTTCCTTTCCAGGAAAGATGAGATGGTTACACATTTAATTGTTTGTTCCTGCATTTTCGGTCAAACGGAGATCAATGTTGTTTTGTTTCCCCAGATAAAGCCTTTATTTTGCTTGCATGTGCCATTTAACTTTACCTTCTTAATTTAACCTAGATACCAGCTGGAGTTCGTCTTGGGCTAATTAGGTTTGCCAAGCTTAGGTGAGGAGCTTAGCTTTGCCAAGCCTGGCTATTTAGGCAAAGAGCTTTCTCAGTCATCTCCCACTGAAATAGGGCAGATCATTGTAAGTAGGGAATACAGGCACGCATGCGCAAACAAATTGAAGAAGTAAAACTAGGACATGTTGGATGACAGACCTCACTAGTTTTAGCTTTCCTTGTGAAAGCCATATCTGCTCCCGGCCTCCAAGCTTAACTATTTAGGCAAAGAGCTTTCTCAGTCATCTCCTACTGAAATAGGGCAGATCATTGTAGGTAGGGAATACAGGCACACATGAGCATACAAATTGAAGAATTAAAACTAGAACATGTTGGATGACAGACCTCATTTATTTTGGCTTTCCTCGTGAAAGCCATATCTGCTCCCAGCCTTCAAATTTGCTATGAAACCCAAAAATCAAAAGCTGCCAACTCTCAAGTGAGTTCCTGCCCTCAAAGAATAGGGTTTTCAAATAGTTTACTTGGTTAAGTACCACCTCAGAGCCCTATATTTTTGTGATTTGCAACTAGGTATTGAAATCTACCTTGATGAACAAAAATAGCTGAGTTGTTTCCACTCATGAGCTGTACCGAAGCTGATTCTTAGTTTGACAGTGTCTTCCCAAAGGCTTCAGCTTTTGAGATGATTGTGTCTCTCATAAGGGGAGTACCATGTACAAACTGTAGATGGTTTAGTAGGACATTGCTTGTAAGTTTCAGGCCTTTCAATCTGCTAGAATCCATCTGTCTCATTGAGGTTCAATTTCTAAGGATGAAGAGATGGTGAGGATGGGAAGCAAAAAAGGTCCACTGGGGAACCATTGACTAAAACTGAGAATAGGGGTACAAAATTAGTATGTGACCTGTTTACAGTGTACACCAGACATTGCAAATGTCAAAATTTCAAAGGACTTATTCCAAGAAGCACTATTTAATTCTATCATAGGCTTTCATGATATGTAGCTTCATCAACATTCCTGGATGCCCACCTGTTTTCCCGTGAATCATACCATTGAGGATCTGCCTCCCTTTGATAAAGCTCCTTGGGAATCACGTCAGGGAGGATACTGTTCAGGCAATTGGCCATAACTTTCATATTCAATTTGTAGGAAGTGTTATGGGGGAAGATGGGATGCAAGGAGTCAAAGTGTTTAGCATTGGGGCACTTCAGAGCTGTAGTATGGATATAATCTACTGAGATGCTAGACTACCAATAGCAATATACATAGAATAGAAAATGCAAGTACATACCATAATACCATAACAAGTTATGAAACAACAGCAGCGTTGTATTCTTCGAGATAAGTTTTATGACAATCATCATAGATCAGGGAGGACCTGATACAAGTGCCTTTACCCCCACATTCCTTATGCTATTTAAAGGGCAAGATCCAATGGTTGACGGTTCACACAACCATTACAACCGAGTCTTATTTATCTTCTAACAAAGTACTGACAAGGATACTAACAAAATGTGCCAGCTACATTTATTCACAAATAACGCTTTAACATACTACATTAACCCTCAGACCTACTAGATATGTTAAGAATTTCTTCTGACTACACAATATAAAACCTACTGAGGAAAAAGAGGGGCAGAAGAAAAAGACGTCTGTGGATGAGCATGAACTTACTTGCCCATTGGAGAGGTTGATGGAGCGGCCATTCAAGAACTTGATGGAGCAGGCTTTGATTGGCACAATTCAGCTCTCGCTTTATAGACTTTAGGGGTCCAGTGCTGAAGATGTTTGGAGGTTCTTCTTGCATCTTGTGAACACTTTACCATGCCTACTGCTTCTTGCATCTTGTTTTTCCCTTGGAGCACTTCATGTTCAGCCAATTGTGACTTGGCCTGTACCTGGTTGAGCTCCTGCTCATTCTTGGCCTTAGTCTCTTTGAGCTCCTGCTCATGCTTGTCCTTCACCTCTTTGAGATCTTGCCCACATTCCAATACCCTAAGGCTCTGCGCATGTGTGAGTTGGGTCTGTTGGGACAATTGCTCCTGGAATGGATCCTGTTGATCCCTTATTTGATGATCTAGGGCTGCCATCTCTGAAGCCAAACTATCCTGCCTCTTTGAGCTCTTGCTCATACTTCTCCTTCACCTCTTTGAGATCTTACCCACATTCCAATACCCTAAGGCTCTGCGCATGTGTGAGTTGGGTCTGTTGGGACAATTGCTCCCGGAATGGATCCTGTTGATCCCTTATTTGATGATCTAGGGCTGCCATCTCTGAAGCCAGACTATCCTTCTCATTTTGTACCATATGTTGCTTGCACATAGAGGATTGGAGGAAGAAGTATTGGTACCTATAGGTATGCTCAATATTCCATAAGGATTAAAGGACCTTTTTCACCAGAGAAGTAATATTCTAAGCCACTGAAGTGGGCATCCATTGTTCATGCATGTTGAGAATATTCACTTCTGCCACCTTTAGCCAAACTAGACCTGTGTAAACTCGGCACAACATTCTGTTTGCACAAACCTCCGAATACTGGTAGCCTCCTTCACTATCATCTGACTTGTGAAGGACTGCTGGTAACTTCTAAGTGCCCAACTACACTGGAGATGCCTTGTAGTGCCTCTGCCATGGGTCCCAATGCCTAAAAAGACCAAGACTAACAGGGTACGGGTACGATATGCAGAAATGCCAATTTTTTAAAAACCCTTGGGTACGAAATGCTACAGGTACTTTTGTACAATATATTATTGAATTTTTTTTACAAATATATATATATTCATAATTTCATGGAAATCAGACATCAAATACTTAGTATTCATTTATAGGATAACATTGGGATTCAAATGCTTCAAATGTTAGAAATAAAAGTTTATCCAGTTTCATAATACATATAGTGAAATGCAAAAGTAAAATTGAAAATGTATTCATCTGACACATTTATAATTCTTTTCATCACAATCTCTCCCCACAGAATTTGCTACAGGTGTAGCTGCACCCAAACTATGACCGGGTGAAGAAGGTTATCAATGAGGTTGATCCTGTCTACCCAATGCTTCACAAAGAGGTGTGATTTTTTCATGAACCAAGGACCACATTTAAATATCGCATCCTTAAGTGCTCTGCGTCATGAGGATATGTACTGCTCCATGGGTTTACAGTTCATGCATTGACTATGTTGGGTCCAGGGTAAGACCCCAGAAACCTGAATATCAACACCATTTCTTTCACATAACATGGCCTTTGTTCCACCTCTTCTATGGGGTAGTGAGCATTTGGAGGTGATTCTATTTTGTTGTGAACGTTTCTGCTAAAATTAAAAAATAATTAGGCTGGTACGTTTTGGAAATGTACCTGCAGGTACCGTGGATGCCCCGGGTACGGCTTGCCATGCCTGGGACTTGCGGGGTACGTTTCCAAAATGTACCCACAACATTTCCGTACCTGTACCTGTATCGGGTACGTTTCTGACCTGGTATGGCGGCCGGGGGGGGGGGGGGGGGGGGGTGTGTTCTAGACATTTCCCTGCAGTCTTGGAAAAAACTAAATCAAGGTTTTCCAAGATTTTTTGCTAGTAGGGAAGGGAAAATGTACTAGAATACTCTCATCTCCTGTAGGAGAATCATATGTCTGCATCAGAGTTTGCTGGTTATGCTTTATGCACATCTATGTTGGCCACAGACTATATCTGGTTTCTTTCTGATGCTACCCTTATGGACCCTTGGGGTTGTAACGGACTCATGGGCACCTCTTTGTCCATATTTACTGATGCTTTGGGCACTTGCAGCCAAATTTGTGTTTGCTTACGTTCCTTCCCTGCTTGAAAAAGAGTGCCAACCGTGGCTTTTGAAGAAAAGTGAGTAGCGGCAGCTAGTAGCCTAAATAGGTAGGCATGCAAAGCCCTTCTATGTGTTCGTCCTCCTCATCGTCTGTCTCAAATCCCTCCCCTTCTTCTTCCAAAGTGGGCTGTTCTATTATCTCCTTTATCTTTTTCATTGAAGTTTGGTGGTCTAAGTGCTCTTCCAGGGGGGGGATGCCAAGGTGTTTCCATTGAAACACAGAGGGCCTTCGTCGGATCATGTGAAGTATCAAATTTGAAACTTCCTTCTACTACTGTTTGTTTATAGACGACATCCAAGAATAAGTTGATATAGCATGTTGCATCTTATAAAACCCCTTGTAAGACAAGTAAAGGAACTCATGGATATGTGTGGACAACTCTCCCCAGTTGTAGATCTCGCCTTTCATCAGTCCCATGAGGTGTTTAGTCATTCATTTTGCCATATTAGATGCCATAGTAGCCCCCACAAATTGACATCAGATGACCTCCACGAGACAACACCATTCTTCACAAGCCGAGTATTCCTTTTAGAGACCCTTGTGGCTCTTGTCCCACATGTGCATCAGCTCTTCTGAAGTGAGATTCGGTCGACAAACTCACTGCTCGTCAAACTATTTGTGTGCCTTAGTGGTGTAAAGATTGGTCAGTTTATTCATAGACAGTCAATGTGAGGGTACCCCAAATACTCGTAAAGTCTTGAGCTGTGTAGGTAATTTTTATCTCTTTGTCTATGTAATGAACAAATGAGCATTTGTTATTTCTATCAGAGCTTGAAACCATGCATCTTAGATAAGGTTTGAACTCATGGCTATTAGTACGACATTTGCAAGATTCGGTCTGCCCTAGCTTTGTGCACGGCTATCTTCAACTTGTGTTTATCAGGCTTGTTGGTTCACCACGTCTGGGACTCTACAGCTGTAAGAATTCCCGTAATTATTTATGGCATAGTTTGTGCTTTTGGTGATGGTTCCATAGCCGTCTATTTTCTATTACCTTTGGCCACTATTTTGGAGCTCAGACCTGTTAATGAAACTTGAATCATCCTTAGGGCTGCTGTAGAAGACAGCTTGGGGTTTATGCAGCCTTCCCTAGCTGATCCAAATCGTTCATATGTTGTATCTAGGGCATTCTTTTGCCATGATGAAGATGGGGCTATGGTTGATGCCATGGGAGTTAATCTTTATCAAACATGATTGTTGGTGAAAAACCCAAATCGTTTATCACCAAATACCTGCAATAACCCTGGTGCCCCTAGTTATTTGATATTGGGTTAGGCCCTTGAATTTTTTATTGCACTCCAAACCCTACATTAGAAGTGCATTTTCATAAAGCCAAAATTGAAACTATATTCTGACGTATTACTTGTGTTTCCTCTCTTGGAAGCATAAATTTGAATTTGTTCACTATATCTGATTTTAACAATCATTTTTTCTTTGCAATTTTTTTTACACAAGTAATCATGAAAATGAGAGTTGGAAGTCTAGGCCTTCTTGTAGGTCATTTGGCTCCTTATAGTCACCTCTAGCATTGTACAGTGCCTCATGTGGAATGTACTAGTGTGTGGTAGACTGGTAGCATTCAAAGAGGGGTTGTTTGAGCAAAGAAGGGACATTCTGCAGTTGAGAGACGTTCAACGTCAGAGCATACGGCCAAAGCATCCAGGGCAAGTTGTATGGCTGTTGAGGCAGCCAATAACCTATACGACATAGGGGTGTACAAAAGAAGTGCTAGGGCATTCAGAGGAGTGACGTACAACAATAGGGTGAATGTTCAACAATGAGGAATCGTACGAAATTGCAGGAAGGCTTTAGGAGGGAAAATGTACATTTGAACAATTGGCCACACTTGGTCGTACGGTCTCCACTTGATTCCAACATGTACGCTCACTTGGAACATTATGAAGGTGAATGACATTTGAGACTCTTAAATAAAAGGGGGCAATTCAAGACTTTCAACATTAGGGCATGCAGTCAAAGTGTCCAAGGGAACATGTATGGCGGCTGAAACAACTCATACGACAAAGGAGCTTACAAAAGAAGTGCTAGGGTCATTCAAGGGAGTAACATACAGTAAGAGGGTGAATGTTCGACTAAGAGGAAGTATACATGATTGTAGGAAGACTTTTAGAGGGCAAACTTATGTTTGAATAATTGGCCACACTTGGTTGTATGGTTTCCACTTGATACCAACATGTATGCTCTGACATTGACACTCTTTATTGTGGATTGATATACCTTTAATTTAGAAAGTTTAGAACCATCCACCATATCCTTGGTGGCAAATCCATTCAATTTTTCAAGATTGACAGCCCCATTTTTTGAAATCTCCAAAATTTCAAATGGTCCAAGCCATAATACTTTAAACTTGCTTGGTTTTATCACATGCATTTGATTATGTTTAAGGACTAAGGCTCTAACTTCAAAGTTCATTCGCTTAGTGTGCTTGTTGTACCAAAACATCCTCCTTGTTTGCATAATCTTTTTTGCCCATTTGGTCATTAGTCATCGTTTCTTAAGACTTTCTTCATTACCAATTCTATTTTGCACTGCTATCCTTAAAATCGGCTCTATGTAATCTATTGGAACTGCCACTTCCTGCCCATACATTAGTTGGAATGGTGTATTACTTTATAGACTGTCTTGGAAGCCCACAATACCATTGATAAACATTCTTTCCAATCCTTGCCTTCTACTCCACATGGTTTTTTGACTAATGAAGTGAATAGCTTGTTGGTGGCCTTTGCTTGGCTATTTGCCCTTGGATAGTATGAACTCAAAAGTGAGTGAATGATTCAGAATTCCAAAGTCATTAAACAAATCATTTGATTAACAAAATACCCCCCACAAGCACTTGTGATTTGTATGGGGTTTCCCAACCTAGTTAGTATTTACTCATAAATAAACCTTGTAGTGCTTTGAGCACTATTGTCCTGAAAGGATCTTGCTTCTGCCCACTTCATTAAGTACTTTATTGCCACTGCAATGTACTTACATTGGTAAGTATCCTGCATTCTTTCAAGGGTTCCATAGAATCCAATGTTCAAACATTCCCTAGGGCTAGGAGGGCCATAAGGGCATAAAATCCCTTTTTAGAGGTTTTTCTATTATTTAGCAAGTATCCCACCTGAGAACCCACTCTTTTTGGTGGCTTGGTCTAGAGTTGGCCACCATAGTCTTGTTAGGAATACCTTACTTGCATTGGCATCAAGTTCCATGTGGCTTGCAGTAGGCCCTATGCAACCTTCTAAGAGTATGTCTCTAATTTCCTCTTCTAACATGCATTGATGCATAATGTGGTCTGCACCCATTTTCTACAACAACCCATTTATCAATTGAAATTTTTGAGCATTTATTCTCAATTTCCTCTTGGCCGTGGGTTACTTTCCTTTGGAAAGGATGCCAACGTTAAATAGTCCCCAATCTATTCATATCAAGTTGGTATCATTGCAATTCAGAAAAGATAAGTACTTGGGAAATCTTCATTGACCTCGTCTGCCAGGTCTCCCTTTTTTATCTGAGAAAATTGTTCAGCTATAACATGGCTCTTATCCCGTTTGACAATGATCTTTATTGTGAACTGTTGTAGCAACAACCATTTGTGTATCTTGCCTTGGATAATGGGCTTATTTACTAAATATTATAATGCCTAATGGTCCACATAAAAAAGTTAGAGTGGTAGATTTAAGTTAATTTGAAATTTCTACATTGCACACACGTTATCAAGAGCTTCATGTTTTTTGGTACAATAGTTCTTCTCAACTTTGAACACGAGTGCATGCAAAGAACATCGGGTGGTCCAACCCTTGGGTTCCAACTTCAACTAATGTTGCTCCAATCACATAATTGGAATGTCATGGGCAGACAACTATAAGGGACATAATCAATTGAACCTTCAATACTTTGAATGGCTTGCCTTGTTCTTTAGACCGTATGAATGGAGTCCCATTTTGTGTTAGGACATCCAAAGGGTGAGGCATTTGAACAATTGTTTTTATGAAGGTTAGTAATACGCGACGTGCCCTAATGGTCCACATAAAATGTTAAAGGGTTAGATATCAGCTAATGCCAAATTTCTACATTGCATACACAATATCGAGAACGTCATGTTTTGTGGTACAGTAGTTTCTAGCACTGAACATGAGTGCATGCAAAGAACATTGGGTGGTCCAACCCTTGGGTTCCAACTTGGCTAATGTTGCATTCCAGTCACATGATTAGAAATGTTCATGGGTAGACAACTGATAGTGGAACTTGTTTCAACCTTAGAAATTCTTTGAAGTGAGCAAATCAACCATGTTCTTTCACCACATGAATGGACTTTACTCTTGTTCATTGGACGTCCAAAGGGTGAGACAAAGAGAAATTGTCTTCTTATGAACGTCCAAGGGTAATATGTGACGTGGGCCAAGAATGATTTTACCCCACTGACAGTCCCTGAGGTACCTCCATTTCTACCATTACCCTTATCTTGTCTGGATCCAGTCTTCAAAGCCCACTTTTCACACTATATGTCCAAGAAGCTTGCCTTGTACGACCATGAAATAGACACGTCTTTAGATTCAGAGCCAATTTTGTTGCTCAACATCGTCTCATGCATTCCATGAAGGCCTGTAGGTGGGATTCTTGATTGTTGTAAATTCACCAGTCGTCAAGAAAAGCTTTGAAGTTACTTGTGGCTTTTTTGTCAAAGATGTATAGAATGATCCTTTGGAAAGTGCCTAGAGCATCACAAAGTATGAAGGGATTTAGGTTATACAGCATAAACACCAGGCTCCACTTAAAATTCCTCCTCTATAAAAGTGGTCTTCATTTTATCTTCCTCTGCAATGTTGATTTGATTATAGCCCGAGAACCCATCCATAAAGGAGTAGATCTCATGTCATACTACTTCCTCTACTATAGAGTTCGTAAATGGGATAGAAATGGGTTCTTTGATAGTAATCAGTGTTCAAGCTTATAAAGTCATCACATATCCTTATCTTGTTGACTCCATCATGGCTGATTACTATCGGGGACACCAATTCACTTGTTTGAACTTGAAGATATACTTACCTCCAGCATCTTTTCAATCTCTTCTTTGACCTTGGCAACATATATCTTGTTCATTCTATAATCTCTCCTTCATACTAGCTGAGCTCCTCAGAACTAACAGAAATTTTTTGTACATCTCATCTCGCACTCCCTTCAAATCTTTGTAGGTCCATGTAAACACATCTTTGTATTCCATAAATATCTTGAAACATTGCAGCCTTTAACACTAGGTTCCAATCATCCCCCATTATGATCATTTTGGGATTGTCATCGGATCTAATGTTCAACTTAATTGTTGTCAATTCTTTGTATTTCATATCTTACTACCCCTTCGAACTAGTGAGGTTGGTTCTTCATTTATCCTTGCATCCCCTACTCTTGGAATTCCATGAACTCCATGGATGGTAGTTGGACACAAAAGATGGTTATATTTGATTAGAAATTATAGGCTTTAGTTTCTTCCAAGCATGTTGTCCCCTTCTTGGTTCATAAGTGTCAATTTTGCCAGTCTCTTTTAGAACCTTCACTTTCTTCTATTTCCATGAATTTGATGAAGTTACACTTAGGTTAAAATACTTCGTAATCCTCCATCTGCCAATGGAAGATACCATTGAGGGAACCTGTTTCATCCTTAGAGCGCGAGTGTAATTCCAATAGACCTTCTTCATTAGGTTCTATTGAACCTTGGTTGAAGCCCTGTGAGTATTCTTCCTCCATATCTTTTGTATCAATATTTAATGAATTGTCATCATCAAATGAGGCTGCCTCTTCATTGAGTGCCTAACTCCTGTGAAGTCTATGATGTATTTCAGCCTCTTGTTCTCGATTGGAGGAGGTTTCCCTTCCAATTGTGATCTTTCTTCAGTTGTTATTAAATAGCCTCAACCCAATAAAACATCATAGGATTTGTTCTTTTAAGGAGATGACTACAAAATTTAGTATGAATGGTTAGGTATCAATGATTACCTTTTTGCGTCATGAGGACTCCCAGACACCCGTATCCCGTTTTGGTCAGCTCCTAACTAGAATGTTGATGGCAAAATAATAGGTTCTCTGAGACTCTTCCAAGTTTCTTTTGGGAAGCACATTTACACCAAAACCGCCATCCATAACAGTATTGGTTAGGTTAAAGTCCAGAGTCCCTGCATGAACTAACCACTAGCTGTCGAGGTAAGTTCATTATTAGTAGCATTTGGTCAATTTCTCCATCTCTTGACCAAGGGGGTCCATCGACAATGGGCTCTATCTATTTTGCACCCTTAGTTCTTATTATTGTTGCTCATATTTTTGGCACAAGGTGTGTCACCCACTTCATGTTGTAGTTGATGTCTTGTACAACAATGGCTAACACATTCTTGTTTTTTGGGATGCTTGTGTAGATAGACCATCTATTTCAATTCGAATAGTGGTTTGCAATACTTGTCTTGCGATTTCCTTGTCTGACTCAAGTTGATTAGTCAATGTTTTGGTACATTCTTGAGAAGGTCTCTACTCTTCCATCACTGCACATTCAAGCTCCACTTCTGATTTGGCCATGTGTGTCTTCTCCATACATGGGTTTGGATAATTTATTTGTTTTACTTGGACCCTTGTTATTCATCATCACCTCTTTGTTTCTTGCGTTTATCATGTTGATGTTTACTTGTTTCAGATAGTTGGTGTCGTTATGATCCTTGTTGGCGTAAACTATACGCTTTTGTTAGTTTAATAAGTTTGTTTTGGGATAGAGCTGATGCATACAGAGGTGGAAATGGTTGATTTAAATAGAAAACACTAAACACAATTGCAAACAAAATTTTGAAGTAGGCCTAAAAATTCAACGTATATATCGTATCACAAAAGCAAGTAAGATAACGTAGCCGCAAATTTCCCTACTCTAACTCTGCTTACACACACACACCAATATATATGTCAATAAACAATTACATTGTTCAGATTACAACATTGTTGGATGCATATATACTTAGTCCACCTCACTACTCTATTTCTATTCCATCATACATACATACATACATACATACATACCTCTCTTTCACATTTGCTCACTCCTACCTATGCACACTACACTTTTCACACACTCGCTACATCCATTACATATCACTCTATCTTATCCTCTTGTATTTGTACATATTAGATCTGTTACAAAAGGTCGCAACTGTTAGTCTCGTCTATTGTACATACAACATATTCATCCAACTTGTAAAGTCACATTCCTTTGTTGCACGACTTTTGTCAACCCGCGATATTCTACACATCTTTCGCGGTCAAAGTCTTCTATTGTAATCTTGTGAAGAACCCTGTCAACAATTCCCTGGATCATGCCAAGAACACATAAGTCTAGTGTTGACTCAATTGGTAGGACAATCTCTTCTAAAGTGGTCTCAACTATTACACGCCTGGGACTGAACCATTGGTAGACCTTGGTCATCGAACTGGATGCAGTACCACCTTCCCTCATGTTTTTTTGACGTCATGTATTAAATTATTGGTTTTTGTATCCACCAAGTGATGGCCCCAGTGATACTTTTGTATTTGTTAATACTCGAATACTCGGCAACTTAAAAAATATGCAAATTTCTTTAAAAAACATAAATTTTAAGCAAAATATAGCTACAAAATGTATCAAATGAGTCCATAAAATGTTGGAGAAGTGTTTTCTATTAGATTTGAATACAAATACAATACAAAATCGCATCATCATGCGAATACAACAGCCGGCTGATAAGTGCTATGAATTTATGATGATTGTCATTGAAAAATATCATCATAAATTTCATATCTATGCAAGTTACAATATACAATAAGTTACATTTTCCTCTTCCCCGCTCTAGAGAAATATTGGGGAGAGGGTCTAGTGCCTCTACTAGTCCCCACACTCGGTTGCGTCTCCTCGCTCCTCCTAGAAGGCTGCGACTCTGGCTCCAACCTGGTAGTAGATGGTGGTGGCTCCTCTGCTGCATGTTGGAGATCACCTCCAAAGATGTCATCCAATCCAATATCTCCTGCTAGTGCTTCTCCCTCCATAGCTTCCCTCTCAAAAGAAGCAATCTCATCCTCTGTGAACGCAGGGATTTCCTCTTCTTGCCCAGTCCACTCGCTGTATGGATCTATCTCATCCAAATCAATAAGCTCCTCTGATGTGGCCTCCACTTTTCTTGTGCGAAGCCGGAGATTGTATTGCACAAAAACCAAGTCGTTGAGCCGTTTTTGAGTCAACTTGTTGCGCTTCTTCGTGTGAATGGCCTCAAACAAACTCCAGTTGCGTTCACATCCAGAAGCGCTACAAGGTTGAGATAGAATTTTGAGGGCTAGCTTTTGAAGATGTGGGGTATTTCCTCCCCAATCCTCCCACCAAGAACCTACAAACAAGATAATCAAAAGTTTATAAGTAATTAATAAAATCAAATTTGTAACTAATAAGTAACTTAGTAAACATTCTAATTTTTATTACCTGGTGTCTGTGTGGTTCTCCCTCGGATAGCTAACCCTGAAGAAAAGAGCCTCCCCCTAGCATGTTTGTAATTTTGCAGCTCTAAAATAATGAGGTCCCTCGTCTCAACATCTGGTATCATCCTCTCAATACATGTTGAAAGGCCCTCCATAACCTCTCCGTTCACATCTGTGAAGCCGTCGGAGAAGAAAAACTTGGGGTTGAGGTAGTACCCCGCTGCATGAATAGGTTGGTGGAGTTGATTGTTCCACCTCCGATCAATAATCTCCCAAAAGGGACCATATCTGGCGATATCCCCCCTATAATAGTTTTGGATAGACTCTTTTGCCCTATCCATGGCCTCATAAATGTACCCCATAGGGTTTTGCTCCCCATCAACCAAACGCAAAACCCTCACCAACGGCTCTGACACCTACACACAAATTAAAATGTAAGGTTACAAACTTACAAATAAAGTAAAAAAGTAAATAACAATATATTTATAATTTAACAAATTAAAATAAAGGAATCAACTTGAAATATAAATCGAAGTTTGAAATTACCTTGATGATCTCTATAGCTCTCTTTGCAAAGATATCATCAAAAACTATCTTTGCAATCCTCTCTCCATCAACTTTCTTTGAATATTGTGAGTCTAGCCATGCTTGACTCACAAACATTTGCTTCAATGATGTCAACAAACTAGAAATACTTTGCAACGTCAAGAAGTTAGTTGCAAACCTTGTGACACCGGCTCGAACAAGCTCTTTCCCCTTTGTGTGTTCTCTCATCAAGCTCAGAACCCAAGGGTGATTATATATGTACTTTGTTATGTTTCTTGCATCTTCTACAACCGGCCTCACCCAATTATTTTTTCCTATGTCCTCCAAAAGAAGGTCAAGGCAATGAGCTGCACAAGGAGTCCAAAAGAGTGATGGATGTCTCTCCTGCAGTAGTCTCCCAGCCGCCACATATGTTGTTGCATTGTCTGTGACAACTTGCACAACATTCTGTATACCCACCTCTAATACAATCGTCTCCAACATAACACTCAAATTCTCTGCATTTTTTACTATGTTAGAGGCATCAATAGACTTCAAAAACACCATCTCACCATTTGAAGCCGCTAAAAAATTAATGAGGGTGCGGTTCCTTCCATCCGTCCACCCATCTGAAAGAATGGTGCATCCGTATTTGTGCCATTGTTTCTTTTGATCTTCTAGAATTGTAGTGGCATCTGCAACTGCACCCTGGAGCAATTTCCCACTCAAATCTTTTGGAGAGGGTGCCTTGTACCCTTTCCCTGCAACTGTCAATGTTGTCACCAAGTACTCCCAGTATGGGCTCTTTGCCACATTGAATGGAAGGTTGTTGTAGTACCAGAAATTTGCACATGCTTTATCCGCTTCCTCGTGCATATCCTTGTTTCAGGTTGTACCTTGCAATGAAGGTTGTGCTCCAGGTATGTTCCTTGGCACAAAAAAGCTATGTATGCCTTTGCTCGAACTCGATGAAGATGTGCCTCTTCCGGTTCGTATGCGTGGACCACGAGTAGAGCCCACAATTGTTGCCGCATCATCCTCCAAATCCTCTGTCATTGCAGCCCCAGGTCTAACAGCTTGTGCTATGGCTGCATGCACCCTTTCCCTCTCTAGTTTCTTCTCCTCTAGCTCTGCCAACTCTGCTTTCATCTCTCGCTTTGCCTCTTCCGTAACATTGGGGCAAACCACAACGTCCCGACAAACAATACATGCAAGGTGATACTTCAGACGATTGATGCCTCCAGAAAATGTTTTGCCACAGAAATTGCAAACAATTGTTCCTTGAACTGCTCCACGTACACCATACTTCCAAGCGAGGGTACAGGCATTCACAGGAACGGTTCCTGCTAGTGATGTTGACCCAGATGCCGAACCTGATGCCGAGCCTGATGCCATTGTTAAGCTCTAATCTGCAACACAATGCACATTTAAAAAATTAAAAAAACGTAAGCTTAATTAAATTTTAAAAAAAAAACGTGCCTGAATAACCATATTTCACCGTAATTTAATAAAAATAACATACCTACGGTTGCAAATGAGTATTAAAAATTTAAAATGATTTGCAATCACATTGAACGCATTTAAAATTACAAAACATATTCGATGAATCGATTACAATACGCATATATAAAATTTAAATAATTTAGAACGAATTTGCGTAAAAAAAAAAAACCATACCTCCGGCTGCAAATGACTATTAAAAATTTAAAAGCATTCGCTTTTACATTACATGTATTTAGAATTACAATATGAATATATAAAACTTAAATAATATATACCAAATTTGCAAAAACTTGAAAGAATTAAAAAAAAAAACTTACCTCCAAATGCAATTCTCCAAATTTCCTCTTTGAATTCGCTCAAAAATCTGTTCAACACATGCAATGCAAGCTCAAATGGTTGTGTGAATGAAAATGAAGTGCTTTAGGGCCTTATAAAGGGAAAAAGCCCGCAATTTTTTGAGTGTTTTTCAATGTGTTTGAGTGTACAGTCCGTGTTTGCGAGTGGTACATGCTCACTCGCCTTTTGGCGAGTACTCTAGTTTTTGGCTACTCGCCAAAACTCGTGAGCTCTCGCTGGCAAGTTTTTCATGCAAGTATTCGGGGCAAACCATTTTTCTTTGGCGAGTACTACATCAACTATGCTTCAACGATTGATGGTTCAAAATGTTGGCTGCAGAAATTGCAAACTACCTGTTGCTTTTGAACTGCCCCACGTACACCATACTTCCAAGCGAGGGTACGGGCATTTACAAGGAACACTCCCTGCTAGTGATGTTGATAAATTGCAATGTTGAACTTGATGCCGAGCCTGATGCCATTGGTAAGCTCTAATCTGCAACACAATGCACATTTAAAAATTAAAAAAATGTAAGCTTAATCCATTTTTAAAAAAAAACGTGCCTGAATAATCCATATTTCACCGTAATTTAATAAAAATAACATACCTGGTTGCAAATGAGTATTAAAAATTTAAAATGATTCGCTTCACATTGAACGCATTTAAAATTACAAAACATATTCGATGAATCGATTACAATGTTGAATATATAAAATTTAAATAATTTAGAACGAATTTGCGTAAAAAAAAACCATACCTTCATTTGCAAATGACTATTAAAAAGATAAAATGCAATTGCTTTTACATTACATGTATTTAGAATTACAATATGAATATATAAAACTTAAATAATATAGACCAAATTTGCAAAAACTTGAAAGAATTTAAAAAAAAAACTTACCTCCAAATGCAATTCTCCAAATTTCCTCTTCGAATTCGCTCAAAAATCCGTTCAACACATGCAATGCAAGCTCAAATGGTTGTGTGAATGAAAATGAAGTGCTTTAGTGCCTTATAAAGGGACACAAAACTCGCCGCCTTTTTCAAGGCTAGAATTGTTTGTATGTACACGCGTGGGCGACACTTTGGCTAATCGGTCTTGCCGAGTTGCTTCTATATCTTCACATTCTCTTGTGGTGTCATCATGTATGTTGCCTTGTTCAACAAACTCAATCATGCGATTAAATACACATGGTGACATGTCTTTCACTTTGTGCGGTATCATTTCATCACTCTTCGGCATGCACCTTCTAGTTGAACTACCTCGGCCTTCCAAATAGCACGTGACATGCATCCATAGGCATGATGTCGCACAGATCTTTATCTCCATATCTCCTTATCTGAAACTTGACCAAACATTGCTCAGTCACCAAAAACTAGTGTCCCTTCTGCAACCATGAAACTTTGTAGGGATTAGGATGTGCAATCCTCAACCCCAACCTGCCCACCATTTCTTATGCAACCAAATTATCGGTGCTTCCATTGTACACTATCAACTTACAAATCTTTCCTCCCAACATCCACACCATTCTAAGAAAATTCTTTCTCTGCCCTGTATCAACTTATTCTTTTGATGGTTTCGACAATACGTGCTTGGACATCAGTGCCTCTCCCATCTTTGGGTCTTCTCTGCAGCTTAGCATATCATCTTTTCCAACATGTGCAATATGTGCACTTGCATTGTTACACTTACCATCACTCTAGGTGTGTAAACACTTGAAAGCTCTATGCCTTGTCCTACCACACCTATAGCATGTGCCACTAAATCTGCAACCTCTTTCGTGTCAAAAGGAACCTCTTCCCCTAGATGCATTTCCTCATGTATGTGTTCCTTCATTACGCAACATTGATTTAGCCTCGCCTCCATGATGTGTAGAGTTTCCCCTATAACCCACCTTGTCTACGGCCTTCCACAACCTTTCCTTTGCCTCGAGTAGTGTTTTGTTGCTTATACACAATTTTCTCTTCCGCCTTCAATGAATATTAATAGGCATCCTCAACAAACCATACTTGGATCATTGCAAATCCATGCTAAACTGCAATCCACAGCCCATACATATATTTGGAGATCTTCTCCATATCATCCTCTATACGACCCGCTCGAATGGTGAGTCGATAAAACTCTTCAATGTACTCCTTCACATTGAGCTCTTTGTGTCACAAAATCTGCAACTTTTTAAACAAGTTGAGTAGGTAATCCGCGGGCAAGAATTTCAGCTTAAGCTTCGCTACCAATCTATCCCATGTCTTAATCTTTTGCTTGCCTCTTTGCACTCTATCTGACTTGATACAGTCCCACTAAAGAGATGCATGACCTTTCAACTTCATACAAGCAAATTTGAATCCCATGGGATCTTCCATGTCTTTATACTTAAAATACTTCTTGAGTTCCATTATCCAAATTTTTGGTTACAAACTTCTAAAAGTAACTCGAGGTGTCCAGGTCCATCGGCTTGTGTTTCTTCTTCTTTCTCATTTGTGATGTGTTTTTCAATGTGCATTATCACACTAATTTTCCACAGCACCTCAACATTGTGCGGCCTCCATTGCCTCTAAATGAACTTGCACAGTACTCATTAATTCGACCAAGTCCTCAAATCTTGTTCCTTGCTCTACACGACCTCTTACAACATTTCTTCTAAGTACCATTGTGTTTCCTCAAAATGAATGTGAAATCGACAATCCCTGCAACCTTCACACCTTTTGCACAACAATCTTCTCGTTGGAAGATGTTTGCAACGATTTTTTTCCCACACTCGCAAATGTGGAAAACCGCCAATGTTTGTTGTGTAATCTTCACACCTTATAACCAATAGTTTCTTGGAAATCAAAGATTAAACCAACAAAATTGATATTCAATATTGATTTGCAGTAAAACTTAACTATTACTATGGTTATTAAATAGCCATGGAGGTAGGGAAACTACCTCCTACAAACTAGGAGGTTATAACCCATTTATAATAATACGGGTATAACCAAATAACCAAAATATATTTTACTAACAAATTAACTGACTAACATTTACTAATTGCTAACTAGTAACTAGTAAATACTAATTTACTAGTTTACATTCATAATAATAATAATAATTACATGCGTAATTATTATTCACTCTAATGGAGCACTAAATATATTCCTAACATTCCCCCCCTTAGTGCGAGCATGGGAAGAAAACACATTTCAAGAGCTAAATAACAGAATCGTATGCCTCTACATACTTTTAGGTCTGCATACTGTTGGCTTGGATCTTGTTGTCTGGATCTTGTTGCAGTATGACCAATACCATACCAGATGATCACACTTCCACTGATTCACCTACATACGCGAACTCAACAGCTCCCACTTTCACTTCCAGTGAACGCTATTTCACCGGCTGATTGATGTTAGAAGTACGACAGTCGAAGAATCTCAGCAGTCAGAGGATCACTCCAGTTCAGCTACCCTCCACAACTATTCCCAGCATCCACAATGCACATTCACCTCATTTCAAACTTTAACAAGGAATGAAAACCATGTTCTATTTTTGCAAACACCACTCAAAGCAAATAACTAAAAATATTATAAAAATGTGCCACCATTGTTGTATGTGACCCCGTCATTGGTGACTGACAAGAGGCGTTGATCGCCCTCCTTCCTTCGTTGCCTGTGACCTCCAATGTCATGTTGCTAGCTCAGTTGGATTTGACTTGGACACTCAATAGTTTCCACATTGGGTTTATTTCATAGTTATGCGGGGACGCGCCCCCCCTAAATTGACACGTTTTGGACGTCCTGGGGACGTGGGGACGTGGGGGATTATGACATTTCCCCCACATGAAAACTTTTTTGTTTGGCCATGGGAACGTCTGGGGGACGTCTGGAAGTGTTGGGAAACACCTGGGGGATGGGGGGACGTGGAGGGGACGTTCCAGACGTCCCCCACGAATTTATTTCTGTTTTTTGGCATTTTTTTCCATTTTGGTGAAAAATCACATAGCACAGAAAAAAATTGCCATTTTTGGAAAGGGTCCGCGAAGATATAGTAGCAAAAACTTGCATGTGCCATAACTTTCATTCTGTGGCTCCGTTTCAGGTGTTGTTTTCTCTAATTAGTGCATATTTTCTTAAGCTCTATGCATTGATGGCAATATTTTTCTTATTTGTCATAAAATCAATGTAGTTTGCACCTTTTTGGACCAAGCAACTTCTTGCAAACTTCTGAAAGAATCACGAGTATTAAGGAATGTGTTTGATGTTTATGAGTTCAAGTTTCACCTTATTTAAATCTCAAATGGTTTTATTTCAGCTTATTTATATAATTTAGTCGACTATATCTTTATATTTTAAATATTTATATATTTTTTAATTAGCTGTCCCCCCGCCGTCCCCAAAATATGGGAATTTTTTCGTCTCGGAAACCCCGTTCCTACGTCCTAACGTCCCCCCGTCCCGGAGTCTTAGGTAACTATGAGGTATTTCTGGAGCTGCTTTATACTTGTTGGCTGATCTAGGTGAATTGGCGAAAGGCAACCTTAGTTGAATCCCAGCAGATAATGGAATCTCTAAATTGATGAGAATTGGTTCTAGGTTCCTCTTATCATTTATTGGAGCAAATAACATGTGTGTAATGGTTTGGGATTGCATTGTTATGGCTTGGCCTTTCACAATTATGTATATAATTTAGTAGGCAGAAAGCTTAGCATGGTGCCATCATACTGCCTTGTCAAAGTCCATATTGGGGTGGTATCCATTCTGTTATAGGGCAATTATATATTGGTCAATTTTCTGGTGATTCTCCCTAATTTTTGAAATCGTTGAACCATTTTAGCATCTAGTTTTCAATGCTGATTGTTATGCAGGGTGCTGGACACACAAGGAATCTTTCTTCTCTTGATACGGACTATGCCACAAGACAGTCACAAGCAAAGTTTGCATATAAACCTTCAAGGTTTGCTCCTCGTTTTACATATTTTCTCATTTTTATGTCAGCCAGTATATTTTGGCAACCAATAGATCCATGAAAAATCTGGGAATAATTTCTGAGCTAGATGATTTCCAATTGCAGTGAGCACTCTTACGCACAAAAGAATATACCTATGCCAATCTCTTTGCCAGTATCTCCCTGCGGAAGTCCATTGATCCAGCCTCGTTCACTGCATTATCGAAGTGGCAGGATGTCTCCTTCTCCTATATCAACACCTCTTGTTAGCTCTGGCTCTTCAACTCCATTGACTGGTGGTCATGGTGCCATTCCATTCCAATTAAATGGAGCTATGAAGCAGTCAACATATGCAGAGGAAGGTTTTGTGAGTGTGCCAAGATCACCTAATAGGAGATATGTCAATGGGTCTTGTTTGAATGGCATCTATCATGACTTAAGGCCTGATATTTACCGTGGGACACCGCTAATCCATACTCCAGAAGGCTCACCAAGAGCTCAAGATCAAATGTTAGCAGATGATATATTTGGGCAAGCATATGGTGGAATGACAAGAGATAGCAATAGTGAAACCCAAAAAGGCAGTACAGTGGTCAAGTCGCTTTTGCTGAACATATGTCCCAGCAGCTTCTAAAAATCCCATCCAAGCTCTCTGGGATTGAGTTTAGGCCTGGTTCTCCCTTGCTTGGTCGATCAAATGGTCATGATTATTTTTGAAAGTTTGAAAATGAAGTCAATTTTCTCACTTGGATGCAAGTCTTCTGGTATAGTTTGAGATAACTTGCCAGGTGTGTAACATTCATAGAAACTAAATGATTATTTCTGGGCAGATCTACATTAGCAGTTGCTTTATCAAGTTTTTTAAAGGAGCATCAGTAGCTGATGGAGATCATTTGTAGAATACTATTTCAACTCAAATTGTGAAATAATGTGCAAGATTTGTTGCTGTGCTGATCTAGAGCAGTACAGAATGTATTGTTGTAGTTTAGATTGGGACGGGGGCATTGGCAACACAATTGTTCTTTAACATAAGGTAAGCAGTACTCTTGTCTCTGTCATGCTAACGAGAACTATGCATATTGCTAACATTATTTTGTGACAACTTGCATTGTTGCAGAAAAGAAGATGGTTTCTGCATAATATGCTGGTTGTTCTTATAAGACATTCATACATGTGACCAGCGGGTTGCACATCATTTTGTAATCTGTGTATTTAACATTGCAAGAATGGATAAATGATGTACTTCTAAATTTCTGTATTTGATCGCCAAAATAGGGTAGTTACTAGTTATGGAGGCAAAGTTTTATTACATAAGCCATTTCTTTTCCTCTAGCCGTTATTAAGAAGAGCTTGCAGCCAAAATTATAGCCCAAATTTTGGCTAGCACCAGCAACAAGCAATCGAGTGTTGACTGGACATGCATTATTCACAATTATGTGCATCAATTTTACTAGATGCCAAAAGGGTAGAATAATGTTTGAATTTTATTTTCTAGCAAGTTTGTGATACTCAACTAGTTCATCCTCGACCATAGCTTAATCTGACAATAACCCCGCTAAAGACAGTCTGAACATTTTTCATTTGGTGAATTTGTGTCATGTGCCAGTACGATATTGCTGTCACAGCATACAAAAAACATGTGAGGAACAACTGACAGCGAGAAACATCTGTCTTGTATACATAGCAGAGTATCAAGAGATGTTATTCCTAATTTTTCAAAATCTGAAAACTGTTTTTTAACCCGATTATAATTGCATACCTGCAGCATAAAATTTTGCTATGTTTAGGTAGGATTTGGGTTGAAGATGAATTAGTTGACATTCCTTATAATTATTAGTTAGTTTGATACTACTATCATGCAAAGGCGGGCAACAAAATGTTGAGGATGTATGAAGTTGGGCATGGACAATAATAAATGTATCGACTTTGCTGCCATTAAAGGTTTATGCATATCATCTAAATTGATAAAGGCTTCTCTTCTGATGTTTTATGATTGCTATTCCAAACTGACTAGGCCAGTGATTGTATAAGGGCCTTGGCTGACTGGAGAGCAACACATCATACTTTCGATTATGCTAACCATTTGAATAGACATTTAGCGTTCCTATGACAACATCTATAGGTCATTTTCTTTTCCTAGACATTTCGGAAATTGCTTAAAACAAGTGGTTCGATGTATGACCTACATGTAGCATCATCAATAATCTTTGCATGTAAGTTAAAACTTAAAACATGGCCATGTGATCTTTTGACATGTTCTTTTCCTTGGCCAGAATGTTGTCGTGTAGATCTAACACACATTAGTATCAATGTAGAATTCAGGAGAGAGATAACTGTTATTTTCAAACGTATTGATAGACAACTCCATAAGAATATTCAATAATGTCAGTTTCTAATATTTGATGCTATAATATTTCACCCAAAGCAGCCAAAGAAAAATGGGAATTCTCAATGCAATAGATGGGGTTTGTTTTTTTTGATATATTAAATGAGGGGAAAGAAGGGCTCTCACCCATAGAACAACTAAACAACCACCACCGACAGATGGAAAACTACAATGTCTGTCTAAGATCAAATGCAAAACAAGGGGGCTGGAAAATTGCAACATTCAGCAACCCCAACTAGGAATCAGTAAAAACAAAAAGCGAAGTACAATTGAGAGTTGTGATCTTGGATAAAATCCTACAAATTTTCAAAGTGAACCAGACACAATGGTAGACAACTTAATAAAACTGAGATAATATGACTAGTCTTTTAGAGTCATGTCTTTCAAGAGATTTTCTTCCAGCAGCCCAGTCACGTCCATCATCTTGAATATGGAGGGATTCTTTTGACTACTCCTGAGCATAACATCAAGTTCTTTAGGACAGGTACAACTTCGAATCATGTGTTGGCCTTGATGAACTAGGAATTTAAGAGCTGTCTACCTGACGCTTGGAATCAAGAACATAGCAGCATTGTTGATATCCACCAGATTAAGAGCGTTTGCCAAGAATTTAGGGGTTCCACCATTCCAACCATTGCAAGAGTGTTGATAGGAAAAGCTAACAGGCCAGCCTACTATAGTTACTTAAAAGGTTCAAGAATACTTGGCAATCAGTTTTCATAATAGGCTTGAGAGTATCATTCTCTACCACAAGGGATTGGTTAGTTAGGGATGAGAAGGAATTTGGGATGGGAGAAGGGTAACTTGCAAAATATTTACTAGAAGAAGTCCCTAGGCCTGTAAAAGGCAAATCATTGCATTTCACCAAAACAAGATTTAATTTGGAATCAAGAACCGTAAAGTTAAGGCATAATTCACTTACCAACAAATTAAGAATTGCTTTAGTTCTCAGTTTCCTTCGGTTCTGTACTGCAAAGAAGATAAAGTTTTGAATTGCCTCTTCATACTTACATTCCTCTAATCTAATTTTGAAGAGACACTCGAGTTTTTCAGGGTTCCAATCCTTTTCCTTTAAATTTAACTTTTCTTTCACCAATGACACTACGAATAAATTCCACCGCACACAATGAAGAGGGATTGAATATAGCTTAGATATAATATGTATCCACATGGCCTTTGTGATTGCAAGCCTCCTCGTGTTTGTTGAAGCTAAGTTTTCTAATTGCCTTCTAGCACCTCTTCAAATTAGAAATCATGCCACCTTTCTTCCTCCCCTACTTGTTCTCCTTCCCCTTTGAAAAAACCTTAAAGGGAACAAGAGCAAACAAGATGTGGAAATGCCACTAGAAAGCCAAAAGACACGAGGATAAAACACGAGTCTTGCATGCAATGAGATGAAAGACATGTAGCAATCAAATCATAAATGAGGTTGTACCTCTGTTGATGGCTACCCCATTGTTGTCAAGCATGCCAAATCTTGGGTGCATTCAATTTAATAAGAGCCAAATCCCTATCATGATTGATGAGGGGAATGATGTTTGGAAAATGGATAAATCATGGGAGATAAAGTCATCATTGTTACCGCAAATCATTATCATTACCTAAGCAAGTCATGCCAAATTTAGCTAACAGATCGGTGGGTTTGTTGTTAAACCCTTAATCCTCTATCTTACATTGGATGTGTATGACTGAATTATGGCTATCATAACTTCTTATCATGATGTATCTCTTTCATATGTGTTATATTATCATTAGTGGATTGGTGGCCTTGGTGATGGCCATAACATAGGAATAGTATATATAGAAGTTAGTAGGTAGTAGTTTATCATCATATTGAGCACTTGAGTTTTATTGTGTGGTTTGGAGGTTGCCCCCTCGAAGTGGCTAAGTTATACTTTCATATTGTGATCATTTCTCTACAAGTGGATGTTCTTTGTGTTCTATTATTGTTGATATTCATATATATCTAAGTAATTTCATTACAAGTGGTATCAGAGCTTGATCTCGGCCAGATAACTACATCAAAACCCTAATTGTGAAGATTTGGCTATATCTCCAAATCCGGTAGAAAAAATTGCAATTTTTTGTGGTGTTGAGAAATGAATCAAGTAATATCCTCTCCAAATTTCAAGATTTTTTGACTTATTTTACAAAATTTATATAAATTTTTGGGTTTTCATAAATTCACTCTATAGGCTGCAAATTGTGGAATTTTTCCAAGTTCTTTACATTTTCGGAAAGAGGAGAAAACATTAGTTTGAGTCTATTATTTGAGATTTTTCATATTTGGACAAATTATTCTTGAAATACCAAACCCTAAAATTTGGCTTTCATTCCTAAAATGATGGGGCCTTCCACAAGAAACAAAAAGAATCCTGTCACTCTGGGTAAAACCCCAGATAAGGTGGAGGTAGTAGTTGAGGATTGGGAGTCAGAAAGGGTAACTATGGTATCCTCAGTACCAGGGTGTACCATAGGGGATCCTAGGGTAAGCCAACTTGAGTATGATCTGCGAAGCCTACAGTCTGAAATGGCCTAGAAAGAAGATGTGGAAAAGATCAATCAATGCTTGGATGAGATCATGTAAAAACTCAATGCAAATCTAAAGGTTCATCATCAACCTATGATCAAATAAGGTGGAAAAACTAGCCAGGGTGGATCTGCTAGCCAAACCAATCCAAATCCAAATACTCTGCAGGGCCGAAACATGATGCCAAAAGTGGAAATGCGTAAGTTTGATGGAAAGGATCCGCTCAATTGGATTAACCAAATGGAGAATTTATTTGATCTACATCAAATCCCATCTGGACAAAAGGTGACCATGGCATCCTTGTATCTCAAACCTGACCAATTCATCTGGTATCGATGGTTATGTGCTCAAAGGAAAAAGAGTGGTCTCAATGTCACATGGATAATTTTTACCGAAGAGTTGCAATTGCACTATAGTTCTAGTGTGTCAAAGAATTACTTTAGCCAATTAGCAAAGTTAAGACAAACATGATCAAGTCAAGGATTACATTCATCAATTCCAAAACCTATCCTTACGGGTGGAAAAATTATTAAAGATAATCGTAATGACTTATTTCTTTGGGGTCTTAAGGAACACATTGAGAATGACGTGTATAATTTAAATGACCTATAAGGAAACAATTATTCTATTATCATGTTTAATCCTCATAAGGTTTCACTATTATCATGGCAGAGGAAAAAATTCTTTCCAACAGGAGGTAAACTTTCACTAATATAGAGATCGTAGCACCTCGACATCATCATTCCCTCGACCAGTTAGATGACACCTCAACAAAATTGAAGAAAAGAGAAAAAAGGGTTATGTTTTAATATGACATTAAATATGGACCAGACATAAATGTGTTGAAAATAAGTTGTTCTACATTAGGGTCCTAATGAAGACTGAAGAGAAGGAAGAAGATGAAGAGGTAGAGGTCATGGTCGAGGCCAGAGGAGGAGTTAGGAGATTTCCAATGATATCATGTCATGAAATTTCAGGTATTAACACTCCCCAAACCCTCAAAGTGGTTGGATTCTTTAGAAAACCAATAGGGTAATCGTGTTGATTGCCTTAGGAAGTACACACAACTTCATCAATCATAAGTTGGTGGTGTGCTTGAACTGATTTGTTTATCCAATTCCTGAATGTCAAGTAATGATCGTTGATGGGGGTACTATTAGTTGTTTAGAAAATGTCGATAACATTAAGCTCACCATGGGAGATTACTTGCTAACTATCCCTATGTATGCCATTTCCATGGGAGGAGACATACATTGTGTTAGGAGTTCAATGGCTTACCACCTTGGGAACCATTGAGATGAACTTCCAAGAGTTGTTCATGTGTTTTCAGTCAGAAGGGAGGACTTTTGAACTAAAAGGATTAAGAGCAAAGTCCCCACAGTTGGTGAGCTCTCACCAGATGCAAAAATTGCTTTAAAAAGGTGCAAAGGGGTTCATGGCACAACTATTTTCATTGGAAGCACATCAGTCAAATGAAATTATACCATCAAATATGCAAGCAATTATAGATGAGCACTCAATTGTGTTTGGAGATATGCCAAAAGGTTTACCTCCAAAAAGAGACCATGACCATGCCATCTAGCTAGTACTAGGGAGCCAACCGCCCAACATCAGACCTTATAGGTACCCCTATGTGCAAAAGAGTGAGATTGAGAAGATAGTACAAGAGATGTTAGAAGCAAGAATAAATTATATCATAGTCAGAGTGCTTACTCTTCTCCAGTAGTGATGGTGCAGAAAAAAGATGACAATTGCATGTGTCCTGATTACAGGGAACTCAATAAGTACATAGTCAAAGATAAGTTTCCTATTCATGTAATTGATGATTTGCTAGATGAGTTTCATGGTGTTGTTTACTTTACAAATCTTGATCTTCGTTCCATATATCATCATATCAGAATCAAGGATGAGGATGTTCATAAAACAACCTTCTGGACACATGAAGGCCATTATAAATTCTTAGTAATTCCTTTTGGATTCACAAATACACCCTCTAAATATTTAAAGTTTGATGAATTCTATCTTTAAGCCATTTCTATGGAAGTTTGTTTTAGTGTTCTTTGATGATATATTAATCTATAGTAAAACATGGGAGGAACACTTGCATCATGTAAATAAGGTGTTGGAAACTCTTAAACAACATCAACTTTATGCAAAGCCCTCTAAGTGTTCTTTTGGAGTCAAGGAGGTTGAATATTTGGGTCACATCGTCTCTTATGAAGGTGTTAAAGTGGATCCTAACAAGATAAAATCCATGCTTGAATGGAAGGTTCCCAAAACCCTAAAGAATCTCCGAGGATTTTTGGGGCTTACATGTTATTATCGTAGATTTGTAAGGAATTATGGAAACATAGCAACACCACTCACAACTTTATTGAAGGACTCTTTCCATTGGAATGAGGAAGCTACCATTGCATTTGAGAAGTTGAAGGAGGCCATGTGCACCACTCCAGTTCTAGCCACCCCAGATTTTTCCAAAACATTCATTGTTGAATGTGATGCTTCAGGGTATGGTATGGGGGCAGTACTCATGCAAGAGGGTCGTCCCATTTCCTTTGAGAGCCATCAATTCAAAGGTAAGAATATATCAAAACCAATTTATGAGAAGGAAATGCTAGCCATACTTCATGCAGTGAAGCAATGGAGACCATATCTAATGGGTAGACATTTCAAAGTAAAGAATGATCATGATAGTTTGAAATACTTCTTAGAAAAATGTTTATCATCTGAAGAACAACAGAAATGGGTCTAAAAAATGTTTGGGTATGATTTTGAGATAATCTACAAGAAAGGGAAGGAGAATGTAGTTGTTGATGCTCTATCTTAGAAGGATGAATCAACTGAGGCATTGTTGTGTGCCATATTTGTATTACAAGAAGATTGGGTATAGGAGACAAGGTCCGAATGGAAAAATGACCCAGGTACACAAAATCTCATTCAGAATCTCCAACATGATCCAAGCATGTCAAAAATTGTTATGGAAAGGAGATGTTTTATGGTACAAAGATAGATTATACCTACATAAGAACTCAACCGTTAAAAATAGGGTTCTATCTGAGATCCAGGCTTCTCCAATAGGGGGCATTCTAGCTTCTTGAAGACTTATCATCAAATCAAGAAAGATTTCTTCTGGGAAGGGCTAAAAGGGGATGTCCAAAAATTTGTGGCAGAATGCATGGTTTGTCAGCAAAATAAGGGTGAAACAATTAAGTCCTTGGGTCTTTTACAACCTCTATCTATTCCTAGCCAAAGGTGGGAAGAGGTTTCCATGGACTTCATCATAGGATTGCCTAAATTAGAAGGGAAAAATGTAATCATGGTTGTGGTGGATAGACTCACCAAATATGCCCATTTTTGTGCCTTATCACACCCATTTGTTGCAAGTACAGTAGCAACAACCTTCATGGATATAGTTTAGAAGCTACATGGGACACCAAAGATTATAGTAAGTGATCGAGACCCTATATTTACTAGTAATTTTTGGACTGATTTGTTCTCATGTTTGGGCACTCAGCTAGCTCATAGTTCTTCTTATCATCCCTATTCTGATGGGAAAACCGAGGTGGTAAACAAGTGCTTGGAGGGATATCTTTGTTGCTTTACCTCAGATACGCAAGCGAGATGGGTCCAATGGTTACCACTTGCAGAATGGTGGTATAACACTTCCTTTCATACTTCATCTAAAATGTCTCCTTCTTGGCATTATATGGGTACCATCCACCATCCATCACCTCATCTTTGAGAGTCCAACCAAGGGTTTGAGAAGTTGAAGAGAATATTCAACACCAAGGGGTAATTTCTATTCTTATGGAGAACTTGTCCATGACACAAAAATGCATGAAGCAACAGGTAGACTGACATCACAGTGAAATACATTTCGAAGTCAGTGATTGGGTTTTTGTGTTTACAACCATATAAGAAAATATATTTGAAACAATAGAAGAAGGATAACAAGCTTTCACCTAAGTATTATGGCCCTTATCAAGTGTTATAGAAGATTGGTAATGTAGCATACAAACTAGAACTCCCTCCATCCACTAGAATACATCCACTCTTCCATGTTTCTTTCATGAAGAAGGTAATTGGATAGAAGGTGGCAACCCAAATAGTGTTACTTGAGCTCGATGAGGGAGGAAGAATCATCTTGGAACCAGAATGCATCCTTTAGACATACACTAAATGATTGAGGACAAGGGTCATCACCGAGTATTTGATCAAGTGGAAGAAGATAGACAATGAAGACACAACATGGGAGGATGCAACATTATTGTAACAACATCCAAAGCTTCTCAACATTGGGGACAATGTTGCTTCGAAGGAGAGGGACATGTTATGCCCTTAATCCTATATCTTACAAGTTACATTAGATGTGTATGGCCGACTTGTGGCTATCATAACTTCTTATCATGATGTATCTCTTTCATATGTGTTATATTATCATTAGTGGGTTAGCCTTGGTGATGGCCATAACATAGGAATAATATATATAGAAGTTATTAGGTAGTAGTTGATCATCATTGAGCACTTGAGTTTTATTGTGTGGTTTGGAGGTTTCTCCCTCGAAGTGGATAAGCTATTATACTTGCATATTGTGATTATTTCTCTAAAAGTGAATGTTCTTTGAATTTTATTGCTGCTGATATTCAGATCTATCTATGTAATTTCATTAATATAGCTGGAAAAATCTCCCAAATAGCATCTATATGGAAAAATCTTACCCCCTCCCAATCATCAAAAAGGAGTTTGTTAATATTGAAAGGTAAACGCCAACATGGGTTTGTCTTTCACTTTTTAAGCCCGTAACCAATGTTCTAATAACTCTGCATTTGTTGAAGAAATTGTAACTGTAAAATGAAGAGTCAAAATTTTTATTGTACCGTGTTGAAACTTGAATAAACATTATTCTTTATATAATACATTTCACCAGTCATTCGGGACATCAACTATAGCAAAGAAATACTTCATGAGAGCTAATGTCTTTCGAAATGAAAAAATTATAATTGGAAAACAATAGGGAATTGAGGATATATCAATAAACCAATTAATCTCCACAACGTTGCTGAGTTTAAGTTTTGAAATATCCTTAATCCTTTTTCTTCTTTAATTAAAAGCATATTACGGGTCACCCATATTGTCCTATCATATGTTCAAAATATAGAAGCAGTGAAAAAACTATTTTAAGAGGTTATCAATTTTGTACTCTCAAATACACCAATGTTATACGATGAGAATTTAATTATTCATACTTTATTTTAAGTGTTTATTTGTGGGAATTTTGATAGGAAAAAAATAATTTACAATAGTGTAATATAATCCTCATATTTGGAAGAGTTAAGTATGCTCGGTAACTATAAATTTAAGGTTTTTATTTTTATTTATTTTTAGGTAGCTAAAAAAATTATGTGATAATATACCAATTTATTTGAATAAAAGTATTATTAAGTAATTAGTATAATTTTATCTAGAATCATTTAAAAAGTTTGCATTATCTTTAATTTGTAAACAAAAAATGAGCTTTATCTATGCTTACAATTTACAAGTCATACATTTCCTTTTATATTTATGATGTTGATCGGGTAAGAGAAACAAATGAATGGCAACCTTTCTTTATAGTGCACTCACTCCAATAGACACACATTGAACACAAGATACTCAAACTTCGAACCCAAAATTCACTTTTTATTGTGTATACTCAAAACACTTATTTTGATTTATTGAATGACAACAAACATAAAGATGAAAGACTTGATACTACACTTCCTCAATGCACTCGAAACAATTCTTTGTTTTGGACTAGTCATACACCTCCTTAGCAAGTTCATGTAAACTCTTTTTTCCTACACTTGCTTAACTGGAGTTGCCTCACACCAATCAATTCAAATCTTTCTAACTGCCTCTAATAATTTGGGATTTCTTCAAACTTCTAAGCATCTAAAAAACACTCAACAATTGATATTTCATCATTATAGATGTTTACTTGATTTACTTTCTTTGTAAGAAAAAATGCTACTTATGCAATTTGACAGTCTTGAAACCACCGCCTACATAAACCAACAATTTCATTGTTGTCTTGAGAAGTAAATTTGATTCTAATAAGATAAATGAAACCTTCTGCATGTGACTTTATTTTAGAGTGTTGTACCTATGAAAATGCATCTCGACTTATCTGATCACCTTTTACATACACAATTGACAATTTTCAACCACACATAGATGATGACCCATGTTTTTGGTTGATGCAAGATTACTTGTAAACTTGAATGCTCATGTATCAACTTACACCATATATTTAAAACATAACATACACAAAAACATCACATAACACAATTTAAATGTATATATTTTATTAAAAAAACAAGTGTCATATTCTAATGTCTTTCCATAACATCTTAATGTGTTATTTTCAGTGGTTACAATATGCATCAAGTAAGTGTGTTCAAGTTAAATCATAGAGTATAACTTATTGTTACTAAAGACAATTATCATATAATAAAGCCTTTATACTTTTTTACTATAATAGCAATATTTTAAGATATTAAGGCAAAATATGTGAATTTTAAAAATAGTGTTCATTTTATTAAGTTTAGATGCACCAAGAAAACAACTCACCCACTCCATTATCTAGGCACAATTGAACAAAGTTTTAAGGAGAAGATTGTGAGAATACTTGATGCATACATTTTAATTGTCACTCCAATGACCCTATTTGCTTTCTACATTATGCGAGTTTGACATAGTAAGAATATTTAGATTTTCATTTTTAAAATTTTCTGTCCCATTTTAATAAAATGTTTGAAGATTTGAATTACTTATCTTTATATATTTATTGATGTACGGATGTAACATCCTAAGAGTTGGTTGAAATACAATAAAGAGCAACGCCAATTGAAGAAAGTCGAGGAGTCGTAACCAAGCACAATGGTTCGTTTTGGGGGCACAACACATGTTCTACTACTCTCATAACAATCTTATTGCAACATTTCAACAAATCTATAACAAAACCAAAGGTGTTAGTTTTTAGCACAAACAATTTCTAATTCAAAAAATATCCAATAATCTTGTTCATGGTTTGAAGGGCAATGATGAAAATGAAGATCTTTAGGTCATTCATGTTACACCAATATCAAAAATCTAAGGCACTTGAAATGTTGAATTCATCACCTCATTTTTTTGGGATATTATTACTAATTATAGGTATTCCATTAAACATAAACTCTAAGCACGATGCACCCTTGTAATAAACGACTTGTAAGTTATTTTGTGCCTTTTGGAGATTTTCATTGTATCCCACTAAAGGCCTTTTCTATAAGCCAACATTTGATTCTTAAAATAATTTAAAGTTCAAAAAAGGAAAGGAAACAACACAACATATCAAATGTTGTGAGAGGTCATCTACATCCATCAAAGGACCTTTGGTCAAATTTTCATGAATAAATTTGACAATGAATTTTAATCAGCATTAACAAAATGGCATGTGACTTTGGATGTTCAATGACACAAAAATTTGTAACATTTTTAGGGTTATATCTCTCGCTATGAATCTAACCTCTTCCATACAAATATATGTTTTAAATTGTAGTGTTTTTAAGGTCCTAACCCCTCCCTACTAAATGTATAACAAAATAAAATCTTATAAACACAAACGTGATATAACAAAGTAGAATCTTATAAATATAAACCACATTTTAAATTTAAATTATATGAATAAACAAACCAAATAAGAATCAAGCCCTACTAAATAGGATGTTATAAACATTAACCACACTTCAAATAAAGGTTTCAATGAACCGGAGTACAAATGAGGAAGCCTACTAACATGATTCGGAATATTTTATTAATCATTTAATATATAAATTATTGGGTAGTCGAATATTTATACATTAAACAAATAAGTAAGTGAAGTATTCCGCAATAAAATTATATTATTATAGTTTCATATGGTTTTATGTGTTTAGAGTCATTTCAAGATGATTTACTTAAATAGTCATAATTCTAATTATACTTTTTAATACATTTATGTCTAGAGGTGTAACTTACATTGATAGACAAAGGAGCAGAAGTGAGTGTAATCTCATAATGGAGCGAATGTTTTAAAAAATGTTCAACCTTAAATTTGATGCATTTGACTCCCATATAATAGCTTTTCTTCTCAATTGGAGGTGGTGATGCGCAATGGTGCATCTATTCCTCAATATTTTTTTAGTTGTGTAGTTAAAACATCTGAGCTAGTTTAGGTAATAATCACAACACAAAGGGACTTATTAAATATACAAAATCATTATATTTTTAAAAACTTTTACTCATAAATAACCTCCATGAATAATCATTAACTCTACTTACATTATTCCTCATATATTCTAAATAATAATCAATAATCAAGACAACAAAAAACATTTGTAAGTTGGGGGGAATGATAATGAATAAAAGCTTTTGAGCAGATAATGCATTTATATATCACCCTTTATCTCACATTTCTTCCCAACGTGGAACGAACTCAGTTGCAAACCATTCCTATATTTAAAATAAGTATTTGGAAGCTTCCAGGAGTAATTTGATTAGATATTTATATTGAGATAAATTATATCAAGACCTGAATTAAATCTTCAAATATTGGTCTTCATATTTTTATTAAATTTAGACCTTCAAATCAATTTCGAGTAACTTTGCTAACTTTTTGGGTTGATCACATGATGCAGATGTCATTTTAAAATGAGGTATGCTAGTATATGAGGTTGTTTGGTCATGGATCCTGTCAACCTGAGTTATGGAGTGACAAGGAAACGTGGTGGGTAAGTATATGCATACAATATGTCATATCCATTCATATCAATTCAATATCCCACTTGTAAAATGATGTTGGCCTTTGTTTATTTGACCTAGTGCAGTGCTGCTATTACAACTATGGTTGAATGCCCAATGGTCTGCTCACAAGTTTGTTTTCTATGCAGTCAGTACTAATATCATATCTTGTTCTATCCAGTTTGAGCAGCTCCGGTTCCCTTGGGTATCCTTAACTTCCTTGATCACAGCTTATCAGAGCTGTGTTTTTATCCATTACAAAACATTTTAGTGGAAAACTATTATCCCATCTCTTTCATACATTAGAACTGAATGCTGCAAAATTTGCAAGTAGTAACTATCGTTCCATTAGAACTTAGGTAGGAATAGAATCATTTTGTTGTTATCGTTCCATTATAACAGCAGTTGTATCATTTAGATACAAATCAACAAGTCAATGAGGGAAGCTCATGTTATGGCAAGTGCATGGTGTTTAAAGGAGAGATGAGACAAACTTAGGCCATGGTCCCATGCAGCTGCATCGCTTAAAAAGTTGAGCAGTCGCTGCTGAGATAAATCAGGGTAGATTTGTAGAGGTGCGGCCCCATGGACGTTAAAATTATATTTGTTGGAAAAATTCGGGTATTAATTACTAAAGAAATTGATAAACATTTATTGATTAATTTTGATCTACTGTAATCTGCCCATATATTTTGGAGTAAACCACATGAAAATATGCCATGTGGCAGAAAAAAGCTGAAAAAAGTTTAAGCCGGTAAAATTTTTTTGTGCCCCTCACTGCTTCCCTGGGCTGGAAAATCATTTCCTAAACAATAGCTGTTCAGAAATTTCAGGAAGATTTTCTCTTAAGCAACAACAATACAGATTTCATTTTCATGGGACCATATTTACCAGAATTCTAGGAGAAGTAGCCCCGGCACGACACCTCTACCTTAGAGCGTGGTCTCATGTTGGGGGCCACTACTGCTGTTTTCTTGCAAACTGGGTTACATACAGAAAATTTTCAACCACTACTGCTAATCCCAAACAAACATCCTTAAAAATCTTTGCGCCTAAAGGATAGGAAGACCATTTCCATGCTGGCAAGCAGTGGGGGCTAGAAAAAATCATTCACCCGCTCAGAATTTTTCTCCATATTTCCTGCCACTTGGCTTCACATTCTAGTTTCCCTCCTTGTTTTTCCCTCCAAAAATCTGTTCGGGATGCACATAAAGAAATATTATACACCATATTTACATGTAGTTTGAGCAGACACTGATAGATCTCAGCAGGGAGCTGATAAATCAGAGCAAGGGAGCTCACAAATCAGAGAAGCACTGTTCCAGGTACCCGATTTAAACTTTGTTTTTTTATTACAAATTTTTAACAAGAGCAAGCAATAAAGAGGAATGACTAATGTCTCTTGAGTGTATTTGTAGAGTTCTCTTTAGGAAAATCCATGTTTTGCAAGTTTATGCTAATTTGATTTGAGACAGACCACTGAAGCTTTTTTCTGGTTTTAAGTCATGCATGATTTTCATAGCAATGAAAATTCAACACATTGGACTTTCATCCAACAGCATTGGAAAATATGTTATGACCATAATGACCTTTCAAACTACAGTAGTAGGTGTCAATGACTGTCTGGATGATCCTAGGATCTAGGCCTATATATGATTTTTTAAGAATTTATTTGGTACAAAAGGGGAGAAGCCACTGCACCTTTTCCATCATGCTGACCCTCAACATATTTCTTCTATGTCAGTGACAACTGAAGCGTTGTCTACAATCTCATTGTTTTGTCTTCACTTCATAGATAGAAAATCATTGGGTTGTGGCAATGTCTAATAATTCAGGTTCTTCCTATCTGATTAATAAGCAGAATCTTGTTGATCATTTGTCATGAATATCTTACATACTTCATTCCCCATTAATTCAATTCCATCCTTTTCAATTTAGGTTTCGTTATATGCTCAATATGCCATTCAAATTTATTATAGCAGAGTGATTTCCTATTGTATTTGTGCATTTGAACACAGAAAAATCTGATGACACCTTGTATAAATATGAAATTACTTTGAATTAATTGACCTTCATTATGCATACGTCTCAACAGATGTTCAAATATTAAGATATGTTTTCTAGATATGGAGAATGGTTTAACATTTGATTCAATAAAATTGGATTGGTTTTAGCAGAATGTCAACCCAACATGGATACCTTCTTATCAAATAAACAATGTAATACCATTCATCTTAGGTATTCTCAAAACATGAGATGGCAAGTGTTAATCACTGGGGATCACTTCATGATAATTGAGTATTTAAAGCAGTTCCTACACAAGTCAAGGTTTGTAATTCCCTAAAACATTATGAGGCAATTTAGTGGATAAAATTGTGATGTTTCAACAATTTTCTAAACTTGCATTCATTGCAACAATGAATTTTATATGCCTTACGTGGGGTGAAAACCATATCTTTGTTTTTAAATGTTTAGAACCAAAATCTTGCAGATGCTTGATGACACTGCCAAGTTAAATTGACCATACCATTTTCAGTTATGTAGAATTTGTTGCTCAAAGCCTTGACAAATGCACACTACCATGGAGTCTGCCATTGGCACACAACAACAACATTTAATATTTTATTTTTTGCTTGAACTCTTCTCAATTTTATGTTTACTCTTCTCAATAGGGTGACATGTCTCAACAAAAGAAGCATTAGGACAAATTTGTTCATGTTTTTAATATATTTTCCCTTTCTTTATTGCAGGTATAGATAGATATTATCATGGATAAATTTGTGCATCGTCCTATTCCTAAAAAATCTGGTTTTCATAGATATACTTCATTGCTTTCGGAGGATGACTTGCAATATGGAGATCTATTGTCCTTGAATAATGATAAATTTCTTGAATTTGTTCCAAGTACCCAACTTCCAAGCACACAAGTAAACATTGAGGAAGATGTTGACATCGCTGTAACAAACAATGTTTTTGTTCAAGAAATGAACCATGAAGAACAATCTCCCCAACACATTGATGACTCTTTCCCTCAAGGAAATATTTCTCCCACACACTCAGAGGTAATGAAATCTCAATCATCTACCCTTCCTCCCCAAAAGGGTAGAGCTCATTGGAGTATTACAGATACTCTTGTTTTGATTGCTGCAAAACACATTGAGAGGGAAACACAGTCCAATGGTGGAGCCATGAAAAAGGCTATATCATCCTCTGAAAAGTGGAAAATTGTGCAAAAATATTGTGTTGCTCATGGTGTGAATCACACACCAAACCAATGTCGAGATCGATGGGAACATATTCAACCAGATTTTTAAAAAATCAGAGACTATGAAGCTAATATTCCATCGGGGCATGACAATTATTGGAGTATGACAGTGCAAGAAAGAAGTGATAAGAAACTCCCTCCAAAGTATCCTGAAGAGCTATTTCGTTATGGAGGTCAATTTTGGTCAAGACAGAGCCATAAATCCCGACAATATAACCATTGATAGCTCTAACATGAACCATATGGCTGATGAGGAGTTTTCTACACCAAACGAGAATGAAAAGTATTATGAGAGCCAAACACCTAAAGCAACAACTGAAACTCAATCCACAGGGAAAAAAAGAAAAGCAATATCCAAAGCTACAGGTCTAAAAGATACTATTGTTGAGAACAATAAATCAGTGATTACTACTCTACAGATGGCTGAGGAGGGGTGAATGAAACGCCATGAAAAGGAATTTGCTTTGCTTGAACAATGGATGCAAATGGACGATGTGAATGAGGAAAGGCTGATCAAAATTGAAGAACAAAAGATCAATGTGCAAGTCAATTTGGTTTCAGCTCTAAATTCTATTGGGCAGGCCGTGCTTAAGATTAGTGAATCATTTTCCAACAATAAATGATTAATCTCTTTATGTAGCCTTTTCTCATCTTATAGGCAACTTTTTTCAAGTTATATGTGTGACATGACCTTTAATAAAAACTAAATTACCTACTTGAGTTCTAGCTCATTGTTATTTCCAAATAGTAGTTGTTGCTCTAAATGTAATCATAAAGTTCATCATGCAATTTATTGTATAAGATGAAATTTTAATGTTATTTCTTGTCATCTTTGTTGAATTTGATAAAACCATATTGTATGTTGATGTTACAATTTGTTGTTATATTTTGTAGTCAAAGTGCAAGCTTCTCAATGACATTGATCAAGATTTGATTGTGGATTTGTCATTTTTGTAGGGAGGATTTTGCATTATCATCTTCAACAACATTTGTTCTCATCAAATGAATTCTAATTCAGCTGAAATAATAAAAATCCTCATGGCAAGTGCATCTATTATTGTCCAATTGGCATTTCAAATTTGGTATGATATTCAAGGTTCAAACAATATGCAACATGTATCAAAGAAACGTAAGATATGTTCATCTGCAAGTACAAAGTCTTCAAATGTTGAAATGGAAGGGGAAATCTATGCAATCACTTCAGAGCAAGAAAATGCAATCCTTGAAACAAATTTATCAAATTCTCAATTTGAAGGGAGGATTTACAATGAATGGTATATTAAGCCTCGTTCATTGCATTGGTGGAACCACTATGTTTTTAAAGTTACATGTGATGATGAATGATTTCGTAGCATTTTTAGGCTTCCCTATTCATTATTTACATCTCTTTGTGAATTGTTGAATGAAGACCTTCGTCAAGGTGATATACCGTTATCATTGGCAAGATCTATAAAGGGTAGGGTGTTTTCAGTTGAGAAAAAAGTGGCCATTGCAGCTTTGCGGTTATCGTCTGGAATGACAATGATTGCCATTAGTGAGCTATTTGGTTGTGGGAAGTCAACAGTGGTAAGAATTATAAATAACTTCATTAATTCTATGCACAGTCGTTTGAGAAGTCATATACAATGGCCAAGTAACAATTTAATGATTGAGCATGTAAAAGAAGGTTTTCGGAAAAAACAAGGCTTTCCAAATTGTTGTGGTGCTATAGATGTAACTCACATCCAATTTGAACTTCCATCTAATGAGTGTTCGTCTGATTGGTATGACAAAGATCATAACTATAGTATGTCGTTGCAAGCCATTGTTGATAGTAATATGTGTTTCATGGATGTTTTCACTAGGTGGCCTGGTTCAGTCAATGATACTAGACTCTTGCGGAATTCTTCTTTTTACAGATTGTGTGAAGGTGGGGAGAGGCTAAATGGTCCTTCCATTTCCATTGGTTCAACAACCATGAGAGAATATATTATTGGTGATGGTGGTTATCCATTATTACCATGGATAATTACTCCTTTTCCTGGAGCGTCAACAAACAATCAAAGAGATTTCAATTTTAAGTTATCCTCAACAAGAATTGTTGTTGAATGTGCATTTGGAAGGCTAAAGAACATATGGCGCATTTTTCATTCCAAGATTTCTCAGCCTAATTTGCAAATGTTGCCAAAAACATTTTTTGTCTGTTGCATATTGCATAATATGTTGTTAACATATGAAGAGGATGACTGTGATGCAATTGATGTCAATGACAATGAATACAATGTATCAACCAATGAAGAAGGCTCAAGCGATCCAACTGCAACAGTAGCTTGATTGGCATTAATGGAATTTGTCAATGGAAGGAATGGAGTGGACCATGTAGAATGAATTTTTTTTCTACTTTAACTATGCTTTCACATTTTGCAAATAATAATGGATAATCATTGTTGTAATGATACAACCTAGTTTTTTGTCATTTCAATTTCAATAAATTTATTAGAGAGACTTGAAATGTAATTTTAGAGTGAAAATTGAAACAGAGTGTAATGGATTTTTGATTCCTATTGCTGTTGGGAATGATAAAGTTTTGGTTTAAGAAACATTTGATCTTTCATGGGCAGTTTTGTGTTAAAGGCCTTCATTTGGTTAGTATTTTTAAATGAATGCTTGATTACATCAATTAACAGGACAATGAATGAAACATTGAAGGTCTGTTAATCCATTTTATAATTTTGTGAATGGTTTTGTTACTTCAAGGTTAGTGGATATTTCTATAAAATAACATGGCTTCTTTTTGGGAATGAGCACTGAACTAGCATGCATTGTGGGTGGGTGTTCTTTTTTTGTTTCTCCTTTAATATGCTTCTGCTAGGTTAGAAATTAAATCTTTTAATCTGTATTATAGGTAGAAGAGCTTATGTATTTCTTGTTATTATTATAAATTCTTATTTGCTTTTGCATTTATTGGATGTGGGTTCTCTTTGGCATCATTCATAATTGACGTTGAATGTCATATTCACCTATTTATACCATATGTTTAGTGCTATGAAGATTGGTAGTGGATGGCATTGCGGGTGAGGGTGCGTAGTAATAAGAATGTGTAGCACCTCATTCAGCTCACCTACTACATAAAACTGTTAGATTGTGATTGAGATTGGCAATGGATGGCATTGCCATTGTATGAATATAATTGTGGGCATTGGCATTTTATATATTGATGTATAATAATTTATAAGACTTTCTTTTTCTTGAATTGTATATTGGCAAGGAGATAAGATACTGTTGATGGGAAGTTGCCAATGCATCCTTACTAATTAATATGAGCACTTAAGTGTATAAAATAAAAAATAAGGGGAGATTAGTAAAATTAAGATATGATTTGGGAAAATAAAATTAAAAACCAATATTCATAACTAACAATGAAGGGATTGATGGGAGTGTTAAATACATTAAATACAACTTTTTGAGGATAAATGAGAGTTTTGGAAAGAAACATGGGAGACAATTTTGTAGATAGTAATGACAACATAATTAAGTAAAAACATTAATTTAACATATAACAAACATCAAATGAAATATATTTCTAGGCATTGATATGTATTTATGAATTTTTTCATTTGTTTGCTGAATTTTCCTGCCTTGAAAAATCTTAGTTGGATGCAATCTCTCATTTCTTTAATGGAATTTCCTTTGAGGTTTTATTTTTGTTGTCTGGTATGTGATCGGTTTATAAACAGATTCCTTGTCCAAAGACTTTACAACAAGATTTTGACTACTAGTCTTCGGGGTTATGCATTGATGTAGGTTTTACATTTTAATGTATCACATTGCTTATCTCAATGCAACCTTTTTACAAAAGGTTTAGCGTAGATATTGCTTCATGCACTGTATTTAGCACCTCCTTCAGCTCACCTGCTACATACAGATGTGAGATTGTGATTGAGATTGGCAACGTATGGTATTGACATTGTATGATTATAATTGGGGATAGGGGGACAAACTGCTCACCCTTCTTATATAATGTTGTGAGATTGTGATTGACATTACTCTAGTGTAATTTCTTTGTAGCAACAACTAAAAAACAAACTTTCATGAGACTGGAAACTGGCTTAAGCTCATGTTAGTGCAACCCCTGAACACAAACTTGCATGGGACCGCAAACTGGCTTAAGCTCTTGTTTTTGCTTAGCAACACCCGTTGAATAAAAATAGCAAGCCCCCCAGCATGGTACCATGGCCTTAGAAGCTAGAATGGTAATCCGATTGTCTTAAATATCAGAGCTATTCAAAATCCTCGAATAAAGTCTTTTGAAGGAATGGCCACCTCCTCGATTCTACCTCCACGTATGAGTTCTGCAGTATCTCTTTTGAACAAAAAGAAGTCAGACTTTTGTACGTTAATAAGATATAGCAGGTATCCCATAGCTCAATTTTCTACATTCTCTTATCATGCAATTTTGAAGGGCGGCAAGAAGGCAATTGTACATGATTTGCTGGCACATGACGGTTGAGTAATTTACAGTGTCCATCTGTCTTGAGACCCATCACCTGCACAATAATTGCATTTTAATTCCCCACCACCTGCACAACAATTGCATTTTATCCACATTTTAATTCCCCACCACCTGCAAAAACAGATGCATCCCAAACCACACCCCTTCTCTCCCTTTCCCCCAAAACACAAAAAAATGAATAAGAAAACAAAGAAGTAATCAATTTCAAAAGCAAAGGCTTTTCTTAGTTTTTGTACTTTTCAGTCGAGAATAGGAAATATACTGTTTCAATACCCTGCCATAGAATAATTATGCCAAACTCCAGGAGAGACTTGGAACAAACTCCAAACTCTTTCACAGAAAATAGAAGGGAATATGAAGACCACGTTTAGCAACAAAATTACTCTTTCGGATGGGCATAGAGGATATTAAAGGACTTAAAATATCCTTTTAGTCAATAGAACGAGGATGGAGAAATGATCCAAGACCTGTAAGTTTGTAGCCATAAATTAACCTCAAGATTGCCTGAATCTGATATTTACTTATGCAAACCTATGTAAAAGAAACCTTTCAAACAGTTAAATTGAAGACTGGACACTTTTTGTACCTCAAAGATTAGAAGTTGCTTTTGACATTGAAGCTTGGCCGCTCACTCTTTGAATTCAATCACATAAGAGTGAATACTAGTAATGATCTCTTGTGCAGCAGTCTTGAAAATATTATGGAATTGTTTACCGTGAACAAACAAATCCCTTCTCATGCATTGGAAAGTCAGCTTTTTCCGACAAATTAACCTCTCTATCTCCATTTTAATGAAAACGTCTTTTCCTTGAGCTTCCTGGTATTTCTTTACCAAGGATACTCATTGAGCTCAAGAGTATTTATTGCCCAAGAACACCGAGTGAATATAGGGCTCAACATGATTTGAGCTTAAAAACAGTTGCTTCTTTTTACCTCTGAAGTTTCCTTTCTATATGGATTATGATGGAGTTCTACTTGAGGGCAATGCTGAGGCTCAGTGGAAATGGTGACAATCTCTTCAATTCTAACACCATGTATATGGCATCTACAGAATCTCCTTTGAACAACAGAAAGGTATGAGTTTGTATGTTACGGAATCAATTATCTGCACTCTCTGCATTTCAAGTTCCAAAGGCTAGCAGGAAGGCGACCGTACATCTCTGGATGTCACATCCTGAATATGCCTAGTTGCCTTGAGTTCCATCACCTGCACATGAAACGTGCGAGTCCACATTTTAATTCCATAACGTGCACACAACAAATTCATCACATCCCATCTTGTTCTGTCCCTCTACCCAAGAAAAGAAAAATGTATTAAGAAAACAAAGAAACCAAACAATTTCAAAAGACTCATTGTTACTTATTGTACTTACTAGCAAGCATCCGCACTGTCCAATTTTTTTTTAATTTATATTGGAGAAATCTGACAGTCAAAACAACAGCAAAAGGAAACAATGGCAGAACATCAAGAAGCCCCCACGAGTTGGTCTGCTACAAATAGAGCAGCCACAACAAATGCAAATAGAACTATAAACAGTGCCTGAAGCACGGCACAAAAGCAATAAGAGAGCAAGAAATCAGCCATAGTTCATCAGGTAAGATGAGCACTTGTTGCCGACCTTTCAGCTTCACATAAGAGTTGATTTTCTCTGACTTAGTTGCAAGATTATCTCAGGTCTCTGTTAGGCATGCCAGATGCAAGCTGTTCCTTTTCATTTGGCTTTCCATGTCTTCGTTGGCAAGAAGATTAGTTTGAAGGATATAATTCAAAAAGAACTGAAAAGGGGAGTCAGAGTAAAGTAGTAACTACAGAATAATGTTGTTATAGAAACATGAATGAGACCTATTTTTCCATATATTCTTAATAATAATCTGCCAGAAAGTTCCTGAAATTATATTTTGTGGATATCCCCACCCCAAGCAGAGCTCGTTTCTATGACAAACTTATAAGATAAGAGAGCTGGTAGTTCCTGTGGAACTTTGTCCCAAATAATCTTAACAAACTTGCAGGTCCAAAACACATGGAAAATTGTCTCCTTGGAACTGCAGAATGGACATGCCAGTTTGCTATTTTGCAGAAATTTAAGTCTTTCAATTGTAGGAATCTTGTAATGAAGAAATCTCCAGGTTAATAACTGTGTATTGGGTTCAGCTTTCAAGTTCCAGATGTTATTACTGAGCCGAAAACAACTGTGTTCAGCAAAATTGCACTTCCATTTCAAGTTTAATCTCTTCTGAATGTGAATGATAGGGAGGAGGTGAAACGCCTGAAACTCTGACAGGGAATCCATCAAAATGGGCACCATTAGACCATCTCCAATCTTTGATAAAATTGCAAGGAATTTCCTGCGACATCTTGATTAGAAGTTCTTCATTAACCACCAAGATGATCTTGGAGATGACTGGTTTATCTTTATTGGTGAGCTGGAAGGTATTTTTTATACTTGGCCAAGGAGAACAGTCCATCAAAAGAGGAACCCAAAGTCATTGAAAGAATGGATATCTTTGTTGAACAATTTTAATCCATGCAGAGACCTAAGAAGAGCTAAGGGCAGATCATTAACTTTGATTAATTGATTCCACCAAATAGAGATGTTTGGGAAGCTTAAACCATGTCTAAGGGAGGTGTCTTTCCAACTAAGAAGCTCAGGTACTTCTTATCATGCCTTCCAAAGGCTGAATTTGGAAATCAAGATTTTATCTTGAATGTTAACCTTTTGCCATTTTGCTTTCATAGTAGCCATTTGAACATGCTGCCTAAGAAGAATCTTCCATGGTTTGTTTCCAACTAAGGCTCTAATCATCCATTTGGCAAGTAGGCATTTGCCTTGGGTTTATGGGTCTATGATACCCAGCCCTCCCTTCTGTTTGGTTGGATGCAAATAGCCCAAGAAACCGCTCGCATGCCTCTACTACCATCGTACTTGGCCTATAGAAATTGTCTCACCTTTCTCACTCTCTTGAGATAGCAAGTCTTGGAGGGAAGCCAAGATGAGGAAACATAAACATGAGTGGCTAAGAAGAATTTATTTTCTGCCAGCCAAGGAAAGAAATTTTACCTCCTAGCTATTTATTTTTCTATTAAACCTGTGTAAAAACCAATCCCGCATTTGAGAAAGTGTGATACCAAAGGGAATTTCCGAGTATCTCATAATGTTGTCGTGTTTCAGCTGTTTCCTTTGTTTGGGAAGCCATTATGGGGCATTTTCACCACTGGTAATGAATTCAGTTTTATGTGGTGTTAGTTGTGACTTAGAAGCTTTGCAGAAGATGTCAAGAATCCCAAGAGCATTGTTCACTTCAGTTTCCTCATTTTGGAGAGAGTACACTATCATCACCAAAGTGAGAATTTAGAATATTGCTTTGTTGGGGAAGATCAATGTCCCCAATCAGCAGCTTCCCACGCCAAAATTAAATGATTGAGGATAAATCTGCCTCTAAGAAATACAGTTTGATTGAGTCTAACAATGTCTTTAGCCACTTGTTTTATTCTAGTAGCCAAAGCTTTAACAATAATCTTGTAAGAGTGAAATATCCCTTGTGGGATACCACTTAAAAATGCACAAAATATTGAAAATTTGCAGCCAAATAAAATACTGATTTTTGCAGATTTTTACAGTTAGGGCAGCGAACTAAAGAAAATTAATATCTCCCAAAATATCCACCCGAATTACTTGAAAATTTAAAGAGAGCTTGCTAATATTATAAAGGACATAAGAAAACTGTTTTTGGAATTTTTTAAAAATTAAAATGCTGCCAGAAAATTACAGCGTGCCCTAGACAGCTGGAAAACTTCTAAAATTCGTAACTCTCCAAATACAAGAGCAAAAATTATGAGACTTTGGAAATAACATTTACAAATATAGGAGATGATATTTCAACCTTCAGATCTGAAAATGGCCAACTGGAAACCCTCCAAATAAAGGCTGCAAGTCGCCTAGCTTGGAAAAAGGGTTGGAAATTGATGAAGATGCCTTCAAAGTGATGCTAAGCCCTGCCAAATAGCTATCTCCAGTAAATCTGATCTGAAAGGCCTCTGGTTATCTTCCCCAAATGCCCCCAAAACCCTCAAAACCCTTCCTCTGAAACTTCTGATAATATCTCTGTAACACAGCCCTGAAAGTGGCTCCAAAATGACAAGCTAGGGTAGATCTCTCACTACCGAAGAATGCCCTGCTAGCTAGGGATGGATCTCTCACCACCGAAGCTAGGGTTCTTGTGGGATTTCACTCCACAAGCTGTAGATTTGCAAACAACAGTTGCACATGAAGGAAAATAATTATGTATGCAAAAGTCCTTTTCCTTTCTCCCCCAGCTCCTTTTATACTTCTCCAAGGCAAAAGAGCCCCAATAAACCCTAGACGCATTTCTTTCCATGGAAGGGCCAATAAAATAAAAGTAACTAAAGTTACTTTTCCCTTTTTAAGTCGCCATGGTCCAAAAGTGACCCCCAAACGCAAAATTAGAATATTAGTACCATGTGGCCCCTTCCTAATGACAAAACGTAACATCTAGTCCTTCCAACACACCTTTTTGCATATGTCAATGAAGAATTATAACAAAATGGACTAGATATTCATACCCAATAGCTCCCAGCATCCATAGCCCCTTGGGTATGACCAAGGCTTGGACTCGACTTGGCCCTTAGGCCTTTGGCGTAGGAAAGGGGACATTAAAAGAGGTGTTGAGCAAGGTAATAGGATGCCACCTTGGCACACAATCTCTATTACAATCTGCCAAAATAAGCTTAACTAATCCGTTGTTTATATCCTTCCCCAAGGATTTTGATGACTCAACTACTAGATACATTTGGTAGAAGTCAATGTGGAGGATGGGCCGCCTTGCTTGAAAATATTTGGTAGGAAGCACATCAAGCCTAGGACTCTTATTTTTGGCCAAGGAAAACAATGCTTGTTCAATTTCCTCAGGCATGAGAAGATGATCTAGACTCAATTAGTCTCTTTGGATATCTTGATCAGGAAACAATTGCTGATAGCTTTGTCTAGTTCAAACTGAGTATTGTCCTCAATTGGGGAATCTTTAAATAGGGTTCGATAGTGAGGGGGAAAATGTTTTTTAGTGCCATCTATTGAGGTTTCAAGTCTCCCATTTGAGCTTTGCATTGGAAGGATGTGCTTTTCTCTGAGTTTATGTTTGAGGTATTGAAAGAAAAATTTGGAGTTTCTATCCCCTAGAAATCAATTCAGGGGAGATCTAACTTTAGCTCCTTGTTACTTAAAAACTTTTAACTCTCGAAGAAATGTTTCAATCAAAGAGATTCTTTTGCAAACTTTCATTCCCTGGATTCAACAACAGAGCAATCCTGCTAGAGAGTTGTTTTGTGAGGGCTTGTTCTCTTCGTCTCTTTTGTTGGCTATTAATTTTCTGAATTACCTGAGGAAAACTGTGTATTTGGACAGATCCCAAACCCTTTTTCTTTTTTTTTTTTTATATATACACTCAGGCTTGGAACTATGCTGGCAATGTCAAAGAGAACCATAGGAATACCATTTTCACACTGCACACAATATAATAAAAACAAACCCTGCAACACTGGATAGCAAAAAGGAAATGCGCCTAGGGTTTAAAAGACAAATTTCTTCACAAATAATTCAGCCGTGAATTTTATATTGATTTATAATGGCAAATATTTACGGCAAAACAGCCAGAAGTCTGCAAATGGAACGATAACAAAATATTGCCCAAAACCCTGCCGGAATTTATTCAAATCAAATCGATTTGGTATATATTTGATGTTGGAAGATACAATAATAAACTAGCATGAAAAATACCTCAGATACTGCATAAAACAACTGTAGAATAAGTCGCCCCACTCTGGAAGTTGTCTGAATGCCCACTGCTGCAATTTATTTCTCTTTCTGATACTGCTAGAATGATAAACAAAACCTGTGAATACAATGAAGCTCCCTGAATAGGAACCCCTCTCACTTCTCCTGGGGTTTTCGTCCACAAGAGGAATAATCCAGAGGGTTTTCGTCCTTGGATTTGTCTGGAAAGCTGCAAGCTCCAACTGCCGGGAAAGAAAACAATAATAATCCGAATGAATGCCGGCACAAGTCGCACTTTTCCCTTATAAGCCAAAAACCCTTCCAAAATGCAAGTCACACTTTTCCCAAGGAATATAATTTATTTTTAATTAATTTTCTCCATTCCCAAGGCAAGTCGCACTTTTTGGCTTATTTAATCACATCCCAAGGCAAGTCGCACTTTTTGCCTAGGAAAGCACATTAAATAATTTATTAATTTATTCCCATGTACTTTCCTAAGTCGAAGTCACTTATTAAGTCTATTAATTCATTATATGTGCTTTAGTGATAATTTATTTTATTTTAAGCACAATATAATAAAATTAATAAACCTAAGTCACCCTTGAACTCACCCTTTGGCCGTCGGGTAGACAAAAAGGGCCAAAGGTCTTCGATCAAACTATTCGAGAAAGAGGGACATTACAGTCCTCCCTTCCCGAGATTGCTTGCCCACAAGCAATATCAGATCTGCATACCAATCAAGTCCCAATTCCCAAATCAACCTAAGCTTTTTGAATGACTTTATATGCACTATGCTAAACTGCTCAAAGTGTGCAAAATAGAACTTGTGCAACTTACTCATAAAAAGTGCCACAATCCTCCTCAAGTATGCCCCCAATTTGCCATAATCTTCACCCTGTTCTTGCTGTCCCATACTGATATGTAGTGAAAAATCCTCATAGATGTCTTCATGAGATGATTTTTTGTCCATAACTATCATAGACTTGGCTGTCATTTGATGGGGCAGCGTGTATTTGGTGCTCTCATGGTGACTTGTTCCCCTTCATGATGGAAACTCAACTCCATAGCTTGCAAATCTTGGGTGACTTTTCCTAGTGAATGTAGCCATTGCATACCAAGCACAACATTGTTATCTTTCAAGTCAATAACATAGAAGTCATCACAAAGTGCATACCCACCAAATAGAATGCTAACTTGGTTTACTTTCTTCTTGCAAGGAATAGTGAGACCACCTGTTGTAGTCACATCAAAGCCTTCAAAATTATAACAATGCAAACCTCTTTTGTTCACCAAACCTTCATCCATGAAGTTATGTGTAGATCCACTATCAAGAAGTGCCATGACCTTACACCCGAACATTGTACCTTCAAACATGAATGGATTGTACCTTGGTGCTCCTGAAAGATAAGTGAGTCTACCATCATTTTCAATGTTTGGCGCTGGCTGCCCTTGTTCATTTTCTGAAGTAGTATCATCATCCACATCTGAAACAACCTCAATGAGATGTATCTTACCCTTTCCAAGACACCTATGACCCGGTCCCCAAGGATCTTTGCAATGAAAACATAAGTTTTTTCTACGAAGGTCATTCTTCGTTTCAAGGTCCATCTTTGGTGTAGATTCAACCTTTGAAGAAGTGGGCTGCTCACTTTCATGTTGTTCTGATTTTTCATTCTTGACATTTTTCTTTTGGGGCTGAAATGGAGTAGTGTCTAAGTCCAATGTTGTCTGAATGGCCTCATGCAAAGTTCCAGGCTTAAGAGCCTTGACAAAACCCCTCAATCTATCATGTAGTCCCTCTATAAAGAGCATCACCACACGCTTTTCCGGCATCTCTGGAACCATCACTGCTATGCGTTGGAACTCATTGATGTATGAATCAACATGTCCCATCTGGCGGAGCTGAGCCAAGTCCCTGTAGTACAACTCCACATCCTTGCGATCAAATCTCGCTATCAGTCTCTCACTGAACTCTCTGTAAGACTGCAGAAGATTATGGTTCTGTGTAACCAACCCATGATGCCACCAATCATAAGCTACACCCTCAAGGTGTAGAGTAGCGAACTGTATAGCCTCCTGTTCCTGCATGGGCTTGAGGGTAAGATATGTGTCGAGCTTATGAATCCAAGCCCTGGCACTGATCTTTCCGCTACCATCAAAAGTGGAAAGAGTCACCTTATTGGTAACCTGCTTCAGCTCCCTATTCTGCTGTGCTCTAGGCCTCCTGTCCTGTCTAGCCCTCAAGCTATCCCTCCTCTGAGCACAATACTGCGGAAGGGGAAAAATGTCCCTTACATGCTGTGGTAAGCTCCTCCACTCATCGCTGGCTGCCATAACATTATCCTGGAAGGCTACTTCCTCGGGCGGAACCTCAATCTCTGGCGGATCCTCTCTAGGCAAAAAACTAGGCTGCATAGGCCTATCTGTTGTCCGGGTAGGCCTCCTCTCATCTGTATGAGTGTGCCTCCTCTCACGGCGAGGTGATCCCCTCACACTACCAATCTCCGAAGGTGATCTACTGTGCCCCTATGACTACTGGCAACTGATACAGACCTGTCTCTCCTGTCATGTCTATCTCTTGGCCTATCCAAGACCAACCTGTCCAGAGTAGAACCCATACGCTCCATGGACTGAATCAACCGCTGCTGAGTGGCTACCATAGTCCTAAAAAGTTCTCTGTCTGGATCCACCTGCTCATCCCGGGGAGGGCTCTCTTGTCTATCACCCATAATTTCAACCCTGACACCTGTTTCAAAACCAGCCTCAAGTCGTGCTCGTCTTCGGGTGTAGTATCTGTGTGGACCAATCTCTCTTGGCTGCATTCAAATCTGATTTTTTTTTTAAAACTCTGGTTCCTTCCCACACAGGCTGGGAGAATACACTGCTCTGATACCACTGAAAGATCCCAAACCCTGTTGCCTGAATTTTTTTTTATATAATACTCTGGCTTGGATCTATGCTGGCAATGTCAATAGAGAATAATAGGAATACCATTCACACACTGCACACAATATAATAAAAACAAACCCTGCAACACTAGATAGCAAAAAGGAAATGCGCCTATGGTTTAAAATCCCTTCACAATTTCTTCACAAATAATTCAGCCGTGAATTTTATATTGATTTATAATGGCAAATATTTACTGCAAAATAACCAGAAGTCTGCAAATGGAAAGATAACAAAATATTGCCCAAAACCCTGCTGGAAATTTATTCAAATCAAATCGATTTGGTATATATTTGAGCTGGAAGATACAATAATAAACTAGCATGAAAAATACCTTAGATACTGCATAAAACAACTGTAAATAAGTCGCCCCACTCTGGAAGTTGTCTGAATGCCCACTGCTGCAATTTATTTCTCTTTCAATACTGCTGGAATGATAAAAAAACCTGTGAATACAATGAAGCTCCCTGAATAGAAATTCCTCTCACTTCTCCTGGGGTTTTCGTCCACAAGAGGAATAATCCAGAGGGTTTTCGTCCTTGGATTTGTCTGCAAAAGCTTCAAGCTCCAACTGCCGGGAAAGAAAACAATAATAATCTGGAATGAATCCGCACAAGCAAGTCACTTTTCCCTTATAAGCCAAAAACCCTTCCAAAATGCAAGTCGCACTTTTCCCAAGGAATATAATTTATTTTTAATTTCCATTTAATCGCACTTTTTTTTTAATTCCCAAGGCAAGTCGCACTTTTTGCCTAGGAAAGCACATTAAATAATTTATTAATTTATTCCCATGTACTTTCCTAAGTCGAAGTCACTTATTAAGTCTATTAATTTATTATATGTGCTTTAGTGATAATTTATTTTATTTTAAGCACAATATAATAAAATTAATAAACCTTTATTTTGGGTTAACTAGCTTCCTTTTTGTGCCTCAGTCAAATTTTTACACATTTCAGGCACTCAAAATTTTCTGGGTATTGCTTCATCAGATAGAGAATTTTTTCCCCTTTCCAGAAAGGTAAGGAAGTCCTCCTAACTCCTTGTATTTTGCAAGTTATGGCTCGGTGGAGTTTGGAGGGAAAATTTTGCCAAGGCGGACCCGCGGGAAATTTTTTGGCACTTAGCCTTTTGGCTAAAAAACTCAAAGGAAAATTTCGAAAGCCCGCAAAGGAAAAAATTGTTTAAGGCCCGCAACTAAGTCAAATGATGCCACGTGTCAAGGTGGAGTGGTGGGGGTAGAAGGAATTCAAGTTTTTTGGTGTTTGGTCAAAATGTCAAAGGCAAAAAATAGAGGCGCTTCCCCACCGAGCAATAAAATGATGCCACGTGTCCAGTCAGCAGCGGGAGTCAGGGTGGTGGAAGGATTTTGGAAATTTTTCCAAAACCATAAAAGTGCAAAGGTAAAAAATTGACCGCACACCTCCACCAAGCAATCAGAAGGTGCCACGTGTCCACATCAGTCAGCAGAGCGGGGACCGCGGAGAATTTTGGGAAATTTTCCCAATTTTGCAAAAGGGGGCAAAATGTTGTTTTGAAGCCGCGGATCAACCAGAGGGTGCCACGTGTCATCGGAGGAGCAGGGTGTGGAGATTTTTTGGGAAATTTTCCCAATTTGAAAAAAGAGGGAAAAAGTTCAAATTTTGGCCCGCGAACCCGATTTTTGCCCTAATTTCACCATTTTTGCCCTAAATCTTCAGAGGGGCATATCTTTCGAACCAGAGCTCAGATTTTCACGATTTTGGTATCATTGGAAAGCTGTTGAAATTCTCCACATGATGGATAGTTCAATTTTAAATTTTTGATGGAGATTTGTGGGAGAAAAATGGGAAAATGTCTCTGGCATGCAAAAAATGTAGAAATGGACCCCAACCACCAAAATTAATGAAGTATGGGCCTCTTTCTTGCTCTGCGAAGCAATGTACAATGAAGTATGGGATTTTTCATGGAAACCCATCATTTTGCAGGCCAATTAAATGGATCTTGTTGGTGGTTGAAGTTTTAAATCAAATTTTCCCACGTTTTCTCATTTCTTTCATTCTGTTCGAGCGATAAAAGCCAGTTTTGGCTCATTTGTAAAAGGTTGTTCATCATTCTTCTCTGCCTCTCCCTTCTTTTCTTCCCCAGGGTCTAAAATGGAGTTTGAACCTCCTCCCCTGCTCTGTAATGGCATTTTTTCCTCTTACCCATGAAATGATGATTCTGTGCAAACTTCTGGAGCAATAAAAAATGTGTTTTGTGATGCATTTGTCCATCCTTGCTCATTTTTTGGTTGTTTTCTTCTTGCCTCTCTTCATTGCAGGTATTTGTGCATGTTTGGATGTTCATTGCAGGTTTTGGAGCTGTGTTCATGGAGTTTTGGAACATTTTTTGTGTGAAATCCATCTTTGGTCTGTGATGCACTTGTCCATCCTTCCATTGCTCACCTCTCTTTGTTTCCATGGTAGTTTTGATAGATGTTCAACATTTTCCTTCTCTGGTGTATCACCGTTTTAGTGTAGGCTCTATTTTTTCTAGTTTTCTTTCTCTCCTTGTCTCCTTGGAAGTTAGATTAGGATTAGATTAGCTTTCCTGCACTGGAATAGCTTGTGGCAGGTAGTTTAGGAAGAGGAACCAACCTTCTCTGGAGAGCTTTCCCCATTTGCAAAGGTCCCACACTTTGGGAAAGCTCAATGTTGTGCAATCACACCAAATGACATTGCCTTAGAAAAGTAGATCCATAGGTCATTTTGGGGGTGCTGTGAATTTGCACTAACAGTTTTGGCATGCCCGGTGGGACCTTAGAGGTCTTCCACTTCATCTTTTGCAGGTTGGTGTGTTCCTGTGAAGATTTCAGCCTTTGGAGGCAATTTCAAACACATCTGGCGACTCCATCTGATCAACAACCCATCTCTGAAGTTGCAGACCCTCTTTCCATTCATTTTCTTTCATTTTCATTCATTCTTCTTTCCATCTCTTCCATCTTCTTCCATTCCATGAAGTTGTGCAATCATGACTTCATTTCCATCATGGAATTCACATTTACAACAGCAGTATATTCCACCTCCAACATGTTTTACAACTCCTTCAAATCAGCATTTTGATCAAATTCAAAATCATCATGCTTACCCATATGAGCAATACCAAAATCAGTTTGGTTATGAAACATATCAAGAGCAAGGGTACGCATGCAATGAGGGAAGTCAAGAAGAAAATGCAGATTTCTTGGAGAAGATCCAAAAGATGGAGATTGGCATGGTGCAATCAAGAGCAACAGCTCAAATGGAGGCTTTCAGAATTGGTTTCAGAGCACCTTGTCCATGGGGAGGCCCTTTTCCAAGACACTTCAGCCCTCAGGAGAAGCTGGACTTCATGATTGAGATGCTGCCCCAACTTGCACAATGGACAGTAGAGATAGAGGCCTATAAACTTGGTGCTGAGCAACCTTGTCAATGGGTAAGTTCTACACCATCATCTGGTTTTTTCTTTCCATTCCTCAAGCAACACCATCTCATTTTGAATGCTTCAAATTCCAAATCCATTGCCCATGCTGCCCCAAGTGTTGATTTCATTTCTCCATCCCCTAGTCTTCCACCCCATCTCAATTCTTCTGTCCTTTTCCCTTCCAAACAGTCATCCCCTCCAAAGAAACAAGAGTTTCTACCTCCTCCACCACCACAAAAAATTGCAAAATCAATTGAGTTACAACCCACCCCTCCTCTTGCATTCCCAAATCCATGTTGGGAAGATAAAAATCAGAATCCAGTCAAGGACAGCAAAAAGAGGAGCCCAACAGAAAAGAAATGACAGACAATTTGAAGAGTTGGGCTGCTAAATTTGGGATAACAAAGATCCCCTTGATGGTTAAGCCTTCAGAGGAGGTAAAGGTTGAAGAACAAGTGGTGGCCAGGATTGATTTTGTTGCAGCAGAAGAAGAGCAAAAAGAAGAAGCAGATCAACAATCAATTTTCTCAGAATGTAGTGTCCATGTTGGCACTCTACTTGAAGGAAATGCTGATCCAATTCAAGTTGCACAATCAGCCATGGAAGAGGAAAGCTCTAAAAGAGATCTTGCAGCCCCAACTTGTCCTCTAGAGCAGCAGATTGAAGAGTTTGATTTGACAAACTTCATGCTAGAGGAAGAGTTCAATCAAGAGCAAGATTGTCTTCAAGCAGCAGAGGAAGGAGAAGCTGCTCCAAATCCAAAAGAAGAGGAGCACATTCCAGCTGTGGAGGAGAAAAATGCAGATCCAAAAGCTTTGAACACAAAACAGGCTATAGAAGAACCTTCAGTTCTTCCTTCCACTTCATCTCTCTCAAGCTCCAATGTTGAAGAAGAGTTTGATCTTTCAAACTTCATGTTTGAGAGTGAAGGAAACCATGGTGATCAAGTTGCAGATCAAGAGAACACCATGGAAGAGGTTGAACATTTGCAGCAGGACAACAATGAGGTAGTTTATCTGTCAGATTTGGAGGACTGTTTTGATGGAGAGGAACCAGTTGAAATCACATTGTTTTCTCCTTCATCATCCATCTTCCAAACACAAGAACCTGCTGCCATGAAGGAGAGCATTCATTTGCAGTAGCCTGCATTTTATAGCAGCTCTTTGGAATCAAAGATTGGAAGATTTTAATCTTCCATGTTCTTCACTGGAAGAGGAAGGAAAACAGCAGAAGAGTTCCACCATTTCTTCCACACCATCCATTCAAGAAGGTCTACAAGAAGACTCCATTTTTGGAGTTGAATTTCAGAGCTATGGGCATATCAAATGGATCAGACCTTGCCCAATCAGGTATTTGGCTTCATTGGAGCCAAAGGAGAAGCCAAAACCAGTCATGCTTGCTTCTAAGCATGAGGATGATATGCAAAGTACCAAGGATCAGCTGCAATACCTCTTCAATCCAAATGCAGAGCAACTAAAAGAGGTATTTGATTTGTTTTCAGTTGACACCTTGCTAATTTGGGTAGAAGACCAGCTTCTTGTTGATTTTCCACTCATCTAACTAGCCATGATCAGCTCCAAATCAATTGCATGGCTGCCAATTTTGAAGAAGGGAAGCTATTTTGCACAACCAGTTGCAGGGTTTGTTTAGCTTACCTTTGCTTCCAGTTAGAGTAGAGTAGGTAGGTTTTCTTTCAGCAGAAGAAGTGCTTGTGCACACTCTGCATATCCCACTTGGGGTATGTATGATTTCCAATTTTGTACATAGTTGTTTGGTGTTGTTTTGGTTGCTCTTGCACAGTCCATTTCAGTGGCATTTTGGTGAAGATCAACTCCAAGTTTCAGTGGGTTTCCAAGTGGCTCAGAGGTCAGATTTTCATAGTTCAGATCAGAATTGGTTATCAGGCTTGACTCCATGCCCAATGGATGCTTCAAAGGCCACTGATCATTCATCTAGCAGGCAGATGACCCCTGAGAGTCACCAAATTGTTAACCAAAATAAGCTCCCTCTTATTTTGGGTTAACTAGCTTCCTTTTGTGCCTCAGTCAAATTTTTACACATTTCAGGCACTCAAAATTTTCTAGGTATTGCTTCATCAGATAGAGAATTTTTTCCCCTTTCCAGAAAGGTAAGGAAGTCCTCCTAACTCCTTGTATTTTGCAAGTTATGGCTCGGTGGAGTTTGGAGGGAAAATTTGCCAAGGCGGACCCGCGGGAAATTTTTTGGCACTTAGCCTTTTGGGCTAAAAAACTCAAAGGAAAATTTTGGCCCTGAAAGCCCGCAAAGGAAAAAATTGTTTGAGGCCCGCAGCCTAATGAAATGATGCCACGTGTCAAGGTGGAGTGGCGGGGGTGGAAGGACTTCAAGTTTTTTGGCGTTTGGTCAAAATGCGTCAAAAGTAAAAAATAGAAGCGCATCCCCGCCGAGCAATAAAATGATGCCACGTGTCCAGTCAGCAGTGGGAGTCGGGGCATGGGAGCATTTTGGAATTTTTTCCAAAGTTGTAAAAGTGCAAAGGTAAAAAATTGAACTGCATCTCCACAGACTAGAATCAGAAGGTGCCACGTGTCTCAGCAGCGGAGTGGTCGGGCCACGGAGGATTTTGGGAAATTTTCCCAATTTTGCAAAAGGGGCAAAATGTTATTTTGAAGCCGCGGATCAACCAGAGGGTGCCACGTGTCATCAGAGGAGACAAGCATGGAGATTTTTTGGGAAATTTTCCCAATTTGAAAAAAGAGGAAAATGTTCAAATTTTGGCCCGCGAACCCGAATTTTGCCCTAATTTTGCCATTTTTGCCCTAAATCTTCAGAGGGCCATATCTTTCGCACCAGAGCTCATATTTTCATGATTTTGGTATCATTGGAAAGCTGTTGAAATCCTCTACATGATGGATGGTTCAATTTTGATTTTTGATGGAGATTTGTGGGAGAAAAATGGGAAAACGTCTCTGGCATGCAAAAAATGTAGAAATGGTTCCCAACCACCAAAATTAATGAAGTATGGGCCTCTTTCTTGCTCTGCGAAGCAATGTACTTGAAGTATGGGATTTTTCATGGAAACCCATCATTTTGTAGGCCAATTAAATGGATCTTGTCGGTGGTTGAAGTTTCAAATCAAATTTTCCCATGTTTTCTCATTTCTTTCATTCTGTTCGAGCGATAAAAGCCAGTTTTGGCTCATTTGTAAAAGGTTGTTCATCATTCTTCTCTGCCTCTCCCTTCTTTTCTTCCCCAGGGTTGAAAATGGAGTTTGAACCTCCTCCCCTACTCTGTAATGGCATTTTTTCCTCTTACCCATGAAATGATGATTCTGTGCAAACTTCTGGAGCAATAAAAAATGTGTTTTGTGATGCATTTGTCCATCCTTGCTCATTTTTTGGTTGTTTTCTTCTTGCCTCTCTTCATTGCAGGTATTTGTGCATGTTTGGATGTTCATTGCAGGTTTTGGAGCTGTGTTCATGGAGTTTTGGAACATTTTTTGTGTGAAATCCATCTTGGGTCTGTGATGCACTTGTCCATCCCTTCCATTGCTCACCTCTCTTTGTTTCCATGGCAGTTTTGATAGATGTTCAACATTTTTCTTCTCTGGTGTATCACCGTTTTAGTGTAGGCTCTATTTTTCTAGTTTTCTTTCTCTCCCTGTCTCCTTGGAAGTTAGATTAGGATTAGATTAGCTTGCCTGCACTGGAATAGCTTGTGGCAGGTAGTTTAGGAAGAGGAACCAACCTTCTCTGGAGAGCTTTCCCCATTTGCAAAGGTCCTACACTTTGGGAAAGCTCAATGTTGTGCAATCACACCAAATTGTGTAATGAAGTTGAGAACTTGCCTACTAGAGGGTCATAAACCCCTAGAGTGTTCTGGCAAAGGATCCACTCATCAAACTCAGCTTGGGAGAAACAATCATTCTCATTCCGAGAATGATCAACTTTATGCTCAACCATGTTAAAATCACCACCAACAATCCATGTGGGAGATAGTTCCCCATCCAATTCCATAAATTAAGCCTTGAGTGACTATCGTTTGGAGCATATATTTAGCATACTCCGATGAGTTTGTTCTGTGGCATCAGTGTAACCCACACACATCTATGAAATGATCCTCGTCTTTATCATCCAGATTATTCTGTAGCCAAGGAGCAAGACCCAGGACTGCCCGTCCCGCACCATGTTCGTGGGATGTTTGCAGAAATAGTAGATCCCTTGAGATACACCTTAATGCAGCGGAAAGTCTAGCTTTGCTGATTTTAACCTCCTGAAGATAAAGAATCTGGGGATTAAGTTTTCATCACTTTTCTAACTTTGAATTAGCGTTTAGGAAGGGATAGCACCCTTCCATTCCAACATACCGTTTTGCAGTTCATTGAGACAGTGAGAAGTTCTGTACCCGAGGGCCAAGAATCTATTGTTTAAGACTACTGATTGGTCCACACATCTGGCTGAAATATCTGTATAGCTGACTGCTGATGTTAACTTGTGTCTTGCGGCACGATGAGCATCAATCAACAACAACTAGTTGACGTTCATTGTTGTGTTGTCCGAAGAAACAGGAGTTTGAGAAGCACTGTCCATCTAGAGTTGAAGGCGATCAACAACAACTAGTTGACGTTCATTGTTGTCCGAGAAACAGGAGTTGAGAAGCACTGTCCATCTAGAGTTGAAGGCGAAGAGGTAGAGTTAATATGTCAGCTGGACTCTTTTCTTTTTCAAATTGTATGTGAGCCATCACCAATCACAATTTCCTTCTAGGAAGGATTGGCTCTAGAGGAATTTAAAATATAGAGATGGATGACCGGTGCTGCCGAATAACTGTACTTGAATTAGGCTTATTCAGAGTAAGTAGACTAGGTAGTTTGAGAAGTCTGTTTATATGGAGGTGTGGCTTTATCTGTTTGATGGTTGTTGCTAGAGCCAGAGCAAGAGCAGGAGTAATTCATCCCATGTGAGGTGTTATTGATCTTAGCATTGTCATTGTCTCTATTGGGATTCCATGGTCCATGATAGGGCAATCCCTGATCAATGTCCTTTTCTGTGATAAAAGCAAGCAATTGGTTAGTTAAGAAAACCCACAAGTTGTAGAACCTCAAACCCACGTCCAACAAGCATAATGGCTACAGGGAGAGGTTGTGTAAGGTCCATTTCAACAACACACGCCCAAGGGTGCACATGCAGGATGGCTAATTTGTCATTGTTGTTTTCAAATCAGACGACTCTGCCAAGTTCACCAGCTATCTCCTTTACAGAAGGTCTGAAGGCTAGATTAAAAAAAGGAAACTCTACCCACATGGGATATTTGAATCAAGGACTCTCCAAGTGAATGTCAAAGCTCCAGGCTTGTAGGTAACAGATTTGGCTACAATAACCCAGGTACCATACTGCAGTACAGCTTGGGCATATTCTGAGGACAAGAACATGCAAGAGATGTATCCTTTCCTCAGTCCTCTGACCGATTCTCTGGCCAAAACCTCTGTTTTCCCAATTAATCTTTTCCCATTTATAAATATCCTGTTCAGAAGGCACTTGTCTTGGAAAAAACAAAATGATAGTTTTATTGTGGCATTCAGCTATAACATCCACAGCAAATTATGTACATGCTAGCCGAGGTGAGAGACCCTTCTACATTCCACAAGGCATGAAACTCAATACCATAACTTATGATACCTACGCTAAACTTCAGGAGAGAATAGGGAGAAACATCTGCCACTACAGTATTCTTTGCAGGCTCTCCTTCAGGAAACTCTTTGAGATTTCTGATCATGGAGCTCTGCCCGACAATCATAGTCACAAGAAATGCAATGGCCCTAAGCTGTCGTGCATTTGAATGGGCTGTAACGTTCGCAATGTGAACAGGTTGCAAGCTGTTGCGTGTACAGTGTTATAACATCTCCACCTCCCATAAAATAAAACCTTCAATCCGCCTTCAACAGATAAAAAAATGTTTTAAAAGCATGCATTCTGAAAACAAAAACCGTTAACTCCTTCAATAAAAGCATAGAGGTAAACAATATTAAAATAAGGAAAACCATGTGATGGCAATGCAGTTTTTCTGCAGCCGCTGTTGTCTATGTCCATCATCATCTGCTGGTGTATCCATGCTGCTGCAACTGACTATTTACATATGCGAGAGGCGGCCCAATACTTGATGTAGGTTGAATCCATTTTGAAGTAGAATCAAATGCCCTAAAAATCCAAAAACAAATCATCTACCCGCAAAGAAATCCAAGGATTGAGGAAAGATAACTAGGAGTTGAAAGACAGATTTACGAAAGTCTACAATTATCAATTGAAGGGGCAGTTTCTTTATCACATACTTTTTATCATGGTAATATGGTCAGAGAAATATGAAGAAATTTTACTATCAAGAACATAGAAATTAAGAAAAATTTTGTAGGGGTTCACGGAAATTAGGACTAACATCTAGCTTTTACATTTGACAGCGTTTATCTTCCTTTAATATATGGTATTGTAAGGCCAATGCTCTCTACATTATATTATAATGTACAAGAGGAGTTTTATACTAGCATAATTGTTCTAGAATGGAAGAAATATGGAACAATGCACAAGTTTGAAGATAACAAGTATCCATGCTTTTCACCAAATATAGCTTTGATGTACAACACTTGATGAATGTAAAAAACAAAAGTTAGGAACATAAGTATGGAAAATCTGTTTCTTATTTGCAACCTCCCCAATAGCGTTTCTTTTCTTATCACATTTCCATTCTGGTAGTTGTTTCTCATTTCTGGTAACTATGCCGACAATCAAGGGAATTGCTGAACTGAGCCACTTCAGTCTGAGTTCAAGCAAGCCTACAGTAAGCTGATTTTCTTGCCCTGCATTCGTTTCCTTTTCGGCTTCAGTTGTTTATTTTTGGTTCTCTTTTTTGATACTTTTTGTAAGGTGAGATGTAATGCATGATATCTCGGAACTGATTTTGCACTCTAGATTATGGTCCTCCTGTTGAAAACAGTTACTTTTAATATATTGGTATTTTCTGGAAATAATCCTGGTTTGATAGCATCCTGGCACACCTTTTTGTAATCAATCACTTTGTTTCAGGTTTTATATAAAACTAGGCGATTTTAATAAAAGAAAAATTTAACAATATTCTTCATGAAAGACTTGAGTACTAAAATTCTAAAAGGCTTAGAAAACCACCTATTTGGTAATCCGAGAAAGATCAAAAAAGATTTAAGATCTGCAAATGTAAATTATTGTGATTCACTTCAAGCCTAAATCTGATGTCGCTGATGCAAATATATGTCTGAAATGCCTTTGAAACAGACAAATAGAATAAAAAAAGCTTCAGAGAAAGAACTAAAGACTGGACAGTTGAGTTTTATACCTGGCAAACATGTTGCTTTTGATATTGGATCCTGGCCACTTCTTAAATCCGCTTTGAGCTCAATCACATAAGAGAAAATATAGCTAATGTGCTCTTGAACAGCAGGCAAACATTCCATGGACTTGTTTAATGTAAAAAGAGTTCTTTCAATGTAGAGCATGGTCATTTCTGAATGATAAATTGACTTATCTTTTCATGAGCTAATTGGTTTCTGTTATGGTTATGGCATTGCATTGTCGCATTCTTCAGATTACTATCCTCAAGGAAACAGACAAGCAGAGTCTTCAAATAAGAATCTTGTCGCCATTGTTCGAAAGCTAGTCAATGACAACCAAAGGAATTGGCATGAGAAGTTGTACGATGCTTTATGGACTGATCATATAACCCCAAAGAGAGCAATTGGCATGTTCCCATTTCAGTTATATGGAATAGATGCTGAAAACCCATAACACTGGAATCGCCTGCCCTTCAGCTAGCTAAGGCAATTGAAGATGAACTGTTTAGAAATCCTCTTGGAAAGATAATTATGTATCTGCAGAAGCTTGAAGAAGAACGCATCGTCATGGTGGATCGGATTTCAGCTCGTCAACAAAGAGTTAAGAAGCTCTTTAACAGAAAAACTAGGCCATGTGATTTTCAAAATGGAGATATGGTCCTATGGGATAAAAGAAGGGCACCTAGAGGAAGCCACAGTAAGTTCGATTCACTTTGGCTTGGTCCTTTCAAGATCCAACATTTTTGTGGAGAAAAAATACTTATTAACTTGCCTATTTGGATGGGACTCATCTCCCATTGCCTTATAGCAGGCAGTACTTGAAGTAAGTGAGGAAGCTTTCTATTTTTGCATGGCACTTTTTGGTTTTTCATTTTAGATTGTTAAAACTGTAAAAGTCACTTAATTGACTTAATTAAGCAAAAGTGCAATTGTTAAATAACAATTAGTTATTTTGAAGTAGTTACAACCCATTTTGCCTATAAAAAGGTATCTCCTCCTTTGTAAAGGGTTGTTGGCTGATCTTTGTAAAAAAGACTTGGAAGAAGAGAGAATACAAAAGAGAGTTGTCTCTTTTCTCTCCTTCTTTTCTTTCCATTTTCTTGTGTTGCAATTTCATATAATAAGATTTGAAACTTTGCATTCGCTCGTCTTCTGTGAGTTACTGAACTTTGTGTCAATATTTGTTTTATGGGCAAGGATTTCTGTTATATAATATTGCAAGTTCTTTAAATCATTGACATGTAACAATCAGCTTTTTTGCTAGGACTTCAAGAAGGAAGTGAGGACTTTGAGCTTAAGCACGTGCATCCTGAACGTTGTTACTATAACGACAATATTTGATTCTCTTGGGATCACAGTGTTTGCTAGGTTGTTCATCCAAGTTCCGAAAGCATTCTCCATCTCGGAATTTGTCCCACTAAATTGAGTCAAATTCTTGGAGGCTTCTACCACCACATAGTTTAATCGAAACCACTTTGGTAGAATTCGAAACCACCTAGAAGGCCCACACAATCACGTCGAAGGCCACGATTCCAGGTTGAATGCATAAAAACGAATCAATTTGGTATATTTTCGTGTTATACCCTAGGCCGCGATTTTTGCCGATTTTCAACGATTTTTGCAGGTTATTTGATCAAGATTTATCGGCGATTTATCGGATTACAAAAATCGCGATTTTTCAGAAGTTTAATCGTTTTGATGGAGGAACACAATTTATCGCGATTTTTGAAATCAGAGCTTGGGATCACAGTGTTTGCTAGGTTGTTCATCCAAGTTCCGAAAGCATTCTCCATCTCGGAATTTGTCCCACTAAATTGAGTCAAATTCTTGGAGGCTTCTACCACCACATAGTTTAATTCAGAGAACTCATCCATTTTTTCTTGATTGAAGTCATCTATTTGCTTTGAATAATTCTTCTTTAACCAGTCTGTTGAACTGTTCTTTGATTTCACCCACCGTATTCCTTTGAGAGGAATCATCTTGGAAAAGATCACAATGAAGGGGTTAAAATCAACAAAAACTTCATCCTTTAAAGACTCACCTTTCTAAATGAAATTCTACAAATCTGTTTAAGCTTCTTCTAGAATCTTGGGCCTCCATTCCACACTACGGGACCAAGTTTGAGAAATGTTATCCTTTGAATTGATACTCAAATCCTGAATCACATCAGCACAATTTGGCCTCTTTCAATGTCTTCAATTCCAAAATCTATTTGTTTGTGGGCAGCCACTAGATTCTCATATATTGTGCATCCCTCGTCAATGAATTTCAATCCATTTATCAACAAATTCTCAACCCGTGCTTTGGTAACTTTATCTCGTAGAGTATGCTTATGGACTTTTGAGAAGGCCTTGATTGGCTAGATTTTCTGCATAGCATCAAACCTAGGCAGTCATGAGATAAATCTCCCTCATTTAACCGGTGAGGCTCCCGTGTCAGATTTGTCAATATAAATGTGTTTTTATCTATCAGGGGTTTTACTTTAACCACTTAGTTCATGAACCATAACTAAGAAGTTCTGCAGCAAGTAAGCAGCTGTTTAAGAAAGGAAAATTATAGAAGAAGAAAGTAAAGGAATTACAGAGAAGAAGTAAGGAAGATGTGCATCCCAATTAGTAGATAGCAGAGCTAATTGCATGCACATAGAAGAAACTTAATAGATTTGAACACACAGAATTATAAAGCAAAGGCAGTTCTAGATCCAGATCTAAAATAACACAAAGTTTACTTTAAAGATCTAAGATTTAAAAGCAAGAAACACAGTACGCCGTGACACAAAGTTCTCCGGAAACCTGCTTCTTTGTATTCCTCTGCAACAAGTGGCTCTCAGGGGTTCAGCACAAAGTCTAGAACACAAGATTGCTTCTTACAAATTCTGATCGATGATTAACCCGTAGGTTCTTCTCCTACTTATAGAATGTAGGAGGGAAAGTACAAATAGAAGACTCAAACTGAACTAAAGTATGAACAACAAGTAAAGATGACATTTGGCAATCATCCTCAACTAACTTCTTCTTAAGTGACACATGTATCACTTAACTAATAGAAAGGTTCCACATGACTTCAAGTAATGGTTGCAAAACCAACAACTTAGAAGTTTACAATTTCATCCGGGAACATAGAAAGTAGAAGAAGAAAGAAATAGAAGAAGTCATGCCAGCTGTAACATCTACATCTTCTTCTTGTTCTGATATCTGATATACTTGTCGAACACATAATTCAGCATCTTTCCATCTGTTTTAGCTACTGCTTCCTTTTCTGTCCTGAATTGCAGCAATCCTTCATTCAACACTTTGCTGCATGCTTCCACTTCTTCCAAACTTGGCCCAAATCTCGCAATGTCCGCCTGCAGTGTCACCAGCCTACTGATAGAGTTCATCGTGAAAGGCTTGGTGGTTTTATCAATCCTCTTTTGCACCATCAGAAGAGAACCTTCCAGGGAATCATGCACCTCGTTAGAAACAATCCGCACGTATGAAGTAACACCTCCATCCACTCTTTCCTCAGTGAAAGAAATGATACTGTCCGGCAAATCTGATGTTCTACTCTCAAGCGCCTGCATCCTCTTCAGCAAAACTCTGCAGATCTCCAAACGGAAAGATACTGCAAACTCTAGCTGCTTCCCCTTCTCGACTGATCCATCCGGCACAATTTGTTCTGCAACCAATACATCTCCCGGCAGCTTGTTGATCTCGGCCAAAATACTCAGGTTACTCTCTGCAACTGTATTCATTCCTTCTATGCTTTCTATCAGTTGCTTTAGTTGATTTGCTGCATCGTTCATAACCTTTAGGCGGGCTGGCACTTCCCCAAGTTGCACAGAAGCTTGACGAATAATCAGATCCTTCCATTCGTCAATAGCCTTTACTTGATTGCTTGCATCTTCCATTTCCTGCATAAGATGATCACTCACCTGCGCTGAAATGGGCTGAACGGAAGGTTTAGCAACCTTGGCTATGATCTCACATAATTGAGATATTTGCTTCTGCAGCTCTTCTTTCTCCGCCTTTTCACTGTCAAGCCTAAGGAACAAAGCATCCAGCAACGTCTGCGTGTCCTGCTTCAATCCTTCAGTGGTAGCTTGACCGAGTGGTATTTTGGTCACCGTCACATCTTCTGCCGTGAGCTCCTCTTCTACCTTTCCTTCCGCCGGAATTGATATCTCAGCAAACTTCTCTCCCGAATCCTTGATGATCAACCTAGAAGTTGCTTTAGCAACTTTAGGCCTTCTGTCTCTTCTGCTCAGATCCTGAAGTAGCTGCAAGTCATGTTCCTCTAAGTTCATCTCTACTCTTGCTTCCGGAACCAACTGCAAAGCTAACCATTCCGAGAAATTACTTCTCGGAGAGTGAGAAGTCGCTGAGTGCACTACCATCTCCCGCTCTGCATCCTCTCCATCAGAAAGTGCCACAGTATCATGGCTGCCATCTTCTGAAACATCCAAGGACAAAGCTCTTTCGAACTCCGTCATCTGCAGCTTCAACATCTCCTCTGGAACGGGTGATGAATGAAGTGGCTGCGGAGAGAAGATGAACGTTGCTGGTTTCAATGAAGGCATGGAAACATCCTGCTGCTGTGGTGCAATAGTTGGTGATCCTCTAGGTACTGGAGAAGTCGGAGTCAAAGCTATGGTCGTAGAAGTGGTCTTCTCTTTCTCTTGAGATCTTCTGCGTACTTTCAACTTCTCGGACCTTCTGCTGCTCTCTCCTTCATGCTTTCGCTTGAGGGAATCTCCTGTGCCGAAGTTGCCTGTGATTTGGTTCATCAATACTTCATCAAGGCAGTATCCCTTCGTTAGCAACCAGCTCGAAGTACTCACCAACACAGCTCCAGATCTTTCTTCTATTGTGCTGCAGCCGCCATTGCTATCCTGCAGTATAGCTTTATCTCCTCCCATTTGATGGTAAGTGTCAAGTACCACGTTCCCATCATCTTTAAGATCCGCAGGTATCCGCGCTAGTCCAAAGTCAAATACTTGCTTTGCCGATAGCCTGCTGAAATCTTTCTTTCTGACCTCGTACTCACTTCTGCACTTCATCCAGAAATCTTCTAACGAAGGCACATGTGCGTACTCCTGGGAGATTGTCTTCCTGGCTATTCCAAATGGATCGAAATTAAGCCGCGCAGGGAAGAACTCTTGCTCATACTCGGACAACATTTGTGCTTCCATCCCTCGAGCTCTGTGAATGCTGATGCAACTGTAATATCCCACAGTGAGTGGGAAGAAGCCCGTAGACTTGTGCCGCTTCGACTGAAGGTCGTGTAACTCCACAAGTTGCCTGCTCAGCTCCATGGCGATCAATCTGTCACTCGGGTACCTTGGCATCTTTATTGGTTCACCTGAAAAGCTCGTAACCCTGAGGTATGTGAAATCTGCAAACTGGATGAATACACTGCCAATCTTGGACACTGCTTCCCATGCTTCCTTGCTTACCCTGTGAGTCTTCAAGTCTTTGTCTAACCTGCAGATGAAATCGTAGAAGAAGCCATCGTTGATCACTTTGAAGTCCTTCTCGCACGCAGGTACAGTAAGCTGTGGGTAGCACTCGAAAATGGGATCCTTGGAAAGAATACCACATCTATCCAGCTTGGAAAAGACACCCTGTGAAGCTGCAGCATACACCAAGTATGAAGTCATCTTGAAGCTGAAGGTACGCTTCACGTTCCGCAGTTGCTCACCGATGTTGCTGCTAATAATTTCTGACCAACTGATTATAGAATCAACCTTGTTGATTTCAATGGTCCTGATGAAAGCATACATCCATGTCCGGAAAGTGTAGGCATTCGCTTCACCATTCAACCTGCATAGCAATTTGACAATATCATCCGCCTCCTGCACCAAATTGGATCGTGGAAGAGTTCTCGGGAACTTGGAAGGGGATCTAGGCTTCTTCATGAACCGGCTATTCATGATGCTCACACAGTCAGCTCTATGCTTTTCCCACCTACTGTCAGCATCCTGAATGCTAATAGAAGTCACCACCTTTCGTACTGGAATCTTCAAACAATAATCGAAGAATTCTGCATCCAAACGAATTATTGTCTTTCCCGCAACATCACGCACTGATCTGGATGAAGGATGATAAGATCTAGCACACTCCATCACAAACTCTGGCAATTGGGCTGTACACGGGAAAGCTGCAGCTCGAATAATTCCACTACTTTTGACCGCACGCATGAGTGAAGTCTTTCCAGCTCTGGATCTGTCAATCAAATCAGAAAGAGGTTCTGGGCCTAGATCCGTGTCTCCTATGTCTGAAAGTTTAGAAGCAATGCATGAATCCATCGTGCTCTCTTTTTCATCTCCTTTTGCCATGGCTTTATCAATCTTTGTCTGAATAATTCTTTTTCTTCTAATTTGGCCGGATTTCTTCAATACTGGTGCAGATCTGGACAATTCTTCAGATTCGGAGGATATTTGCAATGTATTGGACATTGATAAAAACTCCTTTTCTTTTATAAAGCACCTGTAATGAGTTCCTGCAATTTATTCAGACAAAAATGGCCACCGGAGCATGAATAGTGAATTTAAATTATAAAAATCTGCACTTTTCAAGCCTGCTGCCCCAAAAATTGGTGTTTAATTTGCACATAAAGAGAGCATGAATCCTTTCAATCAACACCTGAGCTCCTGTAACACCTGTGAAAACAACTATGCAGACGAAGATCAACCTTCTCCAAAGCATGCGCCAAATCTGGAAGCTTTTAGCCTTTGTTAGCACTTTGTCTGTGCAAAATCCTTCCTCTAATGGGGGCGCACTTTTCCTCCTTGCTGCAATTCTTAACCTGTGAATTAAATAATTCATCCATATGGCTGCCCATGCTTATATAACCTTCACAATTCTATAATTAATAATTGCCCTAACAATTAAAGGCAATTAATTAATTAAAAATCATGCTTTTCTCTTTTAAAAATAGCATGTTTAAGGACAGCCATCCAATAAATTAAATTAATCCAATTTAATCCTTCACACAGCACTTCACTCAAGCCTCACAGTGTGCTTTGACCATAGCCACTGAAAATAGAAATTAATTTAATGATTTAATGCTTCAAAAATCATTAAATAATGCCCAAATGGGGCGCACTTTTTGAGAGAAGGGGGCAGCCACTAAATAAATTAAATTTAATTAATTTAATTTATTTCTTTTATTCCTCCTTTGACTTTTTGACCTCCTCAAGCTTGGGCGCACTTTTTGAAGGAAGAAAGATTATTAAAAATAATCAATTTAATCACTTTAATCCATCACCAAAGGGGGCGCACTTTTTTGCACATGTAATTCTATTTTTAAGAATTTTTCCATAATGGGATTCTTTACCCTGCCAGGCAGGCACCAAAATCCCGTGATCCACTTAAGTGATTTGACTTTGACAATGGGATTCTTTACCCTGCAAGGCAGGCACTAAAATCCCATGATTTCACTTAAGTCACTTTCCTTTTATTATATCATGGGAATTTTTACCCTGCAAGGCAGGCAATAAATTCCCACCTGCCTGCAGCCTCTATTTTTCCCACTGCAGCTTAAGTGACTTTTATAACACGGGAAAAAGTACCCTGCCAGGCAGGTATACAATTCCCATCCTGCCTGCGGCTTATATTTTTCCCATCGCAGCTTAAATCCTTTGTTTTCCAAAAATGCGCCCATCCCCGCAGGGGCTTTTCTGTGCACGACTTCGCTTTTTCCCAGTGATCCAGACCTCCGATGATGACTTCCTCCGGGCAAAATGTGCGTGTATGTTTTCCAGCTGCTCCAGGCCAAAAATCGGGCTTACCCGGCGAAGGAGTTGTTCCAGAGAAATTTTACAGAAAACAGAACGGGACACCACAAAAACACGAAAAATTGCCAAAAGTTACAAATAAAGCCCAAAACTTAAAATAAGTTAAAATCCTTCTGGTACATAGGAATAATAACATATTCGCTTATAACAGAGTTGAAACGGAGCGCAAATAGCCTCATACGGGGCTCAAAATAATTAAATACAAATTTCCCGCAGACAAATCCCGACGACAGAATAAAACAATTTTGGGCATCTGGGTATTTGGCGAAAAGGGCTAATATGGCTCTTTGGGATTATCTTGACGCAATACAAGAACTTTCAGGCAATAAAAACAACAAATGACCCACTATTTTAAAAGTACGAAATTTTTTCGAATTGGGTAGTCACAGATTTCAGGGTGAAATCTGAGTGACACCAGAAATTCTCTCTCAAGTTTGTACATATCCTTCGGGGGTAGATTCTCCGTGTGATATTCTTGTAAGTTCATAATCTGCTGCAGTGATCTCATACTGGGAAATTTTATCGACTATAGGCTTTGCAATTTCAATAAATTGTTGTCCTGAGGTATCAGTCACAAGGCAAGAAATCGTTATAGCTTTCTTGGGAGCAAGGGTGCTAAGGAAAGCGGCTACAACATCATAATCACAAACACTTATTTTAGATTGATCTTTTTTTTTCTCAACCATTGGTTGAAACCATGAGAAAGGGGTACCAATGACATCTTCTACCAACGAACTTGCAATAGGTCACTAAGAGTGATAGGTGGAGGAGAAGGCACAGGTGCAGGGATGATTTCTATAGATAGAGATTTCTCAATAGATACCTATGGGGAATCTAGGGGATTTTCTTATAGTCACATTTCTATCTTGAACTACTCGCTTCGGTTATGCTCTTTGTAGGAATTTCAGTAGACTTTTCTTCTTCTCTCCTCTTCTTCCTCCTTTTTTTCTTCAACAATTTCAACCTTTCAATTTTTGGATCAGCCATCAGAAGGCCACACATAGAGTTTCATACTTGGTTGCTGCTGGATTGAGGAACAAGGTACATCTTGGGAAACAATGGCTTTCTCAAAAGCATTGAATTCTGCCAATTTCTTCATGAACCACTTTTTGGTTCTCAAGAGAATAGGTGCAGTTAGATCATCAATGTTATCCTTTTCCTTTTAGGATCAATAAATGATAGGAAGAGGAGAATATTGAAGGGAATTTATAAATTTAGGTTCAAATAAATATTATCCATCATCTACCATACCTTCAGGTACCTAATACAATTGAAAAAATTGAATTTGTTGGAGATTCATCCTCCCAAATCATCTTTTTTGACTTCAAATTCATCATCACAATCTTCCCAGTAATCTTCAATAGTTGGAAAATGAGAGTATGAGGTTAGAAATTGAAGATTGTTGTTGATGAAGTTTTTTTCTATCAAATGATGTTCTCTTGTGGAAAGGATGCATATTGAACGGGGCAATTGTTCTCTCAACATTTTAAGCATCAATACCTGATCTACAAATGTAGTTTCGAGAGACAAGGGAAATCGAGAGACAAGGGAAATTGAATGCATGAAAATTTATTATACCTATAACTCCTGTGGAGGATGTCCAATTATCTACATAGTTCAATCAAGATGAGCTTATCATTGCAATAAATTGGAAGCTTGTACAATTCCCTCAAATCCTCACAACTTGAATATAGGAGAACCTTTGAAATTGAATGAAAAAGTTACCAAACTTGGTTACCAATTGTTTTGCTTCCTGAGAGATTATGTTGGTGGTACATCCTTCCAATAACCTGACTATGAACATGGTAAATGCATCATTCACCCTTTTGAAATGACTCTTTGTTGTCAAAGATTCAGTTGGGTGTAACACTCATAAATGGGTTGAGAGATATTTTGTCCTCCCTGATTTGAAAGGCCAACCCAAATTCTATATCATGCAATGGCATACATCAAATAGGAAAGTCATATAAAATGACTTAGTGTTATGTACTTGAGTGAGTTGCTTGGTTAAATTTTCAAATGATTTCTCCCCAACTCAAAGCTTGTTTACCTTCACATATCAAGTTGATGAAAATACTCATCCAATCATGAAATTCTCTTGTGGATGGAAAGACCCATTACTCTAGCTAAAAGAGTAATAATATTATCCGACAATTCTTCAATGAAATCATTCCTGTAAAGGGTTTTGGACCAACTTGGAAGGTCCTTTCTTCTTAGCTTTTAACCAAGACTTGGAAATCATGGTTATTAAGTGTTAAATCAAAATCATGTTATGTTGTTTATAGATATAATACCTTAGCACATACATTAAGAGTGATTCCGAGGGCTAGGTTGATATGATATGCATCTAATCGAGCAAGAACTTGGCCTTGAGAATCTTTCAATTACTTGGTTTGGGGATCAAAACATGAAGCGTAGGCCAACACCATGTCAGCACACTAAACAAAAGTAGAAAATCCATCCGCATGTGCTAAACCATTATTGAAAATTTGGTCAGCCAATGCAGTCCTCTTTCCATCCTCCATTTTGCTTTAGAATTTAGCTAAATCCATATGTTTTACATCATTGTCCCTAATTTGAGGAACAATGGTTTGATTCCTACATAATAAAGTTCAATTTAAGTTGTTGACAAGTTATTAGTGGGCATAGCAAGGACAAAATTTTCTATGGGATTTTACGCAATCTACGCTAATGCTTCATTAGACTTGGGAACTTCTACTGCATTTTTGTACTTGGTTTCTCACCAAAGCAACAGTCCATTGGGCATATAGCGGCAACGCGCCTTCGAGGAGCTCAAACATTTCCTCTGTCCAACACCTATTTCAGCAATACTCGAAATATTCCACCCCTTTGAGATCTAGACTGATGCAACTGACCATGCACTTGGTGCAATACTCATACAACATAGACATCCTAATCGAATATCACTTACAGACATTTAATGACACGGTTCAACATTACACCTATGAAAAAGAGTTATACACCATTGTTAAAGCATTTAAGCAATGGGACTACTACATCTTGGGTAAGAAGACAATCATCGATATTGATCATGATCGTAAGCCATTTCATTTTCTGCATACAAAGAGCACGTTGAAGAATGTGTGCCACATAAAATGGATGACTTACTTGCATCAATTCCATCTGGTGTTCAAGCACAAGAAGGGTAAAAGACAGCACGGCAATAGATTGCCTAAGCCGCCCTTCAGTGCAAGTGCTCATCACGGTGCTTGACACACGTGGCCACAACTTCTCTGATTGGGTATCTCTCTACTTAGCAAACTGCAACTTTGCAAAAACACATGCCACACTTGAGCAAGGTGAATAGCTTCGCAAATTCCACGCGTACAAAAAGTTTCTCTACAAGCTTGGACATCTTTGTGTTCCTGATGGTGCACCTCACCAAGATAGCAAGACACTTCAATGTTACCAAGACATTGGCAACACCACAACAACACTTCTACTGGCCTCACATGCACACAAGCATTGAATGCCACATCAAGTCTAGCATTCCTTCTTGCATTGCCAAGCCCACAAATAGGAAACTAGGACTTTACACACCTTTTTTGAATCGATACAAGCATTGGGAATCTATCAACATAGATTTCATGACTGAACTACCTATGATGCAACACCATAATGACTCTATGTTTGTTGTAGTGGATAGATTTTCAAAGTTGGCCATCACAGTTGCTTGCAAGAAGGGCATCATCGGCCTTGCAACATCTCGCACCATCTATGCAGCCTCATGATACTCTTGCCTGCATGAGCAATGCCTTATGCCATACCACACAGACTTCCAATGTCACTCAAGACCATCAAAACATGCGGCCATCTGGCAACTCCTCACTGCGTTGCGGCCCCCCAAGTAGCACTTTCCAATCCCGCACAACATCAAACCACTTGACAACAAACCACAACATTAGAAATTCAACCATCACACTTGTAAGAAGGTGAACCGTCACTTGGGCAGAAGATGAACCATTTTTTAACCGCTCTATTGCCTTCTTATAATGATTTGTAAATGTATTGTAAGTCGTTCGACCCTGAGGGGATCATGAATCAACATCATCAGAGATCAAAACAACTAGCATATGCCTCACATAACTAACCTTCGAATGGTCATTGTAGTTTCATGGTAGTCTAGAAAAATCAGTTAGGAAGTGTCTTCCCCCTTTTGATCATGAAAATCTTCATTCTCAGCTGTAGTGAACATTGTACACTTATGTACCTTACCCTATCCTATCATCGAATAGAGGTTGCATTATTTTGCAAATATTCTGCATTCCAATGTATTTTTGTTTAAAATCTATAAACCATAGTTTGCCAGCCAAGTTATAGGGTTGTCCTCCAAGCCGCCATCTTGAGCCCCATGATTCGGATCAAAAATACAAATGTGTTTACATCATGCAAAAACACAGATTTATGATATGATTACAACAGCTCTTTCAAGTAAAAATACCAAAACATCAAACTGTTAAAATGATGACAAACAAACTAGGGCCTAAAGCATAAAAGAAAATATTGAAATATTAAAATTTCATTACAACATGCTTTTCTATCAAAATAGACCCAACAAAGCCACCAACTAGTCAACGTCGGCATTTTTCTCTACCAGTTTGATTGGCAGCTTGAGCAGCAGGATTGAATTAGTGATTTGGCAAGTCCTCCTATACCTTGTGGTCATGGTCAAGCCGGCATTCTTTGTTGGCATATTCTTGTGCATTCCATGGCTTGGTACTAGCTGATGCGCCCACAAGAATGTGATTGTTCTCCTCAGATGCCAACAAAGCAAGAGCATCAGCAACTGTATTTTTCCTTCCCCTCCCATCTTTTGAAGCTTTATCACTTTCAATGCTCCAAATCAGGTTTTCAAATTGGTTTTGTATGAAATTTCTTTCTTAAGTCAACTCCTTGATGTCTTGTTCCATTTATAATTTCAGACAACATTGAGCTGCTCAAAGCAAGAATCATAGAATCTCTCGCATGCATTAGACAAGCTAAATAAAGAACATAACATAAAAGCAACAATCCTCAGTTTAAGTGAGGATGGATGTATCCAAAAAAACTCATAACCTGTTATCAAGTCTAGCCAATTCTTTCTGCAAATGTTTTACACTTTTACTAATACCTCATCTGACATAAGTACATTGACATGCACACTAGTCACTGTTTCATTTGCACAAGTAGCAAAGAAATGTTTTATGTGATCATTCCACATGGACCCAAGCAGGTCTCACTGTAAAGATGATTGCATTGCTTACATTGCTTCTCAATGCATGTTGAAGAAGATAAGTAAATGTTTTTTTAATTGTGAATGAGATGCAACGCTTCCTGATTTTGTTGCTTCAACTTTGATATTATATCTTGTTCTATCCGATGTGAGCATCTCTTCTTCCCTTTTATACCCTCACCATAATAGCGGCTTATCACTGCTGCATTTCTCTTTCAATTTTTTATTGATTCCTTTACAAAATACTTTAGTGGCAATATTACATGTCTCTTTCACACGTTGGAGATGAATGCTACAAAAACGCTTGTGCTCATATTAATTATAGAAGCATTCTGCAAAAGAGCTATAAAATCAACATGGTCATTAAAAGAGGGATGAAATCTAATCAAAAGCTAGGGTAGGATCTGATAATCTTAAAGATTAGGGCTGTTAACAATCCTCTCCAAAAATTTTTTCCAAGGGAATGACAATCTCCTTAATTCTACCTCCATGTACATGGCATCTACAGGGTCTCCTTTGATCAACAGGAAGACATGAGTTCTTTAGGTTATGGAGACGTATCAGGTGTCTCACAGTTCAATTATCTGCATTTTTGGCTTATCAAATTCTAATCCAGCAGGAAGGTGAAGATCACACAACTGGGTGACACGTTAAAAGTTAAGTACTTCACATTTTTATCATCCTGAACAACAAATGAATCTGATACCATCCCATCCCTTTCTCTCCCTTCACCCAAGAAAAGGAAAAAAAAAGGCAAAAGAAAGCAATCAACTTCAAAAGAAAGACCTGTTGTTACTACTTGTACTTCTCTGGTAAGTATTAAAAATCTGCACTGTTCAAATATTTGGTCAATTATGTACATGCTAGCCGACATGTTGTTACTACTTGTACTTCTCTGGTAAGTATTAAAAATCTGCACTGTTCAAATATTTGGTCAATTATGTACATGCAAGCCAACATGTTAGACCATTTGGAGTTGTCTCAGAAGACAAGACATAGACTCAACACCCTTCGATAAGATAACTATGCTAAACTTCAAAAGAGAGTTCAGATAAACAAACACCAAACTCTTTCAAAGCAAATAAAAAAGGCATCTACAATGTGCAACAAAACATTATTCTTCAGGAGAGACTCGAAGGATAACTAAAATCCTTAAAGAATTAACAAAACCTTATCTTCAATATAGTGAGTAATATTCCAAGCAGGATAGATAAAGATTTAAGACCTGCAAATGTAAATAACAATAATTCACTTCAAGAAAGCCAAAATCTGATGATTCTGATGCATACATGTAAAGAAACTTTTCAAACAGTCAAATGTGTTAAATATTTTTCAAGAAAGAACCATAGACTAAATGGTTAAGTTATGTACCTGGCAGAAATGAAATTGCTTTTTGATGTTGAACCTTAGCCACTTGTTCTTTGAACTCAATCACATAAGAGAAAATGCTGTTATTATTCTACCGAGCAGCAGTCTTGAAAATATAAATAATTATGGATTTTATTTCAAGTCAACAGAAGAACACACTTTGTTTCTTGGAAAATTGTCTCTGGATGGCAAATTAGCTTCTTTATCTCCAGTTTTATGAAAAGGACTCTTCCTTAAGCTTCTATTTTTTCGTTTAAATACATATTCTCAGATGTGCACAATAGAGTATTCTCATTTTGCTTGGGTGTCACTCAGATTTCACCCTGAAATCTGTGACTACCCAATCCGAAAATTTTTCATACTTTTAAAATAGTGGGTCGTTTGTTGTTTTTATTGCCTGAAAGTTCCTGTATTGCGTCAAAATAATCCTAAAGAACCATATTAGCCTTTTTCGCCAAATACCCAGATGCCCAAAATTGTTTTATTCTATCGTCGGGATTTGTCTGCGGGAAATTTGTATTTAATTATTTTGAGCCCCGTATGAGGCTATTTGCGCTCTGTTTTAACTCTATTATGAGCGAATATGTTATTATTCCTATGTACCAGAAGGATTTTAACTTATTTTAAGTTTTGGGCTTTATTTGTAACTTTTGGCAATTTTTCGTGTTTTTGTGGTGTCCCGTTCTGTTTTCTGTAAAATTTCTCTGGAACAACTCCTTTGCCGGGTAAGCCCGATTTTTGGCCTGGAGCAGCTAGAAAACATATACGCACATTATGCCCGGAGGAAGTCGTCATCGGAGGTCTGGATCACTGGGAAAAAGCGAAGTCGTGCACAGAAAAGCCCCTGCGGGGATGGGCGCATTTTTGGAAAACAAAGGATTTAAGCTGCGATGGGAAAAATATAAGCCGCAGGCAGGGTGGAAATTTTATACCTGCCTGGCAGGGTACTTTTCCCCGTGTTATAAAAATCACTTAAGTGGATCACGGGATTTTGGTGCCTGCCTGGCAGGGTAAAGAATCCCATTATCAAAAAATTCTTAAAAATAGAATTACATGTGCAAAAAAGTGCGCCCCCTTTGGTGAGAGATTAAAAGGATTAAAGTTGATTATTTTTATTAATCTTTCTTCTCAAAAAGTGCGCCCAAGCTTGGAGGAGGTCAACAAGTCAAAGATGGAATAAAAGAAAGGAGTCAAATGCATTAAATTTAATTTATTTAATGGCTGCCCTCTTCCTCTCAAAAAGTGCGCCCCATTTGGGTATTATTTAATGTTTTTTAAGGCATTAAAACATTAAATTAATTTCTATTTTCAGTGGCTATGGTCAAAGCACACTGTGGGGCTTGAGTGAAGTGCTGTGTGAAGGATTAAATTGGATTAATTTAATTTATTGGATGGCTGTCCTTAAACATGCTATTTTTAAAAGAGAAAAAGCATGATTTTTAATTAATTAATTGCCTTTAATTGTTAGAGCAATTATTAATTATAGAATTGTGAAGGTTATATAAGCATGGGCAGCCATATGGGTGAATAATTTAATTCACAGGTAAAGAATTGCAGCTAGGAGGAAAAGTGCGCCCCCATTAGAGGAAGGATTTTGTTCAGACAAAGTGCTAACAAGGCTAAAAGCTTCCAGATTTGGCGCATGCTTTGGAGAAGGTTGATCTTCGTCTGCATAGTTGTTTTCACAGGTGTTACAGGAGCTCAGGTGTTGATTGAAAGGATTCATGCTCTCTTTATGTGCAAATTAAACACCAATTTTTGGGGCAGCAGGCTTGAAAAGTGCAGATTTTTATAATTTAAATTCACTATTCATGCTCCGGTGGCCATTTTTGTCTGAATAAATTGCAGGAATTCATTACAGGTGCTTTACAAAAGAAAAGGAGTTTTTATCAATGTCCAATACATTGCAAATATCCTCCGAATCTGAAGAATTGTCCAGATCTGCACCAGTATTGAAGAAATCCGGCCAAGTTAGAAGAAAAAGAATTATTCAGACAAAGATAGATAAAGCCATGGCGAAAGGAGATGAAAAAGAGAGCACGATGGATTCATGCATTGCTTCCAAACTTTCAGACATAGGAGACACAGATCTAGGCCCAGAACCTCTTTCTGATTTGATTGATAGATCCAGAGCGGGAAAGACTTCACTCATGCGTGCGGTCAAAAGTAGCGGAATTATCCGAGCTGCAGCTTTCCCATGTACAGCCCAATTGCCAGAGTTCGTGATGGAGTGTGCTAGATCTTATCATCCTTCATCCAGATCAGTGCGTGATGTTGCGGGAAAGACAATAATTCGTTTGGATGCGGAATTCATCAATTATTGTCTGAAGATTCCAGTGCGAAAGGTGGTGACTTCTATTAGCATTCAGGATGCTGACAGTAGATGGGAGAAACATAGAGCTGATTGCGTGAGCATAATGAACAGCCGGTTCATGAAGAAGCCTAGATCCCCTTCAAAGTTCCCGAGAACTCTTCCACGGTCCAATTTGGTGCAGGAGGCAGATGATGTCGTCAAATTGCTATGCAGGTTGAATGGCGAAGCGAATGCCTACACTTTCCGTACATGGATGTATGCTTTCATCAGGACCATTGAAATCAACAAGGTTGATTCTATAATCAATTGGTCGGAAATTATTAGCAGCAACATCGGTGAGCAACTTCGGAACGTGAAGCGTACTTTCAGCTTCAAGATGACTTCGTACTTGGTATATGCTGCAGCTTCACAGGGTGTCTTTTCCAAGCTGGATAGATGTGGTGTTCTTTCCAAGGACCCCATTTTCGAGTGCTACCCACAGCTTACTGTACCTGCGTGCGAGAAGGACTTCAAAGTGATCAACGATGACTTCTTCTACGATTTCATCTGCAGGCTAGACAAAGACTTGAAGACTCACAGGGTAAGCAAGGAAGCGTGGGAAGCAGTGTCCAAGATTGGCAGTTTATTCATCCAGTTTGCAGATTTCACATACCTCAGGGTTACGGGCTTTTCTGGAGAACCTATAAAGATGCCCAGGTATCCAAGTGATAGATTGATCGCCATGGAGCTGAGCAGGCAACTCGTAGAGTTACACGACCTTCAGTTGAAACGGCACAAGTCTACGGGCTTCTTCCCAATCACTGTGGGATATTACAGTTGCATCAGCATTCACAGAGCTCGAGGGATGGAAGCGCAAATGTTATCCGAGTATGAGCAAGAGTTCTTCCCTGCACGGCTTAACTTCGATCCATTTGGAGTAGCCAGGAAGACAATCTCCCAGGAGTACGCACATGTGCCTTCGTTAGAAGATTTCTGGATGAAGTGCAGAAGTGAGTACGAGGTTAGAAAGAAAGATTTCAGCAGGCTATCAGCAAAGCAAGTGTTCGACTTTGGACTAGCGCGGATACCTGCGGATCTTAAAGATGATGGGAACGTGGTACTTGACACTTACCATCAAATGGGAGGAGATAAAGCTATACTGCAGGATAACATTGGAGGCTGCCATTCAATTGAAGAAAGATCTGGAGCTGTGTTGGTGAATACTTCGAACTGGCTGCTAACGAAGGGATACTGCCTTGATGAAGTATTGATGAATCAAATCACGGGCAACTTCGGCGCAGGAGATTCCCTCAAACGAAAGCATGAAGGAGAAAGCAGCAGAAGGTCCGAGAAGTTGAAAGTACACAGAAGATCTCAAGAGAAAGAGAAGACCACTTCTACGACCATAGCTTTGACTCCGACTTCTCCAGTACCCAGAAGATCACCAACTATTGCACCGCAGCAGCAGGATGCTTCCATGCCTTCATTGAAACCGGCGACGTTCGTTTTCTCTCCGCAGCCACTTCGTTCAGCACCCGTTCCAGAGGAGATGTTGAAGCTGCAGATGACGGAGTTCGAAAGAGCTTTGTCCTTGGATGTTTCAGAAGATGGCAGCCATGACACTGTGGCACTTTCTGACGGAGAGGATGCAGAGCGGGAGATGGTAGTGCACTCAGCGACTTCTTACTCCCCGAGAAATAACTTCTCGGGATGGTTAGCTTTGCAGTTGGTTCCGGAAGCAAGAGTAGAGATGAACTTAGAGGAGCATGACTTGCAGCTACTTCAGGATCTGAGCAGAAGAGACAGAAGGCCTAAAGTTGCTAAAGCAACTTCTAGGTTGATCATCAAAGATTCGGGAGAGAAGTTTGCTGAGATATCAATTCCGGCGGAAGGAAAGATAGAAGAGGAGCTCACGGCAGAAGATGTGACGGTGACCAAAATACCACTCGGTCAAGCTACCACTGAAGGATTGAAGCAGGACACGCAAACGTTGCTGGATGCTTTGTTCCTTAGGCTTGACAGTGAAAAGGCGGAGAAAGAAGAGCTGCAGAAGCAAATATCTCAATTATGTGAGATCATAGCCAAGGTTGCTAAACCTTCCATTCAGCCCATTTCAGAGCAGGTGAGTGATCATCTTATGCAGGAAATGGAAGATGCAAGCAATCAAGTAAAGGCTATTGACGAATGGAAGGATCTGATTATTCGTCAAGCTTCTGTGCAACTTGGGGAAGTGCCAGCCCGCCTAAAGGTTATGAAAGATGCAGCAAATCAACTAAAGCAACTGATGGAAAGCATAGAAGGCATGAATACAGTTGCAGAGAGTAACCTGAGTATTTTGGCCGAGATCAACAAGCTGCCGGGAGATGTATTGGTTGCAGAACAAATTGTACCGGATGGATCAGTCGAGAAGGGGAAGCAGCTAGAGTTTGCAGTATCTTTCCGTTTGGAGATCTGCAGAGTTTTGCTGAAAAGGATGCAGGTGCTTGAGAGTAGAACATCAGATTTACCAGACAGTATCATTTCTTTCACTGAGGAAAGAGTGGATGGAGGTGTTACTTCATACGTGCGGATTGTTTCTAACGAGGTGCATGATTCCCTGGAAGGTTCTCTTCTGATGGTGCAAAAGAGAATTGATAAAGCTACCAAGCCTTTCACGATGAATTCTATCAGTAGATTGGTGGCGCTGCAGGCAGACATTGCGAGGTTCGGGCCGAGTTTGGAAGAGGTGGAAGCATGCAGCAAAGTGTTGAATGAAGGGTTGCTGCAGTTCAGGACAGAGAAGGAAGCAGTGGCTAAAACAGATGGAAGGATGCTGAATTATATGTTCGACAAGTATATCAGATATCAGAACAAGAAGAAGATGTAAACATTACAGCTGGCATGACTTCTTCTATTCTTTCTTCTTCTATTTTCTATGTTCCCGGATGAAATTGTAAAACTTCTAAGTTATTGGTTTTGCAACCATTACTTGAAGTCATGTGGAACCATTCTATTAGTTAAGTGATACATGTGTCACTTAAGAAGAAGTTAGTTGAGGATGATTGCCAAATGTCATCTTTACTTGTTGTTCATACTTTAGTTCAGTTTGAGTCTTCTATTTGTACTTTCCCTCCTACATTCTATAAGTAGGAGAAGAACCTCCGGGTTAATGATCGATCAGAATTTGTAAGCAGCAATCTTGTGTTCTAGACTTTGTGCTGAACCCCTGAGAGCCACTTGTAGCAGAGGAATACAAAGAAGCAGGTTTCCGGAGAACTTTGTGTCACGGCGTACTGTGTTTCTTGCTTTTAAATCTTAGATCTTTTAAGTAAACTTTGTGTTATTTTAGATCTGGATCTAGAGCTGCCTTTGCTTTATAATTCTGTGTGTTCAAATCTATTAAGTTTCTTCTATGTGCATGCAATTAGCTCTGCTATCTACTAATTGGGATGCACATCTTCCTCATTTCTTCTCTGTAATTCCTTTACTTTCTTCTTCTATAATTTTCCTTTCTTAAACAGCTGCTTACTTGCTGCAGAACTTCTTAGTTATGGTTCATGAACTAAGTGGTTAAAGTAAAACCCCTGATAGATAATAACACATTTATATTGACAAATCTGACACGGGAGCCTCACCGGTTAAATGAGGGAGATTTATCTCATGACTGCCTAGGTTTGATGCTATGCAGAAAATCTAGCCATTTTCTTCTTTATCTGCAATGCTCAAAAGTTTCCTCTGAACTCTCTCACAGCTGCTGCATCGTTGCTTGTTCAATATGGTGAGTAGACAAAAGCACCGTACATATTTTTGAAGAGGCTCCAGAGCTATACTAGCATCCTAATGAAGCACTTCTTTAAAATCATTCAGCCTTACTGATTTCAACCAGCATTTCCAGACAAATTCCGGTTCCTTATGCACAGGCTATTTGGCTTAGGTGCCTTACCCATGTCACTAGAGGATCGAAATCTTATAAACATCTTCATACATAATATTTACTAGCTTCTAGCCTAAGTCACAAAGTTCGACTTCGAGTTCGGTGAGGATAAAATTTGGTTCAAGTTTGCCCAATGGATATTTTTGCCAAAAATCGCCATTAATTTTGAACAATAAAAAAAACACAAACTTATGTCAAATCACAATTTTTGACATGTAATACACGTTTTTAAACAATTCATACGGACAATACCCTATAGTGATACTATACCTAGCATAGTTCGCATTGTAATGTCCCACTATCCGGGATCAATATAAAATATGCAAATCAACAACCTCTTCAATACTTCAATAGCAAAATTGTAATCAGATCCCCTTGAACTTTGGTTGAGTAGATGACTTCAATAATACTCAAATAATAGGGGTTTAATTGCCTCTATCAACAATTTACCCAGATAATCCTCAGCTGAATTTAAAAATCAGTTCTAAACTTCTAATGCAAAACTCACTTAGTGCACCTCAAACAAGCAATGAAACTGCTGTAAATGAATACTGAAATTATTCTCAAAACCCTTACAACACTCAGCCAATGATGACCATTCAAAGCATACAAAATCAGCATTGGCAAACTTCTAATACCAGTCGCTGCAATATTGATCTAATATTCCATATATATGATCAATATAAAGAACATCAAACCCAATCAGTCCAGGACCATAGACATTCATAATATATTATCTACCATACTACGATGTAGATTGCTCATTGGAGGTTTTCCAGATCATTAGTGAATCATTAGGAATTTCAGATGCTAGCGCCACTCAGGCAATTCAGAGTTACTCAATGTGCACTAATGCAATGCCAAAAGTAATCAGATTTTCAGACCCCAGACAACCCCACTCAGATCGCTGGTTTTTGAGTGCCCAAAACACAACTAAATTATGCAAATCCAGTCGCATAAACATAGAATTATATAGACTTTGAACTGATCACTAAATACATGGGAAATTTCGCGGCCAGCAGACAAAAGAAGTATAACCATGAAGTCGATGATCTAAGCAAGCTTACTTCAACTACCAACCCATATCTAAATTTCACTCCAACTGAGATTCGCTGTAGCTAACAAAGCAAAAGATTAAACAATTCGCTGGGACCACATTGCTGGAAGATATAACTTCCAAACATACATCAAACAGTATCAAATGCTCACTCCAAATAAGTCGCTTTCCTAAATAATAGGGTCCCTTCAGCATTCAATTTAGATCAAGTTCAAGTTCGCTAAACACATGGGGTTAATACCCAAACTTGCCAAAACACAACCGATCCAATACCAAAAAATGAGCACTTTAACCAGACACCAATCAATATGCAGATTTATGGAAGGTTACTCAATCTTGAAATATTGGCTTGAAATGAGTTGCTAAAGCCAATGAAATAAACTACACAGTTCGCTGTCAAAGGGGACTGTCAAAGGGATCATACAAATCATGCAACTCCTAGCTCATTTAAAACCACTCAAACTAATCCACCTAAAATAATTGGAGAAGTCGCTGCAAAATAAAGACTGTGAATCATACCAAATCAAGCACTCAATATGTCAACAAACCATTCTCACAAATGCACAGCAAATAAACTTGCGAGGATAGAATAAATACTCCAATCAATAAAAGAAACCAGCTCTAAGATCCCTAATTCTGAAATAGAAGAAATAAGATTCCACAACCATCCAGTTCCAATTTGTATTTACATCAACTTCTTCACCCAAAGCAAGTTGCTGAATCTTCAATACAAATAGATTGCAAATCTCATGAACACTCTTCAGTTGAATAATATAACCAGCTCAATACGCAAGAGAGAGAGAGAGAGACATCAATGGGCATGCATCCCAACTCCAAGCATGGAGTATCAAATAAATCATCATCATAACATAATAACAATGATCCTAGCACTCCTTTTATAAGCAAGGAGGCACAAAATTCAAAATCCCTAGGAGAGGGAAATTATTAAATAAAAGCAGTTTATTTTCCCTAGGTGTGGCGTCCCCTTTTCTAAGGGTGATTTTATCAATAAAAGCCACCTAAATATTTATTTAATTAATTCCTCCATTTAATTTTATATTTTGGGAATTAAATTATAATTAAATAATTAAATAATATGCTTTCTAATGTCAAATGATAAAAATCACTCCCCAGGCAATAATATTTAATTATTTAATATAATTTTCCCCTTGTAACATCCCAAAGCCCACGGGAAAAGATAGGCTAAGGGTCTTCAAAAAATACTTGGAAGACCAAAAAGAATTTGACTCAGCAAATAGTTGGCAACTTACAAAAATACCTAAAAAAATTTCAAAACATAAATTTTATGCAAAAGCTACAAAATGTATCAAATGAGTCTGTAAAACATTGAGAAGTGTTTTCTATTACGGTGTTTTGAATACAAATAGAACAAAATTGCATCCTTGCGAATCCAAATGCGAGTTTGATAATTCTTATGCTTTATGATGATTGTTATGCCTAAACTTCTCATCATAAATTCATATCTATATGCAAGTTACAAATTAAATAATTTACATTTTCCTTTTCCCTGTTCGAGAGCATATATTGGGGAGAGGGTCTAGTGCCTCACTAATTCCCATTGGTGTCACTCCAGCCTTAGAAGAAAATGGTAGTGGCTCCTCTAATGTATGTATACATCGTCTCCAAATATGTCATCCAATCCAATATTCCAATCTTCAAGTGAATACAACAGCTAATTGATAAGTCTTGCAGCATGAAGGTTTATGATCTGATTGGTCATACACTATCATCATAAATTACATATCTATGCAAGTTACAAATTACAATAATTTACATTTCATAGCCTTTTCCTCTATTCAAGAGATATAATGGGGAGAGGGTCTAGTGCCTCTACTAATTCCCATTGCTCACTCCAATATGGTTTTTGAAATGGCAGTGGCTCCTCTAAGTATGTTCAACATCATCTCCAAATATTATCATCCAATCTGCTTCTCATGTGTGTGCTTGGAAACTCCCTCCATAGCTTCCCTTTGAAAGCAACCTATCTCATCCTCTGTGAATGTGGGGATGTCCTTTCCTTAAACGCAATAAATCATTTATGGATCAACCTCATCCAAATTAATTTTGTGATTTCATTGTCCACCTTTTTTAAGATCTAGGTAGCCAGTCGTACCCTACTTGGGCATGTGCTTATCCCAGGTACGTACCGTAGCCAATACGATAAAATACGGGTACAACTACGCCCACTTGGCATTCAGCAGTACCCGGGTACGTCTGGGTACTTTGTGGGACATACACAGAAATTTTGAGACAAGTCTTCTGAATGGTCATATCCACAGTGATAAAAAACAACTTTTTAAATAATTTTTTAAAACCTTTTTGTGGGGGTCAATAAAGGTCAATAGATGGGATCACGTAAACGATTCAACTGTGGTAAAACAAGGGCATTCACATAAGTACATAAAACATTGGTTGAAAATTGTAATGTCCCTTTTTCCCACTCAAGGACCTAATTTTGGACTTATTTCCATTCCCTTTTCCATGGCAACGAATTAGAAGAGTTGGGAGAAGGAATTGAGCTTCCTTTGCATTTTGTTTTCTAATTTTTAATGTTTCTTTTTAGTGATGTTTTTTCTTTTAATAGGTCGAATTAGGTTTTGGAGCTTTAATGAAGCCAATTAAAGATTAAAAAGAACATAATGTATGGGTCGGCCTTGTCCTTTTTGGGGCTTTGGCGCCAAAGAGAGGATATAAAATAAGGATTAGAGAGCTCATTTGCATCATCTAGCATTGGCGCATTTTCTTTATTTTGGACTTGTGGGCTAGTAGCTCATTGTTCTTCCACTATTGGGCGTGCAATCCAAGTGTGTCCGCTATAATCTTCCAAGAAGGACGAAACCCCTTCTAAGTGATTGGTTGGGGGACGGAAACCCTTCTTCCATTGGCTTGAAGACATATTTGAGAAAGAAAAAGACAATCAGATTTTTATAGGCATTGTTGAGCCTCTCCCTTGTGGAGCGACTTGCATTGGTGGAGGGTTTGGTGCCATCTACGGCACGACAATTTGATTTGAGTTCATACTTGTCTTCCTCATAATTTAAAAGGCCAAAATCTACTATTTGTTGTTAGAGTTTGGGGTTTCTAAACCCTCTTTTCATAATTATTTTGGAGTTGTACTTCTGCTGGTTATATTTAATTTTTCCGCTTGAGCAATGACATGTTTTTCAGATTGAAAACATTTCTAAAATATCTCTAAAAGGTTTATAAAAATTGTAGATGCATTGTTGAATGGTATTTTGGTGAAATTGTGAGTTTTTCATACTGTTGTTCCTGAAATAGCTTGCTATCCAAAATCTGAGTTTATTCCAGTCTGCTGATTTAGAAATCAGATTTGATATCTTTGGGATTGGTGCTAATTTCCTAAATTTCGGTTTCAGCCCTTAAAAGGGATATTTCAGAAACATGCAACAGTTGAGATGAGTTCTGGGTAATGTAGAATTAAAAAATGTCAGTGGCAACATTTCCACTAGCAAGTAAGACTAACTGTAGGAATAATAAGAGGAAACCCCAAAGGAATTTCAACCTAGGTTTGGATGGAAGACAATATGCCGGAATTCCAGTTCAGTTTGATGATTTGTTATTGCCTTTATGATTATTTGGCGGACCAATGTTGACTTCACTATCTTGATCCCTTCAAAGTGATATACATTGTAACATTTGGAGTTTGAACAATGGTACTTGTTCTAAGTTTGATCAATGAATATCATGACAAAATGCATTGAATTATTATCATGTTACAAGGCTATTTCTTATTTAAAAATATTGTTTACTCTATTCATGTATAAGGCTGAAATTTTCAAGCTTATTTGGCTATCTTTTAAAATACTTTTAAGCTATTTCATAGACATATTGTACGGCCGTAAGTCCCCCAAAAATTGTCGTACCAATGTACTGGATCCTCAGCCCGTGTACCCTTATACAGGCAATAATAGTTCTTGTGTGAAGCCAATGATTGTCTCCACAAAAACAAGGTCATGGGGTGTTTTTAAAGGGTTGAAGGGCTTTCATTCGTGTGAAGTCTAGATAGTAATCACATTTGAAACCGTACATAATTGAGGAAAGATTTGGAAGGCTACCTTGTATGCTTGATGTGGGGTATTCCCATGACTGATCTTCCCACCAAGGACCTAAAACAAGTTAAATCAAGTTCTAAGTAATTAATTAATTTTAAATTTGTAATATTGCAATATGTAATCCAGAATATTCTCAAATGAGCAACCAAGGGGTTAGGTGGATCTCCTGACGAACAGCTGAATGCCAAGAGGCTAAAAGAGCCTCAGAAAGAAGCTTGCTTGATAACTTTTGCAACTGAAAAATGATTGATCCCCTCCCTTGCATAGATGGAAAACTCGCCAAAAACTCGCCGGTTTTTAAAAAACTCGCCAAAAAACACCTGAAAACGGTTAAACCGCCCAAAAACTCGCCAAAACAGGGCTCGCCGAAAAAGCGAGTACTCGCCGAGTTAACTCGGCGAGTACTCGCCAAAACTCGGCGAGCCCGTGCAAAAAACTCGCCAGACGCGGCTTGTACGCGGAAACACGGCTTTCAAAGGAAAAAAACACTGATTTTACACGGTTTTGGCTCTTTTTAAGGCCTCAACTCCCTCATTGTCACTCACACAACCATTTGAGCTTGCATTGCTTGTGTTGAGTGGATTTTGGAGCGAATTCGAGGAGAGAATTTGGAGATTTGCATTTGGAGGTAGGTTTTTTTTTTTTTTTTTAATTCTTTGAAGTTTTTCCAAATTTTGAATATATTATTTAGGTTTTATAGATTCCTATTGTGATTCTAAATACATGTAATGTAAAATCGAATGCTTGTACTTTTTTTATACTCATTTGCAGCCAGAGGTATGTAATTTTATTTTATTTTAACGCAAATTCATTGTAAATTAGTTAAATTTTATGTATGTGTATTGTAATCGATTCGTTGTGTAATTCTAAATACATGTAATGTAAAATTGAATGCTTGTAATTTTTTAATACTCATTTGCAGCCAGAGGTATGTATTTTTTTTTTAATTAACGCAAATTCATTGTAAATTAGTTAAATTTTATGTATGTGTATTGTAATCGATTCGTTGTGTAATTCTAAATACATGTAATGTAAAATTGAATGCTTGTAATGTATTTTTTTTACTTACGCAAATTTGTTATTCAGGCATGTTTTGTTTTTAAAATTAAATTAAGTTTACGTTTTCTAATTTTTTAAATGTGCATTGTGTTGCAGATTAGAGTTTAACAATGGCATCAGGCTCGGCATCAGGTTCGGCATCTGGATCACTAGCAGGGACCGTTCCTCCGAATGCCCGTTCCATAGCATGGAAGTATGCTGTACGTGGAACTTGTGCGGGCGAAATTTTTTGCACTTTCTGTAACAAGAAAATGAATGGAGGCATCAATCGTTTGAAATATCACCTTTCAACTATTCCTTGCCGAGATGTTACAGTTTGCCCCAACGTGTCAGAAGAGGCAACGCGAGAGATTAAAGCAGAGCTGGCAGAGTTAGAGGAGAAAAAACTAGAGAACGCAAGGCTGAAGGCAGCCATAGCACAAGCTATTAGACCTGGGGCTGCAATGGAAGAGAATTTAGACGATGATGCAGCAACAATTGTGGGCTCTACTCGTGGTCCACGCATACGAAGAGGAAGAGCCGGAAGAGGCTCATCTTCATCGAGTTCGAGCAAAGGCATACCGAGTTTTTTTGTGGCAAGGAACACACCTGGAGCACAACCTTCATTGGATGGTACATTCTGGAACAAAGATATGCACGAGGAAGTGGATAAAGCTTGTGCAAATTTTTGGTACTACAACAACCTGCCATTCAATGTGGCAAAGAGCCCATACTGGGAGTACTTGGTGACAGCGTTGACAGTTGTAGGGAAAGGGTACAAGGCACCCTCTCCAAAAGATTTGAGCGGGAAATTACTTGAGGGTGCGATTGCAGATGCCACTACCATGCTAGAAGAGCACAAGAAACAATGGAAAAAATTCGGATGCACCATTCTTTCAGATGGGTGGACGGATGGAAGGAACCGCACCCTTGTTAATTTTTTAGCAGCTTCAAACGGTGAGATGGTGTTTTTAAAATCTATTGATGCCTCTAACATAATAAAAAATGCAGAAAATTTGAGTGTTATGTTAGAGACAGTTGTATTAGAGGTTGGTGTACAGAATGTTGTGCAAGTTGTCACAGACAATGCAGCAGCATATGTGGCAGCTGGGAGACTATTGCAGGAGAGACATCCATCACTCTTTTGGACTCCTTGTGCAGCTCATTGCATTGACCTTCTTTTGGAGGACATAGGCAAAATTGATTGGGTGAGGCCGGTTGTAGAAGATGCAAGATCTATAACGAAGTACATATACAATCACCCTTGGGTTCTGAGCTTGATGAGAGTACACACAAAGGGGAAAGAACTTGTTCGAGCCGGTGTCACAAGGTTTGCAACTAACTTCTTGACGTTGCAAAGTATTTCTAGTTTGTTGACATCTTTGAAACAAATGTTTGTGAGTCAAGCATGGCTAGACTCACAATATTCAAAGAAAGCTGATGGAGAGAGGGTTGCAAAGATAGTTTTTGATGATATCTTTGCAAAGAGAGCTATAGAGATCATCAAGGTAATTTCAAACTTCGATTTATATTTCATTCCTTTATTTTAATTTGTTAAATTATAAATATTAAATATATTGTTCTACTTTTCACTTTTTTATTTCATTTCTAATATGTATTGTAACTTGTAAGTTTGCAATCTTACATTTTAATTTGTGTGTAGGTGTCAGAGCCGTTGGTGAGAGTTTTGCGTTTGGTTGATGGGGAGCAAAACCCCATGGGGTTTGTATATGAGGCCATGGATAGGACCAAAGAGTCTATCCAAAACTATTACAGGGGGGATATCGTCAGATATGGTCCCTTTTGGGAGATTATTGATCGGAGGTGGAACAATCAACTCCACCAACCTATTCATGCAGCGGGGTACTACCTCAACCCCAAGTATTTCTACTCTGACAGCTTCACAGATGTGAATGGAGAGGTTATGGAGGGCCTTTCGACATGTATTGAGAGGATGATACCGGATGTTGAGACGAGGGACCTCGTCATTTTAGAGCTGCAGAGTTACAAACATGGTAGGGGGAGACTCTTTTCATCGGTGCTAGCTATTCGAGGGAGAACCACACAGTCACCAGGTAATACCAAGTTACTTAGAATGTTTACCAAGTTACTTATTAGTTACATATTTGATTTTATTAATTAATTATAAATTTTTGATTATCTTGTTAAATGTTTGTAGGTTCTTGGTGGGAGGATTGGGGAGGGAATACCCCAAATCTTCAAAAGTTAGCCCTCAGAATTCTATCTCAACCTTGTAGCGCTTCTGGATGTGAACGCAACTGGAGTTTGTTTGAGGCCATTCACACGAAGAAGCGCAACAAGTTGACTCAAAAAAGACTCAACGACTTGGTTTTTGTGCAATACAATCTCCGGCTTCGCACAAAAAAAGTTGAGGCGACATCAGAGGAGCTCATTGATTTGGATGAGATAGATCCATACAGTGAGTGGACTGGGCAAGAAGAGGAAAACCCTGCATTCACAGCGGACGAGATTGCTTCTTTTGAGAGGGAGGCTATGGAGGGAGAAGCACTAGCAGGACTCCGAGGAGATATTGGAGTGGATGACATCTTTGGAGGTGATCTCCAACATGCAGCAGAGGAGCCACCAGCACCACCATCTAGTTCCATGATCGAGCCAGATTCGCAGCCTTCTAGGAGGAGCGTGGAGACGCAGCCGAGTGTGGGGACTAGTGGAGCCAGAGGCACTAGACCCTCTCCCCAATATTTCTCTAGATTGGGGAAGAGGAAAATGTAATTTATTGTATATTGTAACTTGCATAGATATGAAATTTATGATGATATTTTTCAATGTCAATCATCATAAATTCATATTACTTATCAGCCGGTTGTCGTATTCGCATGATGATGCGATTTTGTATTGTATTTGTATTCAAATCTAATAGAAAACACTTCTCCAACATTTTATGGGCTCATTTGATACATTTTGTAGCTATGTGTTGCTTAAAATTTATGTTTTTTAAAAAAAATTGAGTATTTTTTAAGTTGCCGAGTATTCCCGAGTATTGGCCGAATATTGGCGAGTTTTTGGCGAGTTTTTTTTTTGGGGGTCTGGCGAGTTTTTGGTTTTGGCGAGTTTTCCTACTATTTGTCACCCACTGCAAGGCACTCTTTCCCTTTGTGTAACATGTCATGAAGTTCAAAGCCTCTATTGGGATTTGATTGCCATCGAAGGATGTGAAGGAAGGTGCGATGAATTTTTGCATTTCGAGCCCTAACTTGTACTCAGACCAATTGTATGAGTTGTCACACAAATAGAGTCAAGGCAATTTCAGTTACAACTTGCGATACCATTGTTGATGATGATATGACATTGTATACGTTTTAATATCAATGATTCGGGGCCCAGGAGGAGACCACATGGACATACCTCACTTAGACAGATCTAAATGGGTTATTGTAGAAGCATCTATTGGAGATAGCGAAGGATTTCTCAAAGTGCTACAGAGAGAAGGGAAAGATTGCATGAAGCAATGGACACCAAATATAAACATTGTAATTGCAATACTATTTCTTTACAATAAGTGGTTAGATGTGTGAATGTCTATGTGCTCCAAGCAGATTTGACTCTCTTACTAGAAAGAATGATAATTTTCAACAATATTATGGGAAGACGAAGCGTTTGGACCATTACATCTTGATTTGGTAACAATCATTTCAAATCTATCATTGAGTTTGTTGTGTTCTGGCTGAATGTTCTAGATCAATGCAATACAATATTCACAATGTAGGAGCTATGTGGCATCGTTTCAGAAGTTAGGACTTTGCAATATGACACCCCCTTGCTTTGAGGGATGTAATGTTGGACACTGTTTCTGAAAACAAATCATGATGTTCAATTGATCAATCAATGGTGCATACAAATTGAATTATAAGGCTCATGATCCTAAAATATAGGATCACCACTATAATCTATCAACTTGGGAAGTTTTGGGAACATATCTTGCGAAACATGGAATAAAACTTACAAAACCAAATTGTTACAATTTATAACTCAAAGTATAAATCAATACACCTTACCCTATCCTAAATTAATTGGTATTCTTTCCATTGAAATGAATGTTTAAACTAACTATGTTTCCTAACATTCCCCCCCTAAGTTGAACACAAGAACTTCCCGTTATTCTCAAGAATCCTGAAACAAAACCGTATCTATGGATCTAAAAGGATTGGATCTTGCTGCACATGATCAATCCGCTTATCCAAAGTGAATCCCATACCACAATGATCACACTTCCACCGATTCACCTACATACGCATGAACTCAACAGTTCCCGCTTTCACTTCCAGTGAACACTCTTTCAAGATCGAAGTTAGAAGTAAACAGTCGAAGAATCTAAGCATCAGAGGATCACTTGACAACTTTCTTTCTTCAGCATCCGCAATGCACATTCTCCTGTTTCAATCATAACAGGGGACTGCTAAACCGCACACCATTTTATTCATGAACTACACCACAGCACACAACTAAAATACCAAATGCCACCATACCTGCGACCCCATCGTTGGTGACTGACAAGAGCACTGATTGCCCTGGTATCCCTCCATTGCCTCCAACCTCCAAGTCATGCTACTAGCTCAGCAAATTTGGCTTTGTCTCAATTTAGAACCTTGTTCAACTCAATATCAGATTCCACGAAAATGCGTTCGGCAAGGTTTGCCTATTTTTTTTATTTTTTATTTTTTATTTTTAGAATTTTGTTGCATACTCTTTATGACAAACACAATGACTTTTAATTTGTTTTGATAACAATAATTTAATAATATTTGACATAAGTGAACACATAAAGACATTAAACAATGACTTTTTTTGTAACAATACTTATTTTGACTTTGACTATGCACTCCTTTGATAAAAAAAAGACAAAATTAACTTAATATTGATACATTTATATTTTAAAACATAATTTCTTTTTTGTACTAAAATGATAACACAAATTTATGATCTGGTGCCAATGTGACTTTATTTACAGAACCTTAATTTCAAAATGACTAACTTACTTAAAAGACTCATAGTGAAAATACTAGATGGACAATCCACCTATAACATCTTGACTTTTCAAAATAACATAAAATGTTTACTAAATAGACAATTAGAAACATTTGAAAGACATTTCATTATAACAATATTTTATATAATGATATTAAATAAACGCCTAAATAGATAAATTAAAGACTTCAAAGCTGCATTTAAATCCTATGAACCAAGACAATCAAAAAAAATGACATTTTAAACCTTACTAACACCCACCGAAAAATCTGTCTAAAACATAAACACCACTTTATGATCATAATGCAGGATTGCTCCTAAACTCAGAATGTTCAATATCATGGGCTTGACAATTTTTTTGTTTCTACATTGCATCAATGAAATGCTTTTTGGTTTGGACCTAGCTTCATATGCCATGCACTCTGACTCAGCACATTGTGTCTGTTGAATGGATAAAGGTGATGCAGAAACAAGGTTGACAGTGTTTGCAGGCAAGCACAAGGAGGCCAAGAATGAATTGAATTAGCAAGGCATAGTCGAATTAATTTGTCATGCAAAAATATATGACACGCAGGTCCACATACTAGTTTGGTTGCTGAAGTTGACGAAAATATGCCAGTTATCTGTGTGAAATTGCGAATCAATATCTCGCCATTAATTTACTTATCGACCACGTAGAATAAAATTTTCATCAGAGATTTAACCTAGTTGGCAATGAAATGAATGAGTGTTCCATCTTCAATCAACACAAATCTGCTGATGCCATATATGTAACCCTATTTTAAGTTCCTTAAGACTTCAGAATCGCTCTGAACTTCCTACAGTTGCAGATCTCATGCTCAGATTAAAAGTTCAGAACTTATTTTGTGAATGGTATTCCTTTCTCTGGACACTTAGGATTAATTTGGATGCAAGTTTGAAAGAGATCTGTGCACATACAATCTTCCTTGATTCAATTAAATACATATTCGGGAATATATATACAATGTTGTTTAAGGATATAAGATTTGTATCACCTCAAAATATAGGATCTTGTGAAAATCCTAACAAAATAGCAAAAAAACGTTATAGATTAAAAGCAGGCCAAATTTTGACTCGGAAATCGGGAATCGGCAATTTTCGGCATCAAAACTTTATCGCTACTTTTAAAAACATTTAAATTCATAAAATAAACCATATTTTTATGTGCTGCAATATTAATGATGCAAGTTAAATGTAAAATTACATCTACACATAATGCATTCACATATATCAAGACACTGCAATTTGCCCTAGATAAATTCCAATGTGGGAAAACTCCAATGCTTTATTCCTGTCAACTATTGGAAAGAGTGTACCAATGGAAGTGATACTGTCAATGGAATTACAGGGAAGGAGGTCTCTTGAAGCATGGAAGCTATTCTAAAACTCCTCAATATTGGAAGATGCGTCAAGCTCCTCTTTTTGCTACTGTGACAGTTAGTGATGTTATTTCCTCTCTTTGGAAGGATGCAATGGAATTTGCCTCTCAATTGTGCAAAGGATTCCAATCAATTGATGCTTCTTAATTATGGAAACATAGTATTATGAAACCTGTCAAAATGCGTGTCCCTTTGATTTGGAAATATGGTCCATGTATTTAATGACAAGGGTCCACGACTCAGTTTAGTTACTTCCCATTCAAATTCCTTGAAGTGGCATTACATTTCGATCTCACATCCCATCCCATTGACACTTCAGCTTCTTGATGAAGTGAAAACCATGCACCGTGTATTTACTGCCTACATTACCACCATTATTGAGACTTACTATCTGGAAATCAAATAAGCTGCCCATGGAAAAATAGCAACTTTTAATGTATGGGCTTGTAAAAGTAACCAGGTTGTCAGAAATCATTCTTGGGGCTAGGAATCTACATGTTGTGTAACTTTTCCAGCTTCAGATAGTTTTTGAACATGTACTTGACATCTTTAGGCTCGTCGGCGTTGAATTTGAGCTTTGTCTACGTTTTAAGAGATGAATGGTTACCTAGTGCTGTCCACATTTTATCTCTGAACTTGTGTTGCATTGACTAAATGGCTTTGATTCATTTCAGATGACACAGTGCTTCTTTAGGTGTAGTGGAGCAGGAACTTTGTCCAAACTCAAAGCATGGAAGGAAGATGCTCTTGGACATGCACATGCTGGATCTTAAGATGATGGGGATTAACCTTAGGTATAATTGAATTCAATTTGCTGGTGGCCTAACCCTTTGTGGGTTCCTTTAAAGCTACTGTATGAGACAAGTTCTTGTAGTACCCCTTTGACTCGTAGAAGATTTTTCCTTGCTTCGGCCTTAACAGGTTGCGGGGATTTTAAAAAAAGTGCTTGTGTAGTTCGCGAGTCCCCGTGTGTTGGGGAGTTTTGGATAACGCTCACTTGGTTGTCGTTTAAAAGCGTTTAAAATCCTTTCCCAGGGATTGTGAGATGGTTGTTAAACTTTGGCCCGTGTTGGGCTGTCTTTTGGCCACCGACGAAGTGATCATAAATTAAAAATAACATTAAAATAAATTAAATTATTGTGAAAATAAAATAATAAGGGCAACTTTGAAGTTTTCCTTCCGCGGACTAACCCTTGAAGTGCCTTTGTGCCTTCGGATTGTGTGGTGATGTCGATATTCTTACGATCCTTTCAACTCGAGAGCAATTGTGAATCTTGAAGTTTGAAACATATATATGTATATTTGTGTATAGCATTAAAGTTGATCTAAGCAAATTGTAATACGGGTAACGATATATGTAATTTGCATAATTTTCACATGAAGTTACTTACGTGATATGTAAGTGCCTTAATGGGAGAGGTTGAGGTTTTGGTTAAAGTAAATTTTAAAACTACCAAGTCTACACTCTAATATGTGATTCTACTAACTCCCAACCCATCACTCACATCTGCTTGGCTCGGTTCAGGAGAAAAAAAATTGTATTTTGCAGACATGAAAGTAGGGTTTATAGGATAGTAGGAAGGGATTTCTCATGTTTTTCTCCAACGATTGTTACCTATATTTTTTTTAGATGAATTGGTCCAATTTGACCGAATTTTCGGTCCACGTCACAAGTTTGGAAAAGTCTGAACTTCAAACGAAAAATTCATAGAACCCTATGATGAGGCTTCTAACATAGACAAGTTTTGTTGCTTTCCTAATTTCCTTTCTCCATCATAGATGTTTTGAGGTATGGTGATCCAAGGCCTTGGAGAAGACATGGTGGACATCACGCTCAAACCAATTCAAATGTGTCAAATATGCAAGAAAGTACAAGAATGATAGTAGGTCAGATTATAATCAAAGTGCTTCTAGACAGATAAACATAAGAGCAATAAGACGCCATACTAGAACTGTAAATGCAAGATGTATTCAAATTTCTGTACAATGATCTGAGAAATCACGTGTATGCTAATGGGGTCCTTTCCTACTTCTTGTGTTGTTACAAAGAATAGGTAGAATACATTATTATTCAAGCTTTGAAGATAAAGGGGAAGTCATGGCTTATAAGAAGCACATTTGCTTGTCATGTGACTGTTAGATTCTCCATTTTGTCATTTTCTAGAAATGCTACAATATAGCTACACAGGACAGGGCTGGCATTGTCGATGTTACGCGACATGATTGGAGAAGTGTTAATAAAACTTCACGGTATGGCCATGTATACTTGAGAGTGTCTTGAAGCTATTAATGGTGTGGTCAGATGATGGTGCGGTTGTACCACGATTCATCCAAGGTGTTAAATCCTCCTGGATTAGTCACCACTCCTTCAAAAGCAATGGGCTCCATTGCTTTAAGTTGTGGAAGATGTGGAAATTTGTTGGCAACTTGAGTTTTTATGAACGATTTTCCATGAGAAGGTACTTGACCTACTTTGGCAATCTGAAAGAGAGGGATATTGATTTCTTGTCTGTTTGACCCTGGCATCACTTGACCCATTTCTACTGGAATGCTGCAATCAAGATTATTTTTTGCTTTTTGAAATATCTCTACAACATTAGGTGAATCCAACAAAGACAGAAAGTAATGGCACAAGAGTTTTGTATTGAAGGTTGGATGTAGACCTAGATAGGAAGGTAGATTTAGCTCAAAGGCATTATCATCTTCTTAGTAATAGTGTGTAGACCATACCGAAGAGGAAGGAGCCTGCGGTAAGGCTCTCTGAGACTTTCCTTCTACAAATGTAATCATGCTCCATCACCAACCTGAAAAAGAGTTTGGCCCTTGATGTTGATCATGGAGTTGTTGGTATTTCGCATTCGTCTCTACAGAATGGTTTGCAGTTGTTGGTCAATATGCTCAATGAATTTGGCTGCTTAGTCAGCTTCCTTTTGAACCGAAGGAGTTGTTTTTGATGATGGTGGTGTAGGATATGTTACATCAATGGGTGCCAACGGTTGGAAACTCAAGCAAACTTGAAATGGATTGTGTGCAATAGAGCTGTGTAAACTCTCTTTGTAGATATGTTGAAATGAAGACTTTCATCCCAAGTGTGATGCTTCCTCGAACAACACGCTCTGAAAATATGCATGATCATCAGTTTCATTTGTCCATCAGTCTGAAGATGGAATGTAGTAAAATTGTTCAGCTTTGTGTTCATCATAGACCTAAGGGATTTCTGGAAATTGCTCAAATCTGTTGTCTCAATCAGAGATGATGGTGGAAGGCAATCCAAAATGAACCCATATATTCTGAAAATACAATCGAGTTGTTTCTAGAGCTGAGATTGACTTCTTACAAGGCATGAGAGATATATCAACCACTACATAAACACAAGCATTACAATGCTTTGTGGCTGGGAAACCTGAAACTAAATACATGGAATGATCTATAAACTTTTAGCTCTATGATCGAATAGAATTCACAAAATCACAATATGTTGTTCTACTTTGATTTTTGCTTCAAAATGACAATGCAGAATACTCATACAAACTTAGAATTAGTGTGATTTGTTGTTGGAAACATTAAAGTACTGATATAATGTAAATAACACGAACAAAAAAGATGAAACATGAAAGCACAAAGACACGAGATTGTTGGTCTGAAATAACACGAGATGGGGAAAAACCAATTGGATGTGGCAATTGCCTAGTTTCCTAACCTGTTTTTGGTCAAAGACGAATTACAAAGAGTATTATAACAAGTACAACAGTCATTCTAACTTGCTCGCTCAACTTCTCTTTGTTCCTTTACTCCAATCCTTCTCCTAAAACCAACTGAACACCAACTTTGATCACCAATGCCTTCCTCTGACCACATGCATCATATTTACCATGCTTGGAGATGTTCTTTTGTGTACTAAAGGACCCCAAAATCCTTGGAAATAAAAGAGAAAGCTTCCTGCCATTACTAGACTTGTACGGGCAAAACTGCTGGTAATTACAAATCGATGACTACATAACCACTGCTCTGTGGACACCAGTGAAACTGTCACTCTGCATGAAGTGGAAGTTTCACCATTTTGCATGAAATACTCATTCTAAAGCCTTGTAGCTGACTGAAACCGGGTTTTCTCTGTTTGGATGATGGAGTGGACTGGTTTTCCGTGTCTGTTTGGATCATGGAAACTAACTCCCAAAGTTGGTTCAGTACCATAAAAGGCATATATAATCCTAGTTTCTTGTTAACCGACTTAGCTATACCATAAAAGGCATATAATCTGATGTATTTTACAGTATCTGCCCTAGAAAGTGGCCAAAAGATACACCCTCTCAAGACCACGAGTGCTTGTTCAGCTCCGAAATGGCCTGCATTGCTAAAATATACCTCCCATATGAGCTTCTTACGTTCTACCTCATGCGGTACACACAAATATCCTAGATTATACAAGAGTCCGTCTTGCCCGTAGTAATCTGGAATTGAACTCCCCCTATGCATAGCTTGATAGATTTATGCAAAGTGTGTACAATTCTGGCCAACTGTTAATCTCATGTCCACATGCGTCAAGCAAAGAGAGAAGAGATTGAATTGGGGGCTGACTCAAAACAATTGACTAGTGGATTGGCACTTCTCTCCTTCCACCTGATGTTTAACTAGTGCAGGTATGAAGATCATTCTTTTGATGCTGCACTTTGTTTTGGGTCTCTGAGAACTGCAACAATTTGTGAGCCATGTGTATGATGGTCTCCTTTCCAAATATGTAATGCAGATATCACTTATGTGCTTAAATAATTACATAAAGCTCTCAGCCATATGTCAGATACTTTATAACTGCCATGATTTCATTGTGATAAGCAACTGGTGACCAAATTGAATAAGGACAACTACACCTTGCATATTTAGATGCATCACTCTCTATCTCAAATGGTTGCTAAAAAACATGTAATGCAAAGCTGATGCAGAACAGAGTCTATATTTCAATTCCTCCAATGCTTTCTATTGTTCCACTAACCAGGTGAAAGTTAGTTTGGCAACACGCCCAGTAATTTGACTCATCGGCCAAGTGACATGTGAGAAACCAAGTACAAACTACCTATAAAAATTTTCCAACCCCAAGAAGCCACAAAGCTAAGTGAAGCCTTTGGCATAGGCCATTCCTACACAATGCAGACCTTGGATGGGTCTACATGAACTCGATGTGGGTCAACAATACATCCAAGACACATACTTTCCTACATGGCAAAAGAACATTTCTCCGTGTTGGCATACAATTTTGTGTTGTCACAAATTGTTGACCACTTGCTGAATATGGGGCAGGTGTTCTACCATGTTTTGGTGAAAAGTAAGATGTCATCAAGGTGGACAACAACAAATGAAGTTGTGAATGGCCACACAATGTCATTCATAATCCACATGAATGTCACAAGTTCATTAGTTGAGCCAAAGGGCATAATCAAACCTCTCGAACAGAACTTTCCTCTTTGAAGATTGTCTTCTAAATGTTGAGGGTTCAATAGAAATTTGATGGTACCTTCACTTAAGATCAATATTTGCAAAGAACTTGGCACCACAGAGCTGGTTCAAAAGGCCCTCTAACCTAGGAAGAGGGTAGTGTTTCTTCATAGTGATCTTGTTGAGAGCTTTATAATTGATGCACAACCTCCATGTACCATCCTTCTTGGTGCGAGCATAACATGGTTATTGCAAGGTGAAGAGTTGGGTCAATTGTGTCCTTTATCCACAAGTTCATGATTCCGCTGTTGATTCCATGGTTTAAGGCGATATAGATGCATTAGGTAGAGGTCTTGGAATCAAATCAATATTATGCTTTACCATGCAATGCATTGGCATTCAAGTGGGCGACTAAAAGATATCCTTGTATTCTGATACTTTTTTCAACTGTTTCTTCTCAAGAAGGTGTGGTATGAGCTTTGAGTTGCAAGGATGTTCTTACATTCAGGTCACACCATTAAGAGCATAAATTTCTTCGTAGAACTAACTAGCTTCTTACATTACATTGTGTTGCTAAAGAAAATGCTTCCAAGCGAGTTTTGCTATGTTGTATCTATGTTCACCAACATCTATGACAATATTTCTAGGATTTGCTTCATAAATTGCATGTTGATGAAAAAGAAATGGTTCTTTAGTAAAAGTATCTCATACCTCTAATGGTGCTACATCACAAAGGATTGCATCTTGAAAAGGCTTGATTTAGAGTAGGTGACACTGACGAATGACATACGTGTCAAACCCCAAGCTGAACCATCGAATGGTGTATAGATGTGGGTGAGACATCATTGGCAAATTGAATTTTTAAACCGCTTCTAGTGAAATCAGGTGCCTCTAACTACCATTGTTAATAATGAATTGCACAAGCTGTCTATTAAACCACATCTGAGAATGGAACAAGCATTCTGCTTCTTCTAGATCTGAATTTGAAGATGAGGAAATGTTGGCAGTACCTACAATAAGACTAGGCTCAAAGTCTGTGATTTGTTTACCCTTATCCAGTGCCATTGAGATAGGATTTGATGTCTTCATCTGTGCAAGAAGGGCTTTCCTCTCACAGCATTCTTCAGCTAAGTGGCCATTGGAATTGTGTATGGTGCACCACTTGCTAGTCTTGGAAGGCTTCATTTGATAAGTAAGAATGTGTTCTTCCTTTGGGCATAACACGGAGGTTCTTTTCTTTGCTTAGAATTATGTTTGGCTCTAGGCTTAGAAATTTTGGACTACGATTTATCCTGAGATTTAGAATCTTCTTTCTTGGACTTTTGCTTCAAACTTGAAGGAAAATCTGCAAGCTTCTCCTAGGGAAAAAAATATGGAGGAAACCCATGTCACTCTAGATGTACGTTCTCGAGCCTGGCCAATACTTCAAAATAACTGATTCCAATGTATTTTTTCTGTCCTTTACCTTTTATATGCGTGCAGCCATGAAAAATTTGCATTCTTTGTGACAAAAAGATCAGGTAACGTCCTGGATGTTTGCTACACTTTACACACACTGGTCATCACAATCTCCAACAATTAACAGGTCTCTTTTAAGTACTCGACAAAACCCATTCAAACTATATATCCATATATATATACACACAACATATCCACAGGGTCGATCATCCTTATGATATGCCCTAGTAAATCGCCACACCGTTTCTATAAGTCATAAAGTCAAAAAGAATCTATCCGTCAAGGCCTGAAAAAAATATCGTATGTCTTGTCTAAATCATTGTTTGACAACATAAAATTGCTGTCTGCATCTTGCCAACAAAAATCTGAATATTGGATCTACTTCTTCGTGACTGGCGTTTGATCATGAAATCCTTGCTGTGTGAAGTAGAGGTTTCTACAAGGAGACGATGAAAATTGCTGAAGAAGTTACCAAGCACAAATGCTCAATCTTTATTAATTCTACAAAACCAAGCTCATTCACCTTCTCCCAAAGCATCTGGCTGGATCATGTGAGTAGCCATGCAAAATGCAGAGCATTCTCCTCTTGTAGATTTCAGTCTACTACTGACTAAATAAGATATAAATTGAACTATGCTCTGATACCATGAATAATGCCGCAAACTATCTAAACTTGGCAGTTTACAATACTCTATAACTAGTCTAGGAACTATCTATTATGGGAGCACTCGAACAATCTTCACAACTCGCTCAACTACCAGCTTAGACTCTATATTTGGCTGAAAATGCGCTTATTAAGCTTACAATAGCAAGTTCCACCCATGCCAACCACTCAAACCTTACTAGTTGTTAAATCATCATGACCTATCATTTCAACTTAATTGACTGTCCTAAAGATCTAAATGGATATTTGAACACAAAATTCACTCTCCAAAATTAAACTGACTCCTAAACCGAAAAGAAGCAATGATGCTCCTGCATCAGTATGCCTTCAAAAACTATTATCTTCCTATTACCTTTTTATAACCACTTGATATTCTCCAACTATCACCTTCACACCATCTGCCTATAACACCTTCAAATCCCCTTCAGATCACCTCCGTATCAGGTCCAAGTGTCTTCTCTACCTCCATTCTCTCTAGTGTCTTTTTTCTTGACTATTTGTGGTTGATGCATCTAGAACCCTTTTTCTAACTGATTGTATCGACCACGCTCAATGTCATCGGCTAAGAGATCTAGTACAACTTCAAATTATGTTCATCTATAGATAGGTATCATTGTTGTCATTTCTCTAAGATATGATCACTTAGGGTTTTCTCTACTCCCACTCCGCAAATCTGCCCCTTAAAAGATAAAGAGGTTATATGGGTTTAGTGGAGACTTATACTTGTTGGTCATCTTTGCAAGCATTGAGTTACTAAGAGCAATACGAATAGAAGTTATACCAACAAGGTCTACCTCAGTCCTTAGACTCCCCGTCTTTGGTCCACTTAGGTCTTCTACCTATCCCATAATCTTGTGATCCACCCATGACAATACTCTCACGAGGTGCTCCTAACCCTTGAGAGAGTTAATGCTACCAACAATGTTTTCACAAAAGTAAGTATCCCTAATCTTGTCCTATCTACATTTCCTTCATGTTGGTTGATTGATCATGTTGATTTATCATGTATTAGACTAAGATAGTGTAGTATATCTTTGTCTAGTACACTATTGTTCCTTTACAGCCCATGCTTACTGCCAAATGGCATTACAACCCTTAAGTGTAGATTTAGCTTTGGCTTAACATCTATATTCTTAGAAACCCTTAGATTACATTCTAGTAAGACCCCACCACCTTATCTTAGACACAGGCTCTCGAACCCTAATGCCTTTGATATGACATAAACCTGGATTACATCTCTTCTAGATCCATGACATTATTGATGTCCCTAGGTTCTATCTTAGGCTTGTGTGTTGGTTCAAATAGAATGGTCTTCTACTTATATCATAATCCATACTATTGAAGCAGATCCTTTAAGAGAGAGGATAATCATATTGACCATCCTGGCTAACATACAAATCCCGAACCATGAAGATTTGTATAATTTTGAAAGAGATAACTCACCAATAGAACCTATATACTTGCATTCAATCTGAAATAATGTTCATTGATTCCTTTTATACAGAATATTATATATGTACGTATATATACAATGTTGGGGAGAATCTATTCAAGTGCAGTGAGAAGACAGATGATTGAGATGGGGTACAATGAACATTATTTTCATCTGATATTAATACCACATCTCTAGACTCTATCTAGAAGATATAATTCCAAAAGCATTAATTAGTAGAATCTATTTTGCGTATTAAAAGAACCTTATTTGCAAACAGATGGGCATTTCCAAAATGACGCATCTTAAATGCAGACCTCCATTGGCATTTCTTTTCAGTGGGGCCAAAGGAGACAAGGTTGTAATCTTCTGCTCAGTTAAAGGAACAAATCTTCTGTCGAGAGGGATATATTTGCATATGATACACTTATCGTTGGCTTTGAACGACTACCCAATCTTTCACTTGTCTGCAATTTCACATGGTACGGACTTTTTTTCCATTTGCTACTGGAGAGAAGGCACTCGATCTGAAAGTTCAACACATTACCACGGAGATATAATAGCTTGTGCTGACTAGAAACTAGTGATAATTTCGTAAATAAGGATATTGAGATGGCAGTGCCTAATTACATTGCAGGAATGCTAGGAGGATGTTTTGAGAATGCTTTCAAGGAATCAGAATAACAATGCTTCGATTCTTGTGCACTGATCTATACATAGCTTTTGGAGCAGAAACCAAAGTGGATTTTTGTAAAGCTATTGAGATTTTAGTTTCCTATATTACTTTGAGCAATGCTCCATAAGAAATACTTTTCTGAGGACCACGAATGGGTCTTAATAAGTGCACTCATCTGAATAATTTCTGTCCAGTGCCACCTTATATCCATAACTTTTGTGACAGAAACCGTTGTTGTTTGGTGTAAATTTTATTGAAGCCCAGCAAAAAGTTACCTTGAGGTCTGTGTAACAGAACAGAAATACTATTCTAAAATTCGAGAATGAAAATGTTTCAATAAATAGCATCACCTGTTCACTTTTTCCACACACTGACTTCCTATGCTTTAAATTCCACTGAATGACTAAGAATGGTCAGACTTTAAGTCTCAAAATGTACCACGCTTCAGTGATTCAACAATTTGCAATCACTCTGACAAATTCAAACATAGACTGTGAAGACATCAATAACTGTTTTATGCAATAGGAATGCATTCAGACAATCTTTCAAAAATATTGCGAGCTGGCACTATCCATTGTAAGAAATTAGCTAACTACTCATTGAAAATTCTCATGCCATTGTTTTTTTCGAACATTATGATATATTGTGATGTTTTAAAAAAAATCCAATTCAAGGATAGCAGCATCAAACTGCAAGCCAGAATACCTATAGAATTCTTGTTGGCTAGATTTTCTGCATAGCTGAAAACCTAGGCAGTCATGAGATAAATCTCCCTCATTTACCGGTGAGGCTCCCGTGTCAGATTTGTCAATTAAAATATGCTAGTATCTATATGGGAGTTTTACTTTAACTATTCAGCTCATGAACCATAGCTGTATAGTTCTGCAGCAAGTAAGCAGCTGTTTAAGAAAGGAAATATTTATAGAAGAAGGAAATAATAAAACACAGGGAAGAAATAGGGAAGATGTGCAACCCAATCAATAGATAACAGAGTTGATTGCATGCACATAGAAGAAACCAATAGATATCAACACACAGAATTATAAGCAAAGGCAACTTCAGATCTAGATCTAAAATAACACAAAGTTTATTAAAAGATCTAAGATAGAAAGCTAGAAACAAAATGCACCGTGACACAAAGTTCTCCGGAAATCTGCTCCTTTATATTCCTTTGCTTCAAGTGGCTATCAGGGGTTTCAGCACAAAGTCTGGAACACAAGAATGTTGCTTACAAATTCTGATCCTTTAACCCGAAGGTTCTTCCTCTACTTATAGAATGTAGAGGGGCAATTACAAGTCGGAAGCTTTTAGTTGAACTGGCACATGTGGAAGTGGGAAAGGAAACAACTGGCAATCTCCCTCCTGGAATTCCTCTTTGCATGACATGCATGATTTGCAACTGAAAATAGAACCTTCTATTTTGCATGTCTGCCACCTATCTCCAAGTAGTTGACTTCTTCAAGTAATGGCTTTTAAACCAATCACTTAAGTTTTATAATTTAATTGATCGCTCAATTACTTTGTCGGAGGAAATAAGAGAAAGAAGAAGAAAGAGGAAAGCTGCAGTCTTGTCCTTTTTCATATTCTGCATGCAGCTGATTCTTTTGCCTTTGATTCTCACCAAACTGAATCTGGAAGCAGCTGGATTTGATTCTCACCAAACTGAATCTGGAAGCAGCTAGATCTAGAATTTTGCTTACGGGTGTTGCCTTTGCCTTGTCTTCCCTCTTATCCTTGAAGCTTTTGCAGTTCTTCTCCAGTACATGCATCAGTGCAATGTTTGCCGTAAATAACTCATCATTTTTATTTTTAATTGCATATGAGCAATTAAAAATTCTGGAAAGCACTCCGGGTGAATGCAACTTCAATGAAGGCTTCAACTGGAAGATTGGGAGCACATGCACAAGATCCTGGAAGAAATTTTCCACGCACTGACTTCTACACGGGCTGCATCAGAAACAAGAGGATGAATTTTTGCCGGAAGCTTTTGCAATTATGAGATCTGGATCTGGATCTGGGCCTGGATTTGTGTCTCCGATGTCAGCAAATCTGGAAGTAATGCATGATTCCGTTGAGCTTTCTCGTTCATCCCGCTTTGCCATGGCTGGAGCAATCTTTGTCTGAACAATTCTTTTCCTCTTTATTCGGTCGGAATTCTTCACAACCGGTGCAGATCTGGATAATTCTTCAGATTCGGAGGATATGTTCAATGTATTGGACATTGATTTAAGCTCCCTTTCTCTTATAAAAGCACCTGTAATGAATTCCTGCAATTAATTCAGACAAAGATGGCAACCGGAACATGAACAGTGGATTTTAATCATAAAAATCTGCATATATCAAGCCTGCTGCCCCAAAATTTGATGCTTTATTTGCATGCAAAGCAAGCATGAATTTTACCAACTTCACCTGAGCACCTGTATCACTTATGCAAACAATTATCCAGACACAAATCAACCTCCTTCAACCTGTGGCGCCAAATTTGGAAGCTTCCAGCATTAATTACACCTTCTTCTGAGCAAAAATCCTCTTCAAATGGGGCGCACTTTTTGTCTGGGCTGCACTTCTCTGCTTTTGAATTAATTAATTCATCCTTATGGCAGCCCCTGCTTATATAATCCTCATAATTCTATAATTAATTAATGCCTTTCCTATTCCTGGCAATTAATTAATTATTTAATAAGCTTTACTCTTCAAATGGGGCGCCTATTTTGTGCATGCTCATGGCTGCCATTAAATAAATTAAATTTATTTAATTTTAGACTTCTGCTTCCAGTTAACTCAAGCCTCACAGTATGCTTTGACCTTAGCCACTGAAAATAGGAATTAATTAAATCAATTAATACTTTAAAAAAGTATTATTTCTCTCCCAAATGGGGCGCACTTTTTGACATGAAGGGGCTGCATTAAATAAATAATATTTATTTAATTTTAGAATTTCTAATTCCAACTTCCTTTTGTCCATTTTTCCTTTGTTGACTTTTCCACAAGCTTGGGCGCCAAAATTGGGTGAATAAATATTAATAAATATTATTTAAATGCATTATTATTCACCCAAGGTGGGTCGCACTTTTTGGCAATAAGGAATTTCTATTTTTAAAAGTCAATTGACAATGGGATTATTTACCCTGCAAGGCAGCTCCAAAAATCCCATGATTCACTTAAGCTGTTTGACTTTCATAATGGGATTATTTACCCTGCAAGGCAGGTAATAAAATCCCATTAATGCCTTAAGTGATTTTTCTTTTATTTCACAATGGGAATTTTTACCCTGCAAGGCAGGTAAGAAATTCCCGCCTGCCTGCTGCCTCTAATTTTCCCATTGTGACTTAAGTAGCGTTGCTTCCATGGGAAAAGTACCCTGCTAGGCAGGTACAAAATTCCCACCTGCCTGCTGCTTCCAAAAATCCCATGATTCACTTCAAACCCTCTTTTTCCAAAAATGCGGCCAGCCCAGAAGAAGCTTTTTTGGTGCACAACTTCATCTTTTCCGAGAGAACCAGACCTCCGATGGCGAATTCCTTCTGGCACAACGTGCATAGGTGATCTCCAGATACTCCAGGCCAAGAATCAGGCCAAACCGGCAAAGGAATTGATCTAGAGAAATTTCACAGAAAACGAAACGGGAAAACACAAAAAACACAAAACGTTGCCAGAAGTCACAAATAAAGCCCAGGATTCATTCCTGGTTAAAACCCTACTGGTATATGGGAATAATGATATGTACGATCACAACAGGGTTAAACCGGAGCACAAATTGCCTCAAACGGGGCTCAAAATAATTAAATACAAATTTCCCGCAGGCAAACCCCAGCGACAGAATAAAACAATTTTGGGCATCTGGGTATTTGTCGAAAATGGCTTATATGGCTCCTTGGGAATATCTTGACACATTACAGGAACTTTCTGGCAATAAAAACACAAAACGACCCATTATTTTAAAAGTACGAATTTTTTTTAACATAGGGTAGTCTCAGATTTCAGGGTGAAATCTGGGGACACCACAACAAGAGTCACAATAAACAATATTAGGTACCTCAACCTAAACAAAAGCCCTTAAAATGCTAAAGTGACCTCAAAACTGCAATGCCATTGATATGATGTAGTCCCAAAAACTCACGATGATGGCTTTGCATCCAAAAGAATCATTCATAATATTGACATTTCTAAGGGTACAAACCCTTTCCAACCTAAGGAGGGCTCTTTTCTTTCCCCTCCCCAAATAATCATTAACCCCTTACCCAAGAATCAAAGCGACATTTATTTAGACCTCAACAAGGCCTATGGACCCTTCTAGACTTGTTCAAACCAAGTGGTGTGACGAAAATAAGTTTTGTTGGTTTCATGCTAATTAGGGTCAGTCGTATGATTTGTCTATCTCTTTGAAGCCTTGCCTACTCTTTCCTTTTTGGTCACAACTTCGATCATGAAGCCATGTCAAGGGATAGATATAATGAGACCATGAAGGTGAGAGAAAATGCAAAGAAATCAAGAGAAACATGATGCAATCCATCAAGCCGATGTCCATTTGGGTACATACATTGATCCTCTCCCTAATCACTCTAAAGCTGATGAATCAAATCTGCCTATCAATGACAATAATCAAAATCCAACTCCAGCCAATACGATTGAAATCACATACAATTATAACATTGCCAATGAAGAGAATATGGTTTACATCCAAGGAATGATATGAGTAATTGCATGCATTGCCTCCAGTTACAAAACAACCTCTCCTAAGAGCTTATATGACTGTTCAGTTCCATTCTATAGGTCAAACTTCCTTATAAGTTCCTTTGGAAATCCCAAAAACTTAAAGTTCCCCAAGTCAATGTCATTGCCTAGACAAAGTCTACAAGGCCAATGACATTATCCAAGATCTCTTTCAAAACCAACGCTATTGGTTATAATGCTTCAAAAGGATGACGATGTTGCGTGAACCAACACAATTTATTGGCTTGGTCGATGACGTAGAGCAAAATTACTTTTAAAACTGGGCCGAACTCGATTTCCCAATCATTACTAAAATTATTATGATCGAAACTCGTGAACTCGATTTCCCATCATTATAAATCATTATGATCGCCAGGTTCTGTCAAGTACAATACAACGTAGCTTGGAAGAATGAGATCCAATCAAAGACCTCTCAAATTTCCCTAGTCAAATCCCTTTTCTCGAACTAATCAAAAGTTCTCTTAAACAACGTAACCATTTGATGAAGGTACTCTTTAACATGAGTTTCCCTCAACCACCTAGTTTGCGGCAGGCTATTTTACAAAAATCGGACAAGAGCATTCTACAACAATGCAAGGAGTTCGATTTAGATTGATCTAAGTACACATCAAACCTTATCCCTTAGATTCCCAATCCAATTTATGATCATGCATAAACTCTTGTTTTGCTGACCCTCTCTTCATTTTAGTCAAGATTAGTAATAAGCAAATCAAAAGGGCTTTTGTAGACATAAGGTTCTTACATGTGTTCAACCTCTTGAATTCAGCGAATCCTTAGGTTATTTAATTGATAGTTTAAAATCAACCTGCAACACATGTCAAGGGTATGATCGAAGGCAAATTCCCCCATGTTGGGATGTATTTGGTTTCGCATCACTGTGCTTGCTTGAATTTTCAGAGTGACGTTTATGATCTTCAACTTTCTTTTAGTTTATAACATTCTTCTTGGGTGACGCTAGAAGCATTGGATGCGCACTCTCTTCATACGCATGTGAATGCATCATATTTTCCCATCTAGATGCTATCTACAAAATTCAATGTGGCACAAATTCATGCTATTTTGACCAATTTCAACAAAAAGGTGTCTTTAAAATCCCTACCCTTGAGGAGCTCCAATGTGTTCCCTAAATTTAAGAATACAATACCTTAACTACTTGGTTGACACCTAATGAGGATATAGTGGAATTTACACACTAGTTGGGAAAAATCCACCAAATCACCTCGATTCAGATGATGATGAACCTGATGAAATTAACCTAAAAATACAAATTTACGCCCTCCCAAATCCTATTTGGTCAACAACATTTGAGGATATAGTGGACTTTCCGCACTAGTTGGGAGAATTCCACCAAATTAGCTCGATTTTGATGATGACGAACCTGATGAAATTAACCTACATATCCAAATTTCTGCCCTCCTCGAGTCTATCATTGCCCAATTCCCACCTTCCTCGCAGTCGGGATTCCGCAAAAGGGTAACTTATGCAATTCCTAGCATGGTCCCTTAATATTGATATCAATACTCCCAACTTTGATTAATAATATTCGGTATCCATTATTTGGCTATGCACAAGTTAAGAATACAAAGGTCTTATGGAAGAATCTTTACAATCCAACTTTAAGTCTGGCATCATGCGCCCATTAATGTCACATTGACTTCAACCAAGAGGAAGACGATATGATGGGGGGCAACACTAACGCTCTTCTTCACCTAGACCTTGAATGTATCACTACTTTGGTTCCTTTGGTTAGGTCTCCAGTCATGGAACCAACTTTATAAGAAGAACGGTAGTAGAGGATGTTGGTTCCATGACTAGAGACCTAACGAAACAAACCAAAGTGGTGTTAGATTCAAGGTGTAGGTGAAGAAGAACAATGTTAGGACTCTAGTTAGACTCCTTATCCATATCCTTGATATAGGCTTTGGAACCCTATACCTGATATTGAGCGTGGATTACTCTCTACTTGATCCATTTACAACCTATTTATGTTTACGCTATGTATCATGCTTGTGTGTTACCTCTAGCATGGTCTTCTACTTATATGATTATCCTTATTTATAGAGAGAGGATTGTTATATCATCCATCTTAGCGTACACACATTCTGGTATACCCAACATGAATCTTACTCCACCATTGAATGAGCCATTCACATTTTTCATCTTTTTTGATTCAAGCTTCTCTGTGCTTATCAATTTGTCAAGTATACCTTACTTTCCAAATTTGTCTTGTCCCTTTAGAACCCCTAAAGGTTACCTTTCTCTTCTTACCATGGAATATCTTTAAAGTGCTCAAGGGGAAAACTTTGAATAAACTCCCTTTCACAAATCTCATCCTGAATGTAGTTCACAATATGGCTGCTTTTATTTCCAAGAAAACAACGCCTAATGCCTCTTTTAGGGTTGCCACTAGATCACAACTTCGTCACAATTCAACTCATAAGGAGTTAGAGAAGAAAGGTGAACAAGAGGATTATTCTGATTTCACACTTGAAATACAAGAATTCCTCAAACTCTATCCCGAATATGCAGATGAAATCACTGAATTTATTCAAGGCCGTATGGAAGTGCTTCGAAACAATCTCTATACTTCCCCTAAAACCAATGCATTTTCTGCCATTGGGGCAAGCCAAGATCATGGCCTGTTCTAGGACTTTTCATCCTCGACATTTCTGCTTCTATCATAACCATGGCTGGTGCTATTGTTATACAATGCACCTCCTCATACCCAAAGAACATTGCTGCAAAACCGATGGTCATGCCCAATATTTCTGCACTACTTAATATGTACTCATGCAATTTTGTTATTGGACTCGACCATGGCCAACATACCAAGATTCATATTCAGGAGCACTAAATTCCAGATCGCTTTCGTGCCCCTGCAATTTGATTTAGTTCAATCAATACCTGTCTAATTTCTTCCTAGAAGGGGCATGCAAAATCCATTGTTCCCTCCATACCCCTCCTATGTCAAAATTTGAAGGAACCCAATACTGTACAACCACTCATTTATAACAATGTTCTTCAACATCTTCAAAACGATTGCTTTCTAGAACCTGGTATATTCAACTGTAGACTGGCCAACTGAGGAGGAATAACCTTAGACCATCACCTATGTACCTGATCAACTGATCCCAGCTAACTTCATGACTGGTAACGCTTTTAACAAAGTCTACAAGGATTAGCTGAAATACAAACTCTGTCCATGTGACTACTTCAAGTTATTGGCCAAAATCCTGATATGAGCTTCCCTGAACTTACATGATTTAGCATACATGCACTTGGCATCAAAATTTAATTTATCAGCCATCTCCTCTTGAATGCACCTGAGCCTGACCTTGGCACGACCGAGAATCTTTGGGAGCCGAATTCTAAATTTCTTCTGAAATCTTTCTAAGCTGCACCGCTGCAAAACTTGGCTCTTGCTTCCAGTCCCAAGGCGTACAAGGCTCGATTCATACTTGTAAACTCCTTCTAGGAACTGGTCCAAAGCCCTATTGGTGTAGCATACCACAATTATGGGACCACGTACCTTCACACTGGCAAGCAATTTCTCTGTAATAAAGAGGCCGACAAAAGTTTTCCCGGTGCCCGCAGGGCCCTGAATGATTGCCAGCTTCTTTGACAGCCCATGCCTGATTGCTGCCTCCTGGCTGTAGTCAATATCAGCAATAAGAGACCCAGGTAGTTCATCTGCTCCAGAATATGGGACTTTGCCTTCTGCAAGGATGGCCTCCTGCCCTTGATCCCAATCAGTATCCTCATTGCCCCATACACAATTCTCAGCCTCTCCACCCCATCCCATGTCTGTTCCTTCAGTAACAGAATCTAATTCCCCTCCTAAACCATCATTGGCCCTCTCATTCCCCCCAGCTGCACAATTTTCTGAATGCCCATCTTGGTCTGTATCCATCGGTTCAGCTGTGGCAGATGCCACTAACCCTTCCCAGCCATCATCACCAGCATTCCCATTACCCCATGCTCCCCAAACTTTATCCTTTCCTTCATTTGCTTTAGACTTCCCTTCCCATCCCCAGCCATCATCACCAGCACTCCCATTGCCCCCTGCTCCCCAACCTGCATCCATCCCTTCCCCAGCACTCCCGTTACTCCCTGCTCCCCAATCTGTATCTTTTCCTTTATTTTTCGGGGACATCAGTTCCTCTCCCCAACCATTGGTAGCCCTCTCAATGTCCCCTGCAGCCAAAATCCGCCCTTCCACATCCCAACCAGTACCACCACCACCACCTGCCTCCAAATACCCTGGCACCCCAACCTCAGGCTCCAAAAACACAAGATGCCTCAAAAAGACAACCTTCTCCATTTCCTTCCTTTGCAGCACCTTCAACACATGTTGGTAGGCCTCAAAAAAAGCACTGGTGGACTCAAACATAGTATATTCCATCCCGTATTCAAATTTAGCCTCCAGCTTATCAACACCTCTCACCCCAATTTTACTCTCAACATGCAAATCTCTGGCCCTTCTTGTTGAAACCGCAGCCCAGAAAAAAGTCTCGAACCCATCGCAAGAAATGCAGAGCAGGGAATTGTACATCAACAGTTTCCCATTGGCCCAATCCACATAGTCATGTCCTTCTACACTACAGAACTTCAAAATATATTCCATTCCTGAATCAAAATGCAAAACAGAGTATCAGATAACAAAACAAATCACCAGTTTTGTAAAGGCGGACCATAACTCTAATAGACAATGCAATGGGGATGTGGCACAACAATTATGGCATAGATTCAAGTGTGACACAAGCCTACAAACCTTAAGAACGAGGTTCAAGCTTAGCTGCGAAGTCTCAAAGGAAGCCCAACCTCTCCCAAGATACATCAAGAAATTAAGAAAAGGAGGAGTAGTTTTATAAAGCTACCCATAATTCTAAGAAGGCTATCCATAAATCTAGGAGACAATGTGGGAGGTTCGGTGTCAAGATTGTGTCCTAGATTACACTGTTAACCAAGTCTAGATTGTTTTAAAATGTTCTTCAAGCTTACCCCGCACAGTGTTAAAGCCAGCCCATAACCTCAACAAGATATTTACCATGCAATTAACAAAAATGGAAAACAGACCTTCATTTGCGCCCCAGACGGGTGTGGGCACATTCAAACCCTCATTTAATTGATAAGAAGAACAAAAAAGCAAAACACCAACCATGCATTGTCTCGATTTACATAACTAGAGGTGTAACAGTTATGGTGTACATTCCAGTGTAATGAAGTTAACAAATCTTATCAATATGGTTCAAGCTTACCCATCACAGTGTTAGAGCAACCCATAACCCCATCCCCGATTTACCCTCCCCTTAAGCAAAAATATATTCAAAAACCAACAACAGCTGTTTCGCATGGACCCAATTACACAAGTACATCTTCTACTAAACCATTTTTTATAAACACATATTGCAGACCCAGTTTTACAGTGATCCAATCTATACGGCAAAACATTTTCTAGACTACGTAAACCCAATTTATTCAACTACAACTTCCGCTAAACCATCTATAAATTTTAGCGCATACTGCATACCCACTTTTACAACGATCGAATTTATTTAACACCTTCTCAACAACTGAAAATTGAAACATGCTAGAAACCCAATTTTGCATTGGCCCACTTCCCACAAGAACACCTTCTAAACTACAGAATTTCAAAACATAATGCATGCCCACGTTTGCACTGACCCAATTCACAAAACTACCTCTTCATCTAAGCCATAAAATTCAAAAAATACCGCATACCTGCGTTCTCTGCTCTCATGCCCACCATTTTAACACTGTTATATATCTGTATGTCAGAAAGCAGCTTGCAGTTGAAATTATGAGATTTTCTCCTTCTGAACTCCCTCACAGCTTGCCTGTAAGGGGTGACGAGGTCTTCCCGCATTAGCCTAAAATGGGTCTCCAAATACTCTTCCACATTTCCGTAACTACCTTCAACCCTGTTTAAAGGAAGCTGGCTGCAATTTTCCTTCATAAACTCCGTCTCTTCCTCCTCTATCACTTTGATATCTCTGAAACTCATGTCTAGTTACGCAATGTATATGTTCTCTTTGCATACAGAATGTGTATGTCCTAATTGCTGACAAAACTGGAGTCATGCACGATTACAGATGACGAAGAAAAGTGTAACGTTCGCAAAATGTGGAAAGGAGAATGTACAATTGCAGTATGGGAGAACGAGGTGCCACCACCATGCTTCTTATGATTACAATTGTTAATTTTTTAATACTAGTCCTATTTCCTAGGAAAAAAATATTATTACTTGCATTGAGTTCCCAAATGCCTCCGAGACCTTGGTAAAGGAATATGGACTTATCCTCGCGAAGAAACGGTCCCATGCGGGGGGAAACCGTAATGGAAATCTACACTCAGGTGGTCCCGTGTATATTTAATGTTACAGTGTCACAGCAAAAAAAAAACAGAATTTTATTTTTGGAATGCAGCTATGGGAATTGGTGGGGGGTGTAAATTTTTCCACCTGCATTCCATTTTTTTGGCCAGGTGTCAACAATGTATTGTGTGAGTAATTTTTCCCTCCAAATCTATTTTACTGGAAATCAGTTTCCCTCCACAAAACTGTTTCAGCGCAAATCATTACAGGGAGGGAAATATAATGTTTTTAAAATTATAATATAAATACATAACTTATATTGTTTGCATAAATAGGTGTGGAGGAGATACTCGAATCTCCAATTTAAAGATCATTGTTCTCAAACTAGACTCTAACTTTCTAAGGCAACACTTATGCAGAATATTTGTGCTGCCTCATTCAGTGCATGCCTCTCATATATTTGTTAAAACCTAGTAATTCAAGAACTACAAGGTTATTAAGAAGTTTTTTTATAAATATATAGAGTGTTATACATTGAATCAATAATACATTGTTAATAAAGTGATATCGTGTAATATATTATCGCATCGTCAAATATTGTAGAGAACAAGAAACAATACCAATTTACTATTGAGAAATAAAAATTCGGCATAATTGTGGTGCTAATGTGAAAATAGACGTGTAGTTAAACAAATTATACATTACGTAGCAAGATTCTTCCAAAATTCAAAAATACATTCGTTTATCAGACAATGTCTTGGCCAACATAGTTTACATCTGATAACATTTTGAGCAACGAATTCACTAGGACTAAGACTTCACTTGTTTTTTGTAAAAACTTCTCACTCATGCATAAGGATGTGGATTTAGTAATCAAACATTTATAGAAACAAGAAATATTTAATTGACTAGTTTAGAAAATTAAATGGGTATTGAGAATAAACCACCAAATTCCAAACATGATTTACATGCTAACAAAAGCTAAAATAGAATATGGCTACTTTAATAAATAGAAAGAATACTCGGATAATTGCTTATTTTCTAGAGATTTATCCTTTTTCCTAGTGATTTTGTGCATTATTTGTGTGAAGTGAGTGAAATTTTTTTAATATAGAAAATAGAAAGCTAGCAATTCATGAATTGTTGTTGCATCTACTTATTATTTAATATTTTATTTATTAAAATAAATGTAACAAATTATAAAAATTAACTTATCATGACAATTTGCATGACAAGTGATTTTTTTATTAGCTCTTCTAATGAAAATCTATCAACTTTTGAGGGCCTTTTAAAAAGGAGGAATTTTAAATTTCAATTTTTTTGAAAGTAAACATTTAAGTCACCATTCTATGAAAAGAGTGAAACACGCTTGAACTTGTACGAATCAAATTGATCCTTGATGCCAACTCGAGAACCCAGAGAAAATTTGAGGGCTACTCTAAACCATTTTAACTGGGTTCGGGTATAGTCTTCGACCCACCCTTTCACAATGAAAGTAGCAAAAGAATTCAATATTTTGTATGAAAAGACTAAATTTAGATGTTCACGTCACAAAAATCATAATGTCTTTTTAAATGAGGGTTATCATTTGAACTACAAAATATCAAAGGTAATTCCTCCTTTTAGTGCCTTCCTCAATCAATTACAACCTATACAACTTTTTGATGACATTACAGTCAATACCTTTTATTTGGACTTTCAGCTGAGATCAATTTGCTTAAAGATATGTAATGAGTTTACATGAATTATGCCTATGAAATGTGTCATTGTTTCTGAATAGATAAAGGGACTATGAGGCAGATGGTGAGCTATCTGTCAATGGTAGAATTAACACACCGTGCCGGTGCATTACAAGATGTTGATGGTATTTAGTAGCACAATATCTTTTATTGACATTTTTTCTCTCTCATTTCTTCTAGCTATTGGTTACATGTTTCTGGTATCTTAGGAGAAGTGCATTAACAATACTTGTAGATAACTAACTACTTTAATTTCTTAGAACAAATATCTATGTGATTCTCCCTATTGTAAGTGATTATAAAACTTAGTTGGCTCTATTATTTCTCAATTAATGTGCTTGTTTATTCTTTTGAATGACGATACACATTTTTTCCCTCTTAATGTAGGATTTGCTTCCCTATCTTGTATCCTTGGATTCCTTGAATTTAAACATATTCAGAAGGGTCCTTGATGAGAACCCTTATGTATTATACAAAACCAAAAATGATGAAATAATTAATGAATGGAAAAGGATTTATAAACTTAAGTCCAAAATTAGAGGAAAAAAACTGAAACAAAATAATAATGAAAGCTAGACATTTTTAGTCCTCAATAAAAACAAAAACAAAAATAGTTTACAAGGCCACGAGCGTATATGGTAGTATCTCTTGAATTTTTTGGTATGTAGGGGTATTTAAATGTTGCGGTGGCAATATAAGAGGTGTGGACTAAACCATACCTAGAGAGGTGCATTTTTAATGGAATTCAAATCTAGATTTTCTAAAGAAAGTATGACTAAGTATTTTTGCATGTTCTTACATTACAAAATTTGAAAGCCCCATATTTCATGCATTAACAAACTAGTGATAAAAAATATTTAGATTTATAGATTCAGATTCTAACAAACCTTGCAGAGAAATCTTGTGCTTCAACAACCCTATCCCTCATCAAATCCACATATTTATCCTCTTTTAAATTTTCAACTGTCTGGGCATTGTATGTGCGATAATAGAAATTGGTAGAGGATTATTTATTTGGTACTTCCAAGAGATTCTTTAGCTAGTCATGCTGGAAAACCACCATTTCAAAAAAATTGAACCGCTCAACATTACATGTTTTATTTATGGGCATTTTTTGTTTTTATTTTATCCAAATTATTTTATCACATGATGAACTGTATCAACCCCAATATTATTAAAATACATGCTAGCAAGGCGCAATCCAAATTATTAATTATGTTCTTAACTAATAGTGGCCTTGTGAGTTGGGACGTGATGTCATCTCTACACCAAATGAACACATTGCAATCGAATCTTCCATAACGCATTTAATACTTTTAATTTTCATAATATTTTATTAGTAAATTTAACTTTCCAATCTTCAAATGTGAATTTATCTCGAAAACTTTGGCAAAATTACACTCTAAGTATTCTTTCTTGGGATTTGATGATTGAATGTAATTTTAAACATTGTTAATTAATGAGTGGCATGCAGAGACATGGAAGGTAAATTTTATAAACAACCCTTCTCTTTCCATTTTGCATAAATATTTCCACTTCCACTCTGTCATTTGATTTTTATATTTTGCAATTTTTTTGAAGTACATTATTTGTTACACTTCAATAATAGTTTAGAACCATCAAGATGATTTGGGATAGGTGAAAATTTGAATCTTTCTCTAGTGCCCACTTCCCTTTGACACTTTTGATACTGATCTTGATACTGTTGACTACATTATGGACATTATTATAGTTTTGATTTAGTATGATGTTAGATGTTAGATCATGGATTATTGTTGACTCTGATTCAGTATATGATGCATGATGATTATTAGAGACACTTTATATAGATGTATGACATGTTGTTCGACATGTTTGACATGGATATATTATGAATGTTGTTAGGACATGTGATATTTGGATATTGTGAGTAGACCTAGAAAATGGACATTATATGATGATGATATAGTTGTTGATATAAATTGTAAGTGATATTGTTGATTTCCTTGATGTTGTTGTGATTCATATATATAGATGATTTTGTGATTATATTTATATCATGTTGGATGTTCTGATATGGCCACGAGGCCGAAGGAGGTATTTTTGTTTTTGCAGGTTAAACTATCACAACAAACATCGGGGGTTTGGAGACCAACCACATTGGAATTTTAGATGAATTCAAAAAGGTCACCATGGACAACTTGTATTTGTTGTGTGTGTGTGTTTTTGTTAGGGATTCTCATGGGGGGATCACCTTTAAATGTGACCAAGGGGTTATGTGTATTTTATTTATGTGGTTCCTTTTTATTGATTGTTTGCATGTGTTTATTTTGTGATGCATTTACCCCTTTCATTAGTCTTATTAATTGTGGTAGAATTAATGTGAGTAATCATATTGTTAAAAAAAATAAATTAATCAAATTTGGGACATAAGAAAGTAATTATTAGAGTTGTTGGCTCTTGTATTAAATGTTGTAAGTGATGTGTAAGTATGTGTAAGAGTTGTGTAAGTCAATTTTGGAGTATGAAACACTCCACCTTCTTTGAAATTCGAATTTGTCCTTGGAGGATGATTTTGGAGGCTTGTGTGGGACAAGTTAAACTTGTCTCATACCTCTTAAATTTGCATACCAACCTTACCTATGGTTGGAGGGTCTTGAATTTAGCCTTCATTATGCATTTTTGTAATGTCAAGTTGTATGTTTTAATTGCACTCTTCTTACATTTTATTAAATTCAGTCCTTTGGGTGTGGGTTTTTTGAGTGTGTAAGTAAAACTGTCATATTATTCACCCACCTCTTTATTGTGCATTGGAGAATGAAGTTGACTTTTGTGTTGGAGTTGAGGATGTGTGATGTGGCATCCTACATGGATCCACCTCATCCTCTTCTCTTCCCTCTTCTATAAAATTTGAATTCCTTGCTTTGTTTTTGGGTAGTTGCTTCATTTGCAATGCTTCATTTTTGGGTGAATATTCTTTGTTGATTGGAGCTCTTTCCTTGGGAGAGATTTTGGGAGATTGTTACATGTTTTTGCTTGTTGCTATTTGGTTTGTGTTGCATTGGAGAGCTTGTTGTTTTGGAACTTGGAACAAACTCCATCATGGAGAGGTAAGAGCTTGGCTCTTGAAATACTCCTTTTATTTGTATGCACATGTGATTGTGTTGAATTTTTGCATGTTTGTGGGTTGTTTGGGTAGATGGCCTAGGAATGGTGTAGGAGAAGACTATGGGCATGTGGGAGGCATAAGTGTATTAGGAGGTATAAGTGTGGAGGGAGTTGGGATTTGGGTTCCACCTTACAAATAAATAGCTTGCATTAATTTACTCGTTATGGGGTGCCATAAGAGGTTGGGGATTATAAGGAAATGTGAGGAATAAGGGGTACTTGGGGGAGACATAAGGTCATGTTAGCGATTTGAAATTTTATATTTTGGTGGCTTGTTCTTAGGTGGTGATACCAATTTCCCCTTTGGGAGGTATAAGCAGCATCCCCCATAGTTTCTTGCTCCTTTGGCTTGCATGATGAAGCATGAGTGTTGTTTGTTGTTTTCATGTTGTGTGGGGGGGGTAAACTGCTATTTTGTTTTGGACTATGTGTTTTGCATGTTTGAAATGCATGCTTTGTGTTGTGGAAGCCTATTGTTGCCATGAGTTGAATAAAAATATTTCTGTATTGCAATGTGTGTTGGGGCTGGGGGCCAATGAAGAAGGATGGCAATTCTCCCTTTTCATATGAGATGTCTTGGTTGGGTGGAGAGCATTGCCTTTCCCCTATGTTTTGTTGTGACCAAATTAGAGAATGATGGAATTCATGCATGTTGTTCTGGAACTGAGAAAGAAGACAGTTTGACAGTCCTTGTTGAGATATTTCTTATTGTAACATTTCCCACTTGAAGTGGATGATCTTGTATATTATTTGTGATGGAAAGATGTGTGATGTACGTGTGCTATGAAAGTTGTAAATTGAATTGTGAAAGAGATATACTCTATGTTTTGTCTGCATTTTGTGTGTGAAAGAAATGCATATTCTGTATACTTGTATTTGAGGAATGAAAGAAGAGAAGTTGTAAAGGTATGCTTCTTTGAATCAATAATGGATTGTATTACTTTACTCAAATGCATTATTGGGTATTGAAATCTGATTGTTGAATGTATTTTGAAATTCTGTTGGAAGCATGAAAAAGTGAATACGTATGGAGAAATTTGCATAATACTCTTTGTTTTTAAAATAAATGCAAAAATAGAAATCTCAGAATTGTCTTTCACTTGCATTTGAATACTTTGCTTGAAGTCAACATTAGTATGTTAGATTGGGTTGGAATGAATTTTTTTTTTGGAAAATGAAAATAAATCTATTCTAATTTGAACTCTGTTAGAATAACTTTCAAACTAGCAATAATTAATCAGATAAATTGAGTTAGAATGACCCTGCAACATCAAAAAGACAAAATGAAATATCAAATTCCATTTGTAAGGTCAAAACGACTCTCAAACATACCAAAATACTTAGAAAATTTTTAAGAACCTTTCAAATTGGCAAAGGCATTCTTCTCAGACTTCTTGCTGTATAAATTGATAAATATTCGAATGCAAATCAATCAAACTTAACCTTGCAATCTATCCTAAAATATTCCAAGTAAAATCCTCCATGCAGCTGTTTGGCAAGTGGAAAAAGAATTTTCAACAAATTTGAACAAAATTGATAAGTTAAAAATACTCAGTTCACTTTCAGAAGTGACAAGAAAGACGTTTTCTCAAAATTGACCCACTTTCTTTATCAAAATAAAATTCCTAAGGATTTTACTGAAAAGTCAGGATTCTAAGAGCTTTCCATAAAGTCCTTGTTTGCCAAAACTGATTCCCAATCAAAAGTTATGGCCTTATGAAGTTTTTACTGGGCATTTTGGACTCAAAATCATCCTAATGTGCCAAGGTACCCTAATGCATAGAAATATTCTTACGGACCAGAACATGCTAAAACTTGAACCTTAGAGAGAAACTAAGTCCAAGTTTAGATGTGTGTAAATTAGATGAACAACACCACTAACCCCAAGCCTTCATTTTGTAACACTGTATCCTGGAGAAGTCCAAAAACTTCTCGAGGCTACAGTCCTAGCCCCATAGTTGGCGTGTAGCCAACATCCATTGAAACTGCACCATTCGTCAAGGGGATGTACATACCCCCTTAGCAGTCATTTCAAAATTAAATTTGGATTAAAAATTCAGATTACAACAACCCTGCCTAACCCTAATTCCAACATTCCTTACGTTCTTTATCCAACACTAGCTACCATCATGGGCCATTAGATATCAATAACTTCAGGATTCATGATGCATTTGTTATTAGTTAATGCTGGCATAACAAAGTTTTCCCAAAAACAAGACCAAATTATCCCTGCAGGCCCGCCAAATTCTTAATGCAACCTAGTTGTCCAACATCAAGTGTGTTAACCACTCAGATTTAGCTAGTGGTTTACTGTTATCCAAAATTCACCCCCCAGGGTAAAATTTTGATAACATGCATCAGAAGGTTCAGTCCCAGAAAGGTAAGATTGATTCAAGGCCAGAAAAAATCACGTTTCTTGGGGTCCCCTAGGCCTTTTTTTAACCCTCGGGATCCAAGCGGGACAAAAATGGGTGAACCGGAGTTCGGAAAAAGCTTGGAGCAAAATGCAGTCCAAAATTGAAGGTTGCAGGACAAGTGGGATAGCATTTTGGGTCGAAGGGGGCGAATCGTAAAGGCCGACCAGCCGAGGAGCCAAAAAATGGCTAACTGCTGAAGAGAGATTTTCATCCGGGACAAGTTGGGCAAAAATGCGCGAAATGTCCGAACCGGCCGAAATCAGCACAAAGGAGCCCAGACTAAGACAATTGGGACGCGCGGGACGGATGGATTCGAACGCGGCCAAATGAGCCAGGTCAAATCAGTCCAGAAATTGGAACAAGCCCGGGCCATGGAAATTTTGGCCGAATGAAATTGTCCAATGAGGCTCCAAAATCAAAAGGGACGTCTAGGACGAAATAAGTCTACGCCCGGAAGCAGAAAATGGCAGGCCCGAGCAGGCCCGAGCCAATCAGAAATTGCCACGTGTCCTCATAGGAGTAAAGGTCAGAAAATTTTCAAATTTTTTCCGAATTAAAGAGCACCGAGCCGAACAAATAGGATCGTGCCACGTGTCCCATTTAAGAACCCACGAGGAAAATTCAAAGGAAAGCCCACATGAAAAGTAGAGGAGAGAGAATTATTCAGGGAATCAGAGCGCGCCAAATGTCATCCAAGTGGCAGAACGCGGGAAAAAATTCAAATTTTTTCCGCCGATTTTCGGCCTGTTTTTGCCCTAAATCTTCAGATTGCCATATCTTTCGATCCAGAGCTTGGATTTTCACGTTCTTTATATCAATAGAAAGCTGGTGAAATTATCTACATGTTTCCAGGGTCAATCTTGCATTTTGGTTTAGTTTGTAGAGAGAAAATCAAGAAACACCTCTGGCACGTGGTAATGGCAGAAATGACATTTCAACTAACCAACTTTAATGCAGACAATGGGTCGCATTCTCTTCAACATGGTCAAACCGCCGCTTAGCCAGAATGGGTCTGTAAGCCATGCCCATGCTATTTTAATGCAACTTCATTCAATGAGGAATGGCTTCCACAGTTTGAATTCCTCTCTCTTTTCTCTCTCCTGGGCTCGACCCATGCATTGTAAAAGCCAGATTTGGCTCATTTTCTAGGGTTGGAACATTTTTCTTTGGATAGCAAGCTTCTTCTTTCACTGTTCAACAGAAGATTTTTGCAAGTTTCAAACCTCTTATAGATTGTAACACCGTTTCTACCTTTGATGTTGCCATGCAAGGTTTTGACAGTGGAAATGAGCAATATATAGTGCTCTGTGATCGAGTTTTCAACCCTTTGTTTGTTTATTACTTCATTTTGATCTTTCAATTACATCTTATCTATCTGTGCATGGTTTTATGTTGCATATCTACATGGTCTGTGTCTAATTGGCATGAACAGAATGTTCACCACTCCTTTTCTGGTGCATCACCTCTATTAGCTTAGATTTATTTTATGCATCTTCTACCCTGTCTCCTTGGCAGATTTAGATTAGATTTTGAGAAAACCCTCTGCATATTTTGTGTGCACCTGAACAGAGGAATAGGAACCAGCCTTTCTCTGGAGATTCCTCTCTCACTTTTCAAGTCCCACACTTGGAGAGAGGTTTCAATGTTGTGCAATCACACTGGATATTAATATGATCAACCTAGAAATCTGATCAATCATCCAGGGGTGCTGTGATTTTGCACTCAACAGTTTTGGCACGCCCGGTGGGACCTTAGAGGTCTCATTTTTATTGCAGCAAGGTTGATGTGCATCTGCTGTAATTTTCTTGCTTAAAAAGAGCTATTATTTGCATATCTGGCGACTCCAAAGGGAAGAATCAACTGGTTTCAGCAGTCAGGCCTGGAAAAGCTTATGAGAAGAATACACAAGGTCAAGAGTTGGAGAAGAAGAAGTGCCGTTTGAATACCTACAACTATCTCCAAGAAGAAGGCAAAGAGGAAGAAGGATTCAAAGGTCTCCATCTCCACCAAACAGAACTCTCTCAACTCCTCCACCTGGTAGGCCTTTCATTCAATCAACAAGGGTTTTAAGACCAATCAGAATGGCGCAACCAGTAAACCCCTATGTCAACTTCACAGGCAGCAGCCCACTCGCTCTCAATGCACAAAATCCAATCCCAGTTGCAGCATTGAAGAACATTCCATACTTCACTAGAGAAAACCAAACCACTCCTGGTGATCATGTCAAGGACATTGCTAACATTTGTGCAATCCATGAGATCAATGAGATGCAAGTTGCTGTCAAATTGCTGGCATCTTCATTCAAAGGGAAAAGCATTGCAATGGTTTAGGAGCCTTGAAGCTGTTCTATCAAAATTGGAATCAGCTGTGTATAGCACTTCATGAGCAGTTTGGAGAGAAGGGAGACAACTTGTCCCTTTTGGAGCAGCTGACAACCATCAAGAGAGCTCCCAATGAGCAGCTGACTGACTTCAACTTCAGATTTCAAAGACTTGGGATAGAATTCCAGTAGCAGTCAGACCAACAGCAGAAGGTGCTTTTCTTTACTACCTTAAAGCTCTAAATTCTGATATTTCTATGTTGATTCAGTCCATGGGAGGCATAACTATCCCTATGGCTTATAGCATTGCCATTAGAGCTGAAAATTGTTTGATTCAAGCTGGCAAGCTAGCTCCTAGGCCTCCAATGCCATTATATCCAAGTTTAGAGAGCCCAAGTACTAGTCAAGCACCTGTCTTAGCTCCTTCTCCCACTCCTAGAAATCAGAGTTCAAATGAAGCTTCCACTTCATCTCCAAGTGCCCCAAATGAGCTTCAAGAAGTCATGAAGCAATTGCAAAATTTAGGCAATGAGCTGGTTACACTCAAGAGGCAGCAAGCCCAAGGTTTTAGACCTTCTTATCAGCCTCAAGCTCAGCCTAACAGGCAGCCATATCAGCCTCAAAGGCCACCTAATCCAGCTGCAAATATGAATCAAACAAGGCCTCCTGCCAATAGACCATTTCAGCCCTATAATCCAAATGCCATATCTGCCTCTAAGGCATTGGTACCAGCACAAAACAACATTGCCCAAGAGTATGATTGGTGTTTTCCATGTAATGAACCCCATAACCAATCCATGTGCTACAATGGTGCTTTAACCCAAGCTTTAATGGTAACAAGTGCTGGTGTGGAGGGTGAAAGTAGTCAAGAAAACAGCCAACAACAAGAAACATTCCAACAACAATCTGCCCCAAATGACACCACATTGGTAAATTGGCAGGCAGAGGATTTCTGTGGTATGAATCAGGCAGTCTCTCAAGGTGTTGCAGCCAACACAAGGTCAAAAAGGATAAATTTGGGTGAAGGAACAGCCATTAGCCCCAGCCAATCCACAACCTTCCACAGCTCCACAAATGATTGGCAAGCAAAACCCAGTTTCAAATGCACGAGGGCAGCCAAGAACAGCCCCTTGGCCAACTCAAATGCCAGCTGTTGCTGCCCACATGCAAGGATGTAAATGTGCAAACCAAGGGACAACAGAGAGATCCTTCATCACCATTTAGTATCATTGATCAGATGAAGAAGACAAACGTCAATATATCAATGTGGGAATCCCTATCCATCCCAGGCCAAAGAGATTTGCTGCAAGCTGCCATGAAGGACTAGCCAACTTCGAATCAGCAAGTTCAAATGCAAGACAAAGTGCTTACAAATGCTGCCCAACCTGAGGGAAATCATGGAGGACAACAAGGTAAAATGTTGAAGCCCCCTCCATTTTATGTTTCATTGATCATTGGAAACAAGTTGGTGCACAATTGCATGATTGACTCTGGGGCAAGTAGCTCAGTAATGCCTAAACAAATAGCTGATCAGCTAGGGCTCCAGTATGAAATAACAATCCAAAGGGAGTAGTGCAATTGGATGGGACAGCAGTAGCCACAGTTGGGGTGATTAGAAACTTGAGTCTTACCTTGCATGCATGTCCAAATGTTGTTGTTTTACAAGATGTATCAGTCATAGACCTTCCACCACTCTTTGCCCTATGCTTGTCAAGGGACTTTCACAGCCAAGATTGGAGGATATTTGTCTGCTAATTGGTCACACATGCTGTTCAGAACAAGGTATGGAACTAAAGCTACAATCAGGTCTGAACCTATTGCAAACTTCCACATTGAGCCCTACACTCCAAGTTAGATTAATGCCAATTGTTCGGCATTTGATCAAGAAGATCACCCAAGCACTGATGAAGCTGACACCAAGGTTGGAAGTATCCCGGATCTAACTCTTGATGAATGGGCAAACAAGGTGCATGATTTTGATCCTTATCAAGAAGTAGAAGAATCTGAGCTAGGGGTCTATTGTATACATGAAGAAAGATCAGCCTATTCCTAGCATCGCCAAGCCAAACCACAAGGATGACAATGAGGTATGGCAACTATTTTTTGATGGATCAAGGAGTAGACAAGGTGCAGGAGGTGGAGCCATGCTTATTTCACCTCAAGGAGTAAAGTACTATTCAGCTTTTAGATTTCAGTTTGCATGCTCCAATAACACTGCTGAATATGAAGCCTTAGTGCAAGGGATGCATTGGGCAATCAAGAGAAAAATAAAGAACTTGCAAGTCTTTGGGGACAGTGAGCTGATTGTAAATCAGGTCAAGGGACAACATGCTGCCAAGAATGATCTACTCAAGTGCTACAAGAATAGGGTGTGGGACCTCATTGAAGATTTTGAAGGATTTGGCATCAAATCCATTCCTAGGAAAGAGAACCAAGCTGCTGACAGGCTTGCAGCAGTTGGGGCAGCCTTTGATATCGTGGAAAGCATTCAACAAGGACAAGGTACAGCCAAACATCCATGTGATTGTGAGGCCTTCAGTGCCGGATAACAATGTAAGTTGGCAAGTGTTTGAGAATGACCAACAAATCATCCATTTCTTACAAGAAGAAGCTGAGTTCTCAGCTAAAAATCAGGAAAAATTGGAACAACAGTATGGTGACCAAGTGGTACAGCTGAGAACTAACAAGCTGCCCAAGGGACTTATCACTTTGGAGTCCATTTTCAATCCCAATGATCAGTTTAGAAAGGAGAAATCAAACATTCAGGTCAAGAGAGAGGATTCAGTATCCATCTTGGCAGAAGAGAACAAGCCATTGCAGATTGGAAAGATGACAACTGAACAAGAAAGTATGAGTTCATACAGCTGTGTCAAGAGTTCCCTGATGTGTTTGCTTGGAGCTACGAAGACTTGAAAGGTTTCAATCCCAAGTTAGCTCAGCATACCATTGAGTTGGATCCAAATACTAAGCCCATCAGGCAGAAACAAAGGCCAGTCAATCCACACATGGAACCTCTCATGAGGAAGGAATTGAACAAGTTGATTGAGTCAAGAATCATATTCCCAATCAAGCATTCTAGTTGGGTTGCCAACTTAGTTCCAGTCAGAAAGAAGAGTGGAGAGATCAGATTGTGTGTTGACTTCAGAGACTTGAATAGAGCATCTCTCAAGGACCATTATCCACTCCCTTCCATGGAGCAAATATTGCAAGTTGTAGCTGGCTCCGAAAGGTTTTCGCTACTTGATGGTTACTCAGGCTACAATCAGATTATGGTGAAGGAAGAAGACCAGTTCAAGACAGCCTTCACAACCAAATGGGGCACGTATGCTTACAAGAAGATGCCATTTGGACTGTCGAACGCCGGAGCAACATTCTAGCAAGCTATGGATATGGCATTCAAAGGCTTGATCAACAAGGCAGTACTGATATACTTAGATGACATTACTGTATTGAATCTTTAACCAAGTTCTGGAAGTGGGTAAGTAAGAATTTACTCTGATGATTTTAAATATGTATTTTTTCCCCCAATGTAATTAAACCTTGCTCTTGTCTTAGATCTTGTGGAATTAAATACCTTGGATATTTAATTGTTTTGGTGTAACACCCATGTTATGATCAACCAAATTATGTTTAACATTATTATTTAGCTTACTGCTAAATAATCCAACATAATATTCATAATTCATTTGATAACATGCAATAACCATGTGCAGTTGTAAGGGTATATCCAGATTTCCACGATCTCCCTTAAGTCACTCTAACTGAGTGTGTATACTTGGTTAAACCTTTTTCAGGTTATGAGAACTATGTGCATCTCCTAAGTGCCTACCTGCAAGACATTCATGCAACTTCCATCTGGTATCTGACACTATTTATTTAGGGGATTGGTGATCAGACAATGTAGTCAGCTAATACATTACTTTGGCCAAAGTTTCAAGCATTGCTTTGCAAGCTTAGTTCTGAGACCACACACTAGCCTACGAAACTTGTCTTCCATCACCACACAACCATCTCAATACAGTTATCTGGATTCCTTGTTGTTTAAGAAGGTGAATTAGTTAAGAAGAGGGAGAGTCCATTACTGACTCATTTCCCTAAATGTAAAGAATCCCATCTGTACCATCTTAGGATTCCTATGGGAAACATAGGGACCATGTAATGATTACCCATCATTACGTCCTCACTACCCTTCCCGTAGCCATCCTAAGTTGGCACTAAGCTAATATTCTAATGAGATGATGTAGGAACATTACGCCCCACGCTCCTTATACTTAGGTTACCTTAGTTGAGTAATGTAACTAAGTCATCCTTAGTAAGTCATTTTAAAAGTATTATTTCACAATACTTAATAGGTTTCCATAAGAGGGTCATAGTAACTCAACGAGTTACTAACTAATATTAGTTCCTCTTTTCGTACTTTTAACAACTTAGTAATTGTCGTTAGGTGTAGGTTAATTATTCATTTTTCATACCAAGTCATTTAAATACATTTACTCGTCATGATTAGTCCATTATTACTATAAAGTACATAAACATATTTATTTCATTTCCTATGTTATCCTTTTGGTTTATCTGTCGATATTCATTTTACTTTGATTATTCTATCTGAATTAATGAAATCAGAAATAATCACATAACTTAAGAAATTATCAGCTTAATTAATAAATCAACTTTATAAGTAAAATATCTACATTTTCAGTTCAAATAAGATAAGTCATAAGACCAGATTTCAAATAAGGGATAAATATCCCAATCTTCATTAATAATGATTTACAATAATCAACAAGAATAATACATTGGGCCATAATGCCCTTTTTAAGATGTGATGATATTTCAATCACATAATCAAATTGATTACAAATAATCCTTTCGGATTTATTTCCCAATAAACTCAAGATGTAAAAACAATCACAAAATCTAATCCAAGTAGTTACTTCAAGTATGTCGACATTTCCTACAAAATTGTAGGAGAGAGAGATAGATATGGGTCAGTTCATAAGAACTGGCATGAGTCTGCATACTCTTATTCTATGTTGTAATTATAATGAAATAACAAAATAAGAGATCGGTTAAGATTATTCTTAACAATAAGTTATAATCGTAAATTCCATAGTTTATATTATGAAATCTACCTTATAAACATATCTTAATGAAACTTCTTAATTATATAAAAACATTATGTCCATTGTTACTGTATACAACCAGCCTAATATGACTTAGACATTTAGACAATAATGGGTCATATACTACATCACAAAACAACCATTAAAGATTTAATAACTCGCAATATTTTCCAACTTTCCCGCTATTAATAACAACTAGAAAGTTCATAATGCAGGAAGTCAACAACGACAACGGTCTATCTAACAACTCATATTTCAGCAGAGTTAAACTTCATAAGGTTGCAACAATCAATCATAGTCCCAAATAGAACCTCAATCAACTAAAAACTAATGAAGTAATTCTATTTTAGAGACTCTTTTTGAGTTAACTACACATATATATAATCGTTGTTTACCAAAAACATCAACAATTCCATGTAAGGACTCATTTAATTGTAATAAAAGTTAACCAAAATGTCTAGTCCCCAAGAAGGAGAGAGAGAGTTCATCAATAATAAACAAATAATCATCAACTGTATTACACATATCAAAATAAATAATAGAAGGAGACATAAACCTTTATTCCCTTCCTAAGATTTCCCCAACTAACTCAAAACAATCATGCTTAGTTATCAATAATCAAGCCATTGTTCATATATATCAACAACAATAACCCAAAAATTGTCCCAAACTGAAATCATATACATACATAATGAAAAAGGTCATTTCCTTCACTATTACAAACAATCAATGGAGTTGAATGTTGTTCCTAAATTTTATAAAAAAAATTGAAAGCAACAATCAACTAAAACTAAGTTCAGTTTAGTTTTCCACAACCTTCCTCTTTTCAAGTTTCAATTAAATTCCATAATCACATAAAATCCAAAACCAAAAACTCATATATCATTCCAAAAACAAAATGATAACAACAATGATCTAAAAAGAGTTCAAAAAAATTAACTCTCATTTTTTTTCTATATTAACACCAAGAAAATAATCCAAAACCAAAATCCCAAAAATATTCAAAATGATAACAACAATGCTCTAAAAAGAGCTATGTAAAAACAAAATCCACTTTATTTCAATTTCATTTTCCATACATAACCAAAACCAAAAAGATTCATGAAATTTAAAACAATCCATACCAAAGGATAAAAATGTATTCAATTTTCCATTTTCACATAATAAACCAAACCCAAAACTTATTTAATTTTCTCCAAACAAGTTTTCTCACATAATAATTCAAAAACAAAAATGTATTCAGACATGATCACAACAATGCTCTAAACCCAAAAGTATTAACAATAATCAACATTCATTTTTATTTCACAATAACCCAAAACTCCAAAATTTATTTTCCAAATTTCAAATAATAATCCAAAACCAAAAAAATGTATCCAGTTATATCATTAAAATAACAACAAAGAGTAAGAGTAGAAAAACCCATGCCTGTGTATTTTGCCTCCAAACTTCTCTGCAATTTTCCAAGTTGAAACTTCAAAACACTATTAAATTAAATCTTTCAACAACATATTTAAATAGTAAAAACGCCATGATATCTAGAGATAACAACAATGAAATCGCATGCAACAATCACCAAATAGTTATTCCCCCCAAAAACTCCATGTACAACCCTCAAACAGAACTCTAAAAACAACCGAATGAAATGAAACAAAGTTTTTTGCATGCCTTAGCTTCTCAAGGAAGCTAATTTCCCAAGGCATCCTGCTGTCCGCATTAAATTCACACTAAACTTCCTTCCTTTTCATGCCACTTTGTGGCTTATCAACATCAAAAAACCGTTTAAACCATAAACCTTAAACTATTTGCTACAAATATGCCATGCAACTTAGGTTTTATCCTAAGTTTAATACACTTTCATAACCACATAACTCACATGGTGGGGTGGGATCAAATCTCCACCTCACATAATCCAATTAACAATGCCACACAAAAACAAATAAACTCCATAAACTCATATACATATAGCTTAATGATATGGTCCCATAAATGCCAAAACACAGCCAATGTGTGTGTGTGTGTACTGTATATGTTATATATAATGTAATATATCATCAAACATCATGTGTGTGTGTATGTATGTGTGTGTGTATAATTATTAATTAACATTAAATCATCAACTTTAAAAAATCATATACTTGACAAGTAATAACACAAACACAAACAATTCACATAATAATGATCTTAATAATTTCATAAATGAATTTAATTAAATTAATTAAATTTGGGATGTTACATACTTCCCCTCTAAAAAGAATCATCATCCCGATGATTTAATTATAATCATTGCTAATATATCAATCATAAGAAAAATTCATAAATAAAACTGTAGAATACAATTCAGTTTTCTCATCAATTGGATTTTTTTTTCCAAGAATTTAACCAATCAAAGTTCTAAAACTTGGTTGTATCAGCCTTATCTCAGCAAGTAATTCCCAAAAAGTCTTTCAGTATGGCTTAAATTTCCATTTATTTATAATAAGTATTGAGTAGTTTTCAACGAATCCATCAAAAATTATAAAAACAACATTTTGTTTACTTAAACAAGAAAGGAAAAATAGTCATCATATCATTCATATTCTCCCAAGTTGTGTTGTTCTCAGAATATTGGTCCCATTGGACCTTACATTGAGCAACTTCTTGATTTCTGAGATGCAATTTGTGAGTTTCCAACACTCTTATTGGTTCAACTATGATGATTCCTGGGTCCTGAACCTGTAATGAGTTCCAATTAATAATATGTGATATATCAGAAACATACTTTTTAAGCAAAGATATATGAAAAACATTGTGCATCTTGGACAATGTGGGAGGTAAGGCTAATCTGTAAGCCACCAGACTTATAACTTCTAGGACTTCAAAGGGTCCTACATATCTAGGAGATAACTTGGCAGCTTTTCCAAATGAAATAGAGCTCTTTTTGGGTTTTACCCTAAAAAATACCTTGTCTCCTTGCTCAAATTTTTTGTCAATCCTTTTCAAATCAGTGTATCTTTTCTACCTATCAACAACTTCTTTCAACCTGCTCATGAATGAGCTTAACTTTCTCTTCCATTTCAGTCAACATTTTCTAGACCCACCACCTCTCTGTCCTCTGTGTTATCCCAGCTAATAGGAGTTCTACACTTTTCTTCCATACAACGCTTCAAATGGAGCCATTTTCAGTGAGGAGTGGTAAGTGTTATTGTAAGAAAATTCAACCAATGGTAGATATTCCTCCCATTTGTATTGTTGATCCATGCAATACATTCTGAGCATATCTTCCAAAACTTGGTTCACTCTTTCTGTTTGTCCATCTGTTTCAGGATGGTAGGCCGAACTAAAATTCAATTTTGTTCCCAACGCAGAGTTCAATGTTTGCCAAAACCGAGAGGTCATCCTTGGATCCCTATCTGAAATGATTAGTTCTGGAATTCCATGCAATCAAAAAATCTCATGCACAAACCTTTTTGCAAGTATTGGGGAATCATCCTTAAGATTTCTGGTATGAAATGAGCTACTTTGGTTAGTTTATCCACTACTACCAAAATCATATCATGTTTATTTTTGGATAGTGGCAGTCCTTGCACAAAATCCATGTTGATTACCTACCATTTATATTGTGGAATACTGTGAGGATATAGTATACCTGTAGGATGCAAGTGTTCTACCTTTACACGTTGGCATTCCAAACAATGCACAACATATTCTATCATATCCTTCTTCATCCCTTTCCAAAAATATTGTTGTTTAACATCAGCCAACAACTTTGTTACTCCTGGATGCCCAGAATATGGTGCATCATGAAATTCTTGCAAGACTTTCACTCTAAGATCACTACCCAAGGGCACATATACTCTGTTGTTAAATCATAAAATTCCTTCATTGTCGAACCTAAAACCCTTGTACCTTCTATCATTTGGATTTGTTTCTAATGCAATTTTCACTTGTTGATAGTAAGAATCAACTTGAAGTTGTTTCTTAACTTCTTCCTTAAACTGAGTTCTGAGGGTCACAATTATGGAAATATGCTTCCTGTGGCTCAGTGCATCAACCACTCGACTTTCTTTTCCCTTGATGTAACTAATATCAAATTCATATTGGGATAGAAATTCCAGCCACCTACATTGTCTTGCATTTAAATTGGGATGCGTAAAAATGTATTTCAGCCCCAAATGATTTGTTTTCAGTTCAAATGGATTTCCTAACAAATAATGCCTCCAGACTTGTAAGGCATGAACTATGGAAACAAGCTCTAAGTCATGGGGAGCATAGTTCTTCTCATGCACCTTCAGTTTTCTACTTTCATATGTAATTACGTGGTCATTTTGAAGAAGTATTCCACCCAATCCTTCACTTGAGGCATCAGTAACCAATATAAAGTTTCCATTGGGATCCAAAACCTTTAATATAGGTGCAATTGTAAGTTTTTCTTTCAGCAAGTTAAATGCACTCTCACATTTTTCAGTCCATACAAACTTTTTATCCTTTTTCTGCAATGAAGTAATTGGTCCAACCACTCTTGAAAAGTCTTTAACAAATTTTCTGTAGTACCCAACTAGTCCCATAAAACTTCTTACCTCATGCACATTTTTAGGTGTTGGCCACTCAGTAATAGCTTTGATTTTTGATGGGTCAATAGAAATCCCATCCCTATTTATGATATGGCCAAGATATTGTACTTCACTTTGATAAAAGGAACATTTTGAAATATTACCATAGAGTTTCCTTTTTCTCAATACTTCCAACACTATTCTTAAGTGTTCATTGTGTTCATCAATGTTCTTTGAGTAAATCAGAATATCATCAAGAAAGACTAGAACAAACTTATCTAAGTATTCTTGAAAAATGTTATTCATAAGGTTCATAAATGTTGTTGGTGCATTAGTGAGTCCAAATGGAAAAACAATGAACTCATAATGCCCATAGTGTGTCTTGAATGTTGTTTTGTGAATATCCTCATCTTTTATTCTTAACTGATGATAACCAGATCGTAAATCAATCTTAGAGTAAACAGATGCATCTCTCATCTGATCAAAGAGATCATCAATTCTTGGAAAATGATATCTATTCTTTATCGTTGCTTTGTTAAGCATGTGATAGTCAATGCATAACCTTAACGTTCCATCCTTATTTTTAACAAAAATGACCGGTGCTCCCCAAGGAGACACACTAGGTCAGATTAATCCTTTTGACAAGAGTTCATGTAGTTGTGCTTTCAGTTCAACCAGCTCTATTGTTGTCATTCTATAAGGTGCTCTTGATATTGGTTTGTTCCTGGTTTAATGTCAATTGTGAAGTCAAACTCTCTTTTAGGAGGAAGTCCAGGAAATTCTTCTAGAAAGACATCCTTAAACTCATGTAAAAGTGGAAAATATTCCAAAGAAGTCTTACCTTCCTCACTAAAATATGAGATCTTAATAGCGTACAACATGCAACCTTTGTTTTTGGCTTTCTTTAGTTGCATTGCAATGATTTTTCTAACTTCAAAATCTCTCTTAATGCCCTAAATGATGGTTGTTTTCTATGTCATCAAGACATTCTATACGCTTCTCAAAATGGTCCATATTTCCTTGTGTTTGGACAACCAGTTTACTCCTATTATGATGTCATAAGACCCTAAAGGAGTCACATAAAGGTTAAGTTCAGTGGTAAAACTAGGTAATTCCAATGTTGCTTCAAACAAACATTGGTCCACCATATGAATAACATCATTCTCATATTGGAAAGTCCAAGTGTTTTCCATAAATCCAACTTTCTTAGAAAATTTTCCAGCTAACTTACTTGAAATAAAACACTCGATAGCACCGGTGTCAAACAAAATAGTAACTAGAAAACCATAAAGCTTACCCTTGCACTTCTATTGGGGTAGCCTATTTTTCTTCTTGGTGATTACCCACTGCAACATGAATTATTTGTTGTTGGTTATTCCCTTGATTCTTTTGGGGACAATTGTTTGCATAGTGATCACCACCACATTTAAAACATCCCCCAACAGACCCTTTCCTTTCAAATTTATTTTCTCCAAAAGCAACACTGTTCTGCTCATTCTTTCTTGTGTTTACAACAGGTTTAGTTATTGTATTTTTCTTGGAAGACTTCATTTTTCTTCCCTCTTTCTTCCACCAAGTTTTCCTAGGAGCAAGTGGTGTAGGTGAGCTAACACTCTTCTTGTGTTTCTCTTCCCTAAAGGCTGAAATGGCTTGCAATTTTTGTTCCTTCCTTATAGCCTTTTCAAACACCGCTTCCATTGTAGATGGTCCATGAACATCCACCTCACCTCCTATGTTTGGGTTTAATCCCATGATGAACTTATGAATCCTAAACTTTTCATCTTTTTGGTATTGGGGCACATATTTTAACAACTTTGTAAAATGTTCCCAATACTCCACAACACTCAATTTTCCTTGAGTTAAGTTTTGAAATTATGACATTTTCTGATCAAAATAAAGTTGAGGCAACCAACATTGACAAAAATATACTTTGAACTTGCTCCCAAGTGATGGAGGTAATATCTACTCCCAATTCCATCTTACGGTTATCCCACCATGAAGATGTTTTCATTAGAGAGTTGGAAAGCACCCCATACTACTTTAGTTTCCTTAGAAAAATCCCTTATTTCAAAGTACTTCTCCATCTCACTTAACCAATTTTTAGCACCATCCCCCAAGGTAGTTCCATCAAATTTGGGTGGGCTGATCCTTTTTATGTCTCTAGACAATTCAACAGCCAAGTGAGATCTTTTATCCCCTCACTCATTTTCATCATCATGTTGTTTTTCAGGTTGATCTTCCTCATGCTCTTCATTTTCACACCCCTACCTGTTGCTCCAAGGAAGCTATCTGGTTACGGGTGTCCTGAAGGACTGTTAGAATTTCATCTAACTTTTCATTCATTGAACCTTCAACATTAGTTGATTCGGTTCCAACTTCATGGTTCACCCTTCTTCTAACCATCATATCCTATTAATGAAGGATAATAAGATGTTTCATTATCATTATGAACCCATTGAGTCCAAGAGATGATAAACCTACAACTCTGATACCAAACTGTAACACCCATGTTATGATCAACCAAATTAAGGGGATTTTTTTAAAACATACCCTTAATATACAATCAATGCTACCAATGTTTAACATTATTATTTAGCTTACTACTAAATAATCCAACATAATTAAAATATTCATAATCCATCTGATAACATATAATAACCATGTGCAGCTGTAAGGACATATCTGAATCTCCATTATCTCCCTTAAGTCACTCTAACTTACCTGGAGAATTCAGCAACTGTACAAGCCCAATAAGAATAGATTTGGAACATCACTCAACCTAGACTGATTTAGCTCATCCTGAAGTGTACATAAGGTACCCAGGCCTCTTTAGGGTTGCTGTTACATGATGTTAGCATGATGAAGACTTAACACATGTCAGAATCCATTACTAACACATCATTCTACAGTTATCTGCATTCAGATCTATCTCTAAGGAGAACATAGTTAAGTATTAACCATGATGAGATCAATAACATACTAGATTCCCTAAACACATGAGCTAACACTTAGATTCAATCCATCTTAGGATTATATTAAATGGAATAAGTGTACACATGTAAGCTTTATTACAATAACAATAGTATCGCTTGTGCACAAATTTAGGCAGCATAATCTCACTAAGATTAACAGATTCTAGGGACACACTCGCCTATGCTTTTTATATACATAGGTTACCTTACATACTTATCTAGGGTGGGGACTTTCCCTTCACCATTATCTAATCCAAAATAGGTTCATGATATTATTAGCCACGTGCCATTACAAAAATAGCCACACATGCAAGTGTAGCTAACAATAGACTACTGGTAGTTAACTGATACAATAGTAGATCTATTTCTGTACCTGAGTACTATGCAAAGTAATTTCGTTAGCTAATCCTCAAAAAATAGCCAATGTGTGACGTTAAGTATCTAATCAATTTGAGTGCTCCGCACGCTATCTCCAAAAATAGATATTTTGTCCTAAAAATAGCTAATTTTGAACATATTTTATGTCTAAATTACAATGCATGAAAGCCTTTCCAAAAATTCTGCGCCTTTGAATGCATAAATCTGCTCTTATGCGAAGATTATATATATTTTTTCACTAAGTGCTAGGGTCTGAGTTGATCAACATTACCCCACACTAGTTACATGCCCCGATCTTCACTGGTTGTCTCCAAAACAAATCAAAGAATATGAATAGAAGAATAGAAATTTTTTAGATGAATGAAAGAATATTTTTAACCTGCAGTTTCTTCTTCTGCAACTTGAAACATTAATTCAGGATATTCCTCCTTTATTTCAACCTCCAAGGTCTGTCACTCAATGATTGCTTCCTTTTCTTTATCTAGAATGTCCACTGCAATTAATTCTAAGTTCATCATTCGCAATTTCTCCTTTCTCATTCTGCAAAGACCAACACAATGTTGGACATTACAGTCATCATTCCCTCTAGTAAATCCATTTTTTGCGTAATGAGTTTGCTAAGCATCTAGCCAATTTTTGTGTGGTTCTTGAGCTGCTGTAAGGGCCTCACGCTTCTTTTTAACCAATGCACTAATCATTTCTGTGCGACCCAATGTGTCATCCTTCATACTTTTTGGACCTCATTGTTCTCCACCAGGGTTTTTATGTTGATGAGGCCTCTGGAGCTGTATAAATGTTCAAGGCTTGGTCTTCCTTCTTCAGTTCCTCCTGCAAGCTTTGTAGTAAGTCCTTCATATGATACAATCTTCTCACATCACTGAAGCCTTTTATCACTCTACATCTTGTGTTGGATCCTTTGGCACTGGCATGCGTAGAGGTTCATCTTTAAGTACTAAGTCCACCAATGTACTTACATAATGTATTGCCGAAGGAAACATCTTTAGGTACCTTTGGCTCTAAGTGTGGCCTAGCCTTTATGACATTGTCACCAATTTCCTCTTCGATGCTGATAAATAAAAACGTTCTTCTTCTGCGCTAAGTCTCTTTCCTACTTTAGGTGCACTATCTCCTCATCCTTAAGTTTTTATCTCTTCCTTTAGCACCCTAATTGTGGAAGATTTGTCCATATTCCATCATTCCACCTCTGTCGAGACTTTTGCCAATGCATTGCTCACCTGTTCATTTGACATAACAGTAGGCTTGACTATTATGTGTCTAGCTTGAGGTATCTTCTTCAACCTCCTCAATACGCATGAATCCTCACACACATCAAAATCTGGTTCATCCATGTGCGTGTGCATTGACCATGATAATTGCTTCCTTATGTGCATTGTTGTCATATCTTCATCCATTAATTCCCAGCTATATAACTCCTTTTGTGTCACTGTACTCTAGAAACGGGTGTAGAAAATTTTACCTATGTCCTCAGACATAACCCATGGTTGGTGGAATTCTCCCCACTTGTTCTTCTTGACCTAGGATGCTTAGGAACTTGAGCTTCAAGATTTGGAACATTGTGTTTCCATGTCCTAAGTAGTCTCAGTTAGCTGTCTCATCTAACCTAGATTTTCTTCCTCTTCTCCTTCCTTCATTTCTTCATCTTCTAATGTCCTTCTACGTTCTCTGGAGGTGTAGGAGAATTAGGAATCGCTTTCCTCTGAACTCTTCCTCTTCTTCATCTAACTTTAATTTCCTTCTTCTTTTCTCAATTGTCTCCTTCTATGGAGAGAATTAGGTGATCTACACAGAGCATTTTCTGAGTAGCACCTTCTATCCAATTGTATGATGCAACTCTGGGATGTTATTTAATGTAACTAATCTAATCCTAAACAATGTTGAGACGTTCAATAACAAAAAGTTTGAAGATCCACAGGGAACCCATTGAACCTTATCCCCAAGTATCGAGATGCTTGTAATCGCTAACGATTACCCCAAGGAATGAATATTAGTTTGTTTACATGTATTAATGTGTGATAAATTATATTATCAAGGTTATTGTTATGAATGTCAGTTGTTGGGTTCAAATAAGAATAACCTCGGCAGTAGTTCAAGAGTTGGCGTTAGATCTCAGAAATCATCAGAGCTGATTAGTAGGTTATTAAACCGAAACTCTCAGATGTAAATAGTATCTCGACGAGTTAAATTGTTAACTGGCAAAGATATAGCTCCTTTTATAGGATGCTAGTAGTCCTGATATTGGGTCAAGTGTCGGTGAGAAAATTTGTCTTGTGGACAAATTGGTGGGTTTCAAGCCAATTCTATGGGAATCTAAGTCCCTCTACTTGAATGGTGCAGATTCTGTAGGTGCAGAGCATAAAAGGTGGAATTCAATGGTGGCCTTTTGACCAGAGATCCAATCAGGGGCACTCCACTGACCCTGTGGCAAAGCTAACAATGTCTCACTAGAGAAGAAATTTTCTTGGAGAATTTGGGAAGGGGAGTGAGAAATGAAGGTAGGAGAAAAACTAATGTTGTGATGTAGAATATCAATGCCCACACACATTAATTAGAAATTTCATTTACATGCATTTATAGTTAGAAGTCAAAAACAAATCCACAGGAGAAGCTACAAGACCAAATGAAATTCATTGGTCGCAAGGTACTAAATTTTTCTCAATCAAAGAGTGCAAAAATTCCTTCTTTTATTATTGAAGCTAAAGCAGAGTTTGTACAAAGCTTTGAGAATAGAAGAAATTCTAAGGATGAAGGCACTAAAATAGAAGAAGAATGGCATACACTTTTTGTCTTTTCCAGGTACAGAGCACTCTGGTCTTTTTTGAAATCAATTGCCAGCCCCTTGAGAATGGATCTGAGGAGCCATTATATCCTTTGCCAAAATGGTTACAATTCTTTACAATAAGAAATCATTTACGTCGTCTTCAAATTCCTCCATTGCAAAGAAAATGCTCATGGTGGGTTAAAAACCAGATCTTACAACGTGAACGTTACATTTGATTTTCCAGTTTGAATACAGAGCATTTGATTTTCTCTTATAACTTTGAAATCGGGTCGTCCACGTGGTAGGAAGAGATTGGAGTTATACGGGGGAAATCCCTTTGCGTTTTGTGATTTTTTAGAGATTTGGCAATTTGGAACAAATTGGATGCACCCCCTCTTCAACTTTTTAACTTAGGCATCGTGGCACATTTTCATTGGAAATGGGGTTGCGACACTTTTCTCAACATTTTAACCTTTTTTGGAAAAAGGCTCAAAAACTCAAATTCCTCCTGGGGCCCGTGAACTCTCCGATTGCGACTCTTAACACGTGGCAGGGCCTCTAATTGGAAATGGGGGTACATGGCCCTCGTTCTCACCTTTACCCTTTTTTGGAAAATGTGGCTCAAAAACTCAAGCATTGAGTTCTGATTCCGCTGTTCCGAATGAACTCTCCAAAGGCTTTGAAACTTTTCAACACGTTTGGAAAATAGGCCATGACTTCAAACCTCCACAGCCCGCTGGAGCTATCGGACGTTCATTGGAAAGCGGAACTTTTACATTGGCAATTTTGAGAAAAAGGCTACAAAAACACAAACTTCCTCCACTAGCTTTTGTGCTTGTCCGCTTTGACTTTTCAAATGGGCCCGGATAGCCTTCAGGACCTTTGATTCTATTTTTCCTATTTGTGGGTTTCAAGCTTTGACTTTTCAACAGACGTGCTTCACCTTCAAAATTTGACTTTTCAGGGCCTGATCGGGGCTCAATGGATCACTTTTTAACTTGACCAAAAGTGTTTTTAGAAAGAGACTCAAAAGCCATTTCTCTGCCGACCCCCTTCCAATTAGGTATTTCCACGTACCCATGGATGATGGTTATGTCAAAATTTGACAGGGAAGAAAATGATTGCCCATCATTCCTGACTGTGGGAAAATACAAAGGAAGAGAACTTCATCATTTTGAGTCCAATTTTTGAATTTCCTTCACGAACTAGAGGCATGGAGGCAAAACAATGATTTGAGGACTCAGGCCATAGAACAAGCAAACAATTTCAATCAAAAAGTGGAGATTGTAAAGAGGATATTACGTGCACAGACTGGGAGATGGAGAATTTCTCAAAACGAGCAGAGAAGCAGAGATTTAAACAGCAATAGGGCACAAATTATACTTCCTATTTCTTTGAACTTTCAACTTGGCTTAATTAGCTTTAGGAGGGCAACGAGCTGATGTGGAAATTTCAAATTTAACTTGGTTATATGTACAGTTTTTCTCCAAGACAACAATGATGCTAACCAGCTGTTCAATGGAATTTGAGGAAGGACTCCTAAATATTATGTGTATAAAATTGTAACATGAAGGATCTGTCATTTGGTGTTCAGAGCAAAGATGAGTATGATTGAAGTATAACATCATTCGGCTACCTATTTTCATAGGTTCAATGAATGCATAATTGCATTGAGAGTGTATTTCTCTGTGCACTGCACAGAGGACCAAGGGGCTCTTGATGGATCTATCAGTGCAAATTAGTGCTTAGGGTGTCTATACATGTTATGAATGCAGATTTTCATTTCATTTATTTGGCTAGCAATAGGTCATTTATTATTCGTGTGGGCATTTTACTAGTTCAAATCTTACAAGTGACCAGGTACAAATGCTTATTACTGGTTAAAAGCTAATGGATTTTGTACTATCAAGTGTTGAATGGTAAGTACTGATCAGAATGGATTTTAATTTGGTAAAATCCATAGTTTAGAGGTGCTTCCTTGAAGTCAAAATGTGAAAACTATTTCATGAATCCAAATTTTGATAATTTGAACCCAGATACAAAGCACATTCTTTGATAGCAATGGATTTACTGACCTCAAGTGCAAGTTGTCACTCAATCCAACTTGTTTCAAAGTTTCATGAATTTATTGAGGATCAGACTACCATTGTTGTTGCATGATGATTTTTAGGAAATCAGATATTACAGGAAGTATGATACAAATGATCCTTCATTACATCAGGGAATTGAGAGTGTATTTTATGAATTTTACAGTGCTCTTAGGTTGATTACAATTTGATTAGAAGGGTCGAATCAGTTTGGAGCTACAGGAAATGTTCTCTTTTTATTGAAGGTTCAATCAACTCAGTGATACCAAGAAAATCTGGTTACATAAATCATGAGTCCAAATGATTTTATGATGCGTAAGAATCAAGTTATTCTATGTCCATTGAAGTGGAAAGTATTCATATCCAAGTTCAAAAGGGTTGTTCCGATTGCCAAGCAGGAGGAATATTGAGTTGGAAATTTGCAGTCCCTGATTAGTTCAATACCATTGTTCGTGGATTAAAGGCCTAACAGTCAAATTTGGCTATCAAACACATATTGGCATAGTCCAATGGATTAGTGGTTTATGTGTATTCTTCTTAGTTAGTTTAAATTTGGGTCATAGATTATTTTAGTTAGTCGTCCAATGTCTACTTATGTCCATAATTAGAATTAATAATTTAGCCTAAATAGTTTTATTTGTTCAATGGTCGTGTTGTTTTTTAATTATAACTTTAATTTTTATTAGTAAATATATCTTTTAAGCTAAATAAAGATCTTGTGTCATCAGGCAATTACATGTCCCATGATCGGTTCATTTCAAGTGTAGTTCAAGTCATGAATTATGTACTTTTTTGATACATCATAGTCATTTATCGAAGAAGTCAAATTATGAATTTGTCTTCTTTCACAATTCGGGTCTAGAAGTTAAAAATTGCAGTCATTAGTCATTGTCAAAATACTCAAATTCAAAGTGTCGTCAATGTATTATTGTGTCATTTTGTTAGTCGTCAAGTTCGATTGTGATGCCATATTAAAAGTAAAAATTGCCTCCGCGTTTTCAATAATTTAGGATGCATTTTTGCTTGTACGCGAATGTCAACTATTCAAGGGTATTTTGTACAAGAACTCAATGATCACATCCAGCTGAGTTAGCAGCCATCACATTGGAGGTAGGAGGCATTGGAGGATTGAGGGTCGATCAATGACCTCTCATTCAGTCACCAACAACTGGGGTCACATTCAAATTTGGTGGCAGTATTTTCTATTATTTCAGTTGTGTGGTGTGTGCTGAAGTTTTAATGTTGGTATTGTGGTTTCCTTCCCATAAATTTTGTTTCAAACGAGTGGGAAGATGTGCATTTTGGATGTTGAGAATAGTTGTATAGGAGGGAAGCTAAACTAGAGTGATCCTCTGACTGCTGGGATCCTTTGACTGTCGTACTTCTAACATCGGTCTTGGAGTGAAATCTAGTTCACTGGAAGTGAAAGAAGGAACTGTCCCACAGTTTATGTATGTAGGTGAATCTGATGGAAGTGTGGTCCTCTCGGTATGGGGTTCACTGTGGTGAAGCGGTTTCATGTGGTAGCAAGATCTAGACAATTAACATCCAAGCCAGAGTATTGCAAGACACCTAAAAGTATGCGAAGGCATCACGATTCTGGTTCTAGTTCTATGGTGCATTTTTTCCGTGTTCACATTAAGGGGGTGAAGATTAGTGATTAATAATGTTCACACTAAGGGGGTGAATGTTAGGAATGAATATTAGTGTTTACATTATTAATGTGTGTATAATTTATATTATCAAGGATAATATAAATGTTGTTGTAATAACAACTCATATTAAGAGTTGTTTAGTATTGGTTATGTGAGTTTTGGTTGTTAAACCAAACTCACATAAATAGGATTAGAGAGATATTCAAGGAGTTATCTCAAACAATATAATCCTTAAATATATGAGCTATAATTCATATATATATGTAACCAGCCTTGAATGGAAGTATAATGAAGATCCTGAATATTATCTCTGTAAAAATGTTGCTGGTCTGTTAGTAGTTGCGCACTTAGCTTCATCCTTATTCGTAGGATGTATTCTACCTCTATGCTCAAAACCACCACTATCCTCACACTCATCCTCCTCATCCTCTAATTTGATTGTCTCTGTGGGCTTAGGCACTGGAATTTTCTCCATGGTATGCTTACCTTTCAGTGATTCTGGAAGTGCAAACTCATCTTCCACATAATTTTTGTTTTCCATCTTGGGCTTTGGTTAGAGGTACACCAGTGCTGCTCCAACATCTCTAACAACCAAACTTATTGGATCTATGCTTAACACATTTGAAATCAGCCTTTCAATATATGCATTACATCCGGGGTATACATACTTATTCCTCAGTGTGTGGTAGTCGTAGTCTACCTTGTCTACATTGAATGTTAATCGGTACGTATTTGAGAACCTATGAAATGATGCCTAAAAAATACCTTGTTGTGAAGGCATATGGTAGTTTTCACCCTGGGTTCCAAGCCCCGTCCTTCATCACAAATTGTGCGATATAGAAATGTTTGGTATATGGACAAACTGAACTACCTTACCCACCACTAATGGTAAATATTTTGGTACGCACCACTCTTATTTGAACACCGTGCATGGAGCCTATCATACCACTTCTCAGACCTTTTCTTGACTTGTTCGAGGTCATCAATTCTTCACACAAAGTAATTTTTTGAAATCATTCTATAGGTGACTTATTCTCCATAAGATATTCCCATAGCTTCTCTTTTGTTCCGTCTGACACCACAATCTCTAGGAATACTAGAGACAACAAAACAACCCCAAAACTGATCTTTCCTCCTGAATGTGCCTCTTTGACGATAGTTTCCGTAATGTAACCTGAAATTTTATAGATTACTCCTTTAGAGATAATTTTAGCAATGTGCCAGCCACATGGTGTTAACTTGTGACCATCTCTCTTGGTCATTTGAATTTTGTCATAAGGTGTGCGGCTGCCTGCACAACTAGGTACTTTTTTCATCTTGTCTATGTCCATGCCGTGTCGAACCTTGGTGTACCCCAGCTCCTTCCTAGTCTCCAAAATTACAACCTTGTCTGTTAAGTCCTCCTTGAGGTCTTCACCTATAGCCTTCAACCCTGTCACTGTGGAGATCAACGTGGTTGAAATCCTTACTCTGTGTCCTGTAAAGTAGAAGAAGTCCTTGTGTACTCTTTTCATGAGACATTGGTATAACGGCTCATGCTTTCTCAAAGTAGGGGAGCTCATATAACTAATATCATCTAATATTCTTCAATAAATTCTCCCTAGCATTGTTATAAACCGGCATGTCCTCCGCTGTGTGCTTATTTGTCTTCGTGTTCAACAGTGCATCCAACTCCTTTTTGTTTTCTATGGTACTAATGGTTGTACTCAATTATCTTTCTTCTTTGAATGTGGGAATCCCACTTCTTGGCCTACTATAACCCCCTCTGGATATTGCATATCTAAAAATTTTCTCTTAGGGGTCATTTCTTCTTCCTCCACGACCACCTTCTTCTTTCCCTTAACTCTTACTATAGGTGCCTTCTTTGGTGCCATTTCTACCCTGCAATCCTTTGAAAATACTCGTCTTTTGAATTCTGCAATGTGCAACTCAAACCCTAGCTCAAATCTCCGTGCCCTAGTGGAAATCACGTGCCCTAGCTTGGTTGTAACGCGTCTACTTCACTCAAACCCTCCTCCTATGGGAATGCAAGATTCTCCTTCGCACAAACCTCCTTTCCACACCTAGTTTCACACTCTTCACACCTCAACACGATTTCTCAGCTCTTCGCACTTGGATCTTTTCAAATTCTCTTAATTGCAATGGTAAGAATGAACTCACATCCCATCCTTATATAGATTTTCAAATTTTTGATGCATTTATTTCTCCTTCACCTACCCAATTTCCTCTCATTTATAGACTAACTTTTTTCTTTCTACTTGGTACATCTTCACGCCCCAGCTATAACCTTCTAGCACACCTTCCTACCCTCTGGTCACAGACTTCTCTTCAGTGCACTTCCTTGCACCTGAGTACCTTATCACTGCACCTTCCACTGGTAGTTGTTATGGCCTCTACTTACCTCGCGTTATACTGTCCCTTCATCCATCTCCATCTTTGGTCACTTTTTAGAAGCAATCCTTTGACTTGAATAAGCACCCGTAGCAGCTTATTCCTTCTGTCATTTAATTGCAACAATCTTGTACCTGGATACCAACAATCCTCCCCACACTAAAAGTATGTGCAATCCTCTGTGCATAAAAATTATTCAAATAGTAATTAGCTTCTAGCCAGTGTAAATGTGCTTATTACACAAACACACCAACTAAATTGACAAAGCATAACAACAAAGAAGGAAACACATTAAGGGAATGTAGAATTGAAAACCTAATCTAAATGGCAATACTACCTTATTACAAACACCAAGAAGACTTATTTATAGTAGGGCTTCAGCCTACTCCCGTTGAAGTAACCAGGTAGCCGTGTTCCATCAAGTGCTTCTAACTAGCAAGCACCTGTTTCAAGGATGTAAGTGATAACATATGACCGCAACCAATGTACCTTAAGTTTTCCTAGATGTCACAAGAACTTAGATTCATAGAGAAGCACCATTTGTCCAATCTCAAACTTCTTGTCCCTTATGTTTCTGTCATGCCATGCTTTCTGCCTGGCCTTTTCTTGCTTCTGACTCCAACGTGTTATGGCTCGTCGCTCATCCAGCTTAATTATCTTTTCAATCCATTCTTCTAAAGCTTGCTCATCAGCTAGACCTCCAACATGTGCAATACACAAAGAAGGTAACATAAATTCCATAGGAAGAATGGCTTCTATGCCAAACACTAACTGAAATGGTGTGGATTTGTTCAACCTTTTATATGTTGTTCGATATGCCCAAAGTACTGCAGATACTTTATCATCCCAATCCTTTCTTCCAACATCACAGATTTTTTGTCAATGTCTGGCTCAAAATTTTGTTGAAATCCTCAGCAGTTCCATTTTCCTGAGGATGATAGGGTGTAGTCTTATGGTGTGCAATCATGAACTCATCCAATAAAATTATGATTGTCTCATTAAGAAAATGTGTGCCCCTATCACTGGTCAAACTCAAAGGACATCCATACCTTGTAATAATATTTTCCCATAGAAATTGGGCTGCTGTAGCCACTGTACAGTCCTTTGTGGGTACTACTTTTACCCACCTTGTCAGATAGTCTGTGCAAGTTATGATGTAGCGTGATCTAGTTCTGCGTGCAGCTGGTGAAATAGGACCCACAAAATCTATATCCCATTTCTCAAACGGTTCTGCGCTAGTAATAGGTCTTAGAGGCATTTCATCTCATTGACCTAGTTTTCCAAGACATTGACAATGATCACATGCCTTATAAAATTCCTTACAATCTTTATATAGGGTCTCCCACCATAATCCAGTGAGTAGAATCTTATGCGTAGTGGCATCACCAGCATAGTGGCCACCTACAATACCACCATGAGCTTCTTCCATAATATCTTTGCGCTCATGTTCCAATACACAACGATGCAATACCTCATCTCAGCCCAATTTGTACAAGTCACCACTGATTAACATATAAGGTGTGGCACGTATAGCAAGTTGTTTCTTCTCCAAGGATTTCATTCCTTCTGGTGCCATCCCTATTCGTAGAAAGACAACAATGTCCTCTAGTTCTGATGGCATGCTCATTGTAACCTATATAACTATGCATCTGGCATGGTATCCTCAATTGCATGTGCTTCTTCTCCTGACTGTATTCTTGATAGATGGTCTGGTCCAGAATTACTTTTTCCTAGTTTTACCACAACTGTGAAATCAAATTCCTGAAATAAGAGCACCCATTGACATATGTGCCCTTGTAAAACAGGTTTATTTACCAAATACTTCAATGTCATGTGATCTGTATAAAAGAAGAATGGTGTAGCTAGTAGGTACTAGTAGAATTTATGTAGCGCATAGATCATTGACAAAGCTTCGTGCTCTGTAGTTGTGTAATTATGTTCTGCAGGAGTCAACTTTCTACTAGAAAAATAGATAGGATGATCTACAATACCTTCCCCAGGTTGAGCCAACACCATGCCAATGGCCATGCCAGAGGCGTCAACATGTACATGAAATGGTTTTTCCCATGAAGGAAAATGTAGAATAGGTGCGATAGTAAGTTTCTCCTTCAATGTCTCGAATGCGCGCTGCTGTTGTTCTCCCCAGTAGAACATACCTTTCCCTTTAGTAACTCTTCTAATGGTGTAGAAACTTTGGCATATCCTTTGATAAAAATTCTGTAATATCCTATATGACCCAAAAATCCTTGCACCTAACTTTGACTGGTAGGCTCCCTTAGGCCTATTATGACTGCAACATTTGTCTGGATCAACCAACAAACCCTCCTTGCAGATTATGTGTCCTAAAATTATCCCAAATGGTGTAGCAAATATGCACTTCTTGATGTTCAAAGAGATACTCAACTGTCTACACCATTCAAACATTAAGCACAAGATTGTCACAGTGATCCTTAACTAATCCATACACCATCCAATCGTCTAAATATACCTGTAAGAAGTTGTGAATAAATTCCTTGAACGTCTTGGACAACTATGCGCGAAAATACAGTAGGCGCATTTTTCAGACCGAAAGGCATTATAGTATAGGCAAAGTTACCCCACTTAGTAGTAAACATAGTATTTTCTTGATCCTCCTAGGAAATCCAAACCTAATGATACCCAGAGAACCCATCTATAAATGAATAGATTTTGTGCCCTGCAACTCCTTCTAGTATTTCCTCAGTGAATGGCATAGGAAATGGATCAGTTACACATGCAACATTCAGCTCCCTATAGTCCATGCATATTCTAATCTATCCATCCTTCTTGATACTGATCACCATTGGACTAACCCATTCTGACTCATCAAGGGGATTGATAATCCCAGACTTCAACATGTTATCAATCTCTTCTTTGACCTTTTCAGTCAAAGTTGGGGTTCATCCTGTAGGGTCTCTTTCTTACTAGGCGTGCACCCTCTTTAAGATTTATCTTCATCTCCCCTAATGATTCATGCATGCCTTTAAGTTCATGGTACCCCCTAGGAAATAAGTCCTAGTAATCCCTTAGTAACTCTATGATTTTTTCCACTTCAAAGTCTGACCAATAGTCTCTAATTATGGCTTCCTTAGGCTCAATATCTGTTCCAATATTCACCCAGCTTTGTCTTCATAGGTTCATGATAGGCGCGCAGCATGGTCTTATCCACACTGTCCAATACCTCACGCCTCCCTGTTGAATGGTTTACATCTAGATTATCTACTTCTTCGTCATCTACTAAGTAGACCATTTTTCCTTTCTCTTTCTCAAGGTAAGCACATTGAAGCAATGTTGCATCGGCCTCTAGCTCATCATCAAGATGTGCTCCTGAGTCTTCTTTACCTAATAACTCCTAAAGGAGTTCTTCAGCCTTGGCACTATCCCCCATAGTTAAGCACTTGATAACTTTCAATGCTTCTTCCACCAGAGGCTTTGTAGAGAAGAAGTCAAATTTCTGGGCCATTCCTGCAATTAAATTCTACCAATTTCCAGTTTCTCTATGGAGTTCTACATATACATACCAAGCACACGCACAACCTTGTAAAGTGGAATAAAACTGGTGCACCCATAGCGAAGGTGGTAAAAATTCCTGCCCTTCTGTCTAGAGTCTCTCACACTTCTGAATGTGGTGCTGAATAGGTTGATTACCATGATAAGTATTATTTGAGTAGGTGCATTGCTCCTGAAGAACCTAGTAGTAAGAGAAATCCCAATTTCATTCCATCTGACAAGATTATCCCTGTGGGCCACCCACCAGCATGCTGTTTTCCCACATAGTGTATATGCTAGCATATTTCTTCTTTCCAGTGGGTCTATCCACTATTCTTCCATGGTGCACAGGAATACCATGGGATCCCCTTCTCCTATGTAACAAGGTACCGAGTTTTTACCTATCCTCCTGACATAACGCGGTTTTGTGCCTCGAGGGAATATGCTCTTTACTTTGTGCCCTACCAACTCATAAGTGTTGTGAGCCCAATTATCACAAGCAACACTCATAGTATCACTAATAGACTATGTATCCTCCCACTGAATTAGTCCTTCTTTGGTTGGTTCAATCATCTCTGGATCTCAGATGATGCGTACATAAATCCTATTCAAATCTTCTTCACTTAAGGGTTCAACATAGGGCACAAATTTTCCATTTGTTAAAGGGATAATAACTCTTTCTTCTTTGTTTTCAAAACTGATATAGCCCTTGTTGAACTGAAGATCAACATTATTTGCATAACACCAAGGATGCCCAATAGAGTTGGGAAGCTATCTACTCTGCCAACACTAAAACTTCAAAGTCACTAGTGAACTTGGCTCCTTGTATGGTAATGGATGCATCCTTCAAAACTCCAACGGGAGTGGCCTTAGTCCGATTAGCCATGAATAATACATTAGAGGATGATTGTAATGGGGGTCTTCCCATTTGTACCCATGCATCCAAGGTAAGAACATTGACTTTCATGCTTGTATCAATCAGTATATTACTCAATAGCCATCCATCCACAACAACATTCAGAGTGATTTCCTTGTCATAATACAGGCTATGAGGGGGAATTTTTGCATGCAGGATTTTCCATCTAGTCTCAATAATTGCGTGTGAAGTATTTCCTTTTAACCGATTCTCAAAAAATGGAATGATATTTTCCTGGCACAACATTTTGCATACTTCTCTTAAGTCATCTATATTAGTTTAGACCGTCTCTGGTTCTTTCTTCTGCTTCATCTTCCTCCTTTTAAGTATTGTATCTCACCCTAAAGATTCCTTATAACTTCCATGGTTTCCTGATAAACCTCCTATTGATAGGCAGGATCTGGGTACCGTTCATGAAGAACTTCTTCTTTGGTGATGGTAGGTTTCTACTACAATGCTTCCCTGGCACGTGCCACCTCAACACGGGTCATGATCTTCACTTGAAGTGCCTCAGATTCTGCTTCCATCTTAGGCATCCATTGATTTTTAACAACGCGATGTATCCTAACCATCCTTGTACCTTTGTTTTCTTGTTTATGTTGCTTACTCAGATGCTCATATAAGTCCGGGAACTCCTCATAGCTATGGTTCTTTCCATAGAAAGAACATATAATATTCTGAGGACATTTTCACCTGTAGTGGTTAGGAGATCCATGTATAAACATGTTCCACGAGGGAACTCACTTCTTCCACCACCATGGCCTCATCCTCTGAATCCACCTCGGTATCCTTGACCTCTTCCATGACCTCCTTAAAAATACCCTTCATTCCCATCATAGCGCGCCTGATTGTGATCCCAGTCCTGATGCTCATTCTTATCCTTAGAGTTATCAGAAACTCTTGTCTGTCATACCCCAATATCTATAGCATCATGGATCTGACCAATCAATCTGACAGTCTTCAGTATCATGAGTCGTGGACCTGAAGATTTTACAGTAGCTTGAAACGTTCTTCCTTATTCGCACGTTATAATAATGGGCAGTGGCTAACATCATGGTTTAAATGACATATTTCACAATCCATCAGCAATGAGTGTATTTTTCTACGAGGGCAACTATCCTTTGTGTGACCTTCCACCTCACAATCTATGCACCCAATCCATGTGCGAGTCTCATGTGTTGAATTTGCTGATAGTTTCTCTAACTATTTTTCCATAGCTGTTATTTGTGCTTCTAAAAATGGGCTCACCCCAGTATCTATGCTTCCAACTACCTCATTGTGCAAGGCTTCTTCAAGTACTTCACATGGATCCGTGTATGTCTTATGTGATAATGCCCTCCTAAAAGGGTGTAATCAAGCCCTCCAATGAACCATTGTGCATGTTGGCTTGCGTGTATGTCATAAGAAAGCTTTGATAACAATGTTTTAAACCATGCATCATACTCTCTAACACTTTCAGTAGTTCCTTGCTTAATATCTTGAGCACACTTATACTCTTCTGCTCAAACTCAGGGATATGAAACTCTTTAAGGAATGCATCCTTTAAAGCTGTATAATCTACGCAAGTCTGATCAGGGTCAAACTTTCTATACCAATTGTGTGTGTCCCTTATAACGTAGTAGAAAATTTGCTTTCCCTACTGCTCAGAAGCCATGATTCCTTTTGCATGCCACAATATTTCACACATATGCACATGTTCAACAGCATCTTCTATGCCCCTATACTCTAGAAGATGAAGAGACATTTCCATGTAAATATTTTGGGGTTGGTGCATACCTTACCCACCTAGATCCAGAACCTCCTATGTTTCCCCTACCTCCAGAACCTCCAGATCCACCTGAACCAGAGCTACCTATGCCTCCTGATCCTGAACCTGTAGCTGGGGTTAGACCAGAAGATGTACTTCCCTATGTCCCAACAGTAGAACTGAACTGTACCTTGACAGTCTACAAAGCGTTACTACTCCCAGAAGTTAATCCAAAAATTGGTGCTTGTATTCTGTGTTGATGATACACCTGAAAAGGTACTCCCATATAATAATGAATCCGTTTGTGCTGCCATCGTTGTGCCTCTTATAAGACTCGCTCCTACTCTCCCACTACTTGAACTAGCTTGTTGACTGCTTGTTGTACTAGATGCTAAAAAACCAAACACAAGGGCAAGGTTACCAGGTGGATTCAGATGCGTGCCCACGGCCCAAGTAGTCTCTACTGGTGTGCTTCTATGTGAGGCCAAGGAAGGATCCCTGTCATGCTTTCCAAGATGGGGGAGTTCCTGATGCTCTAACTCCACGTCTTCTACGTGAGCTTCAAATCCTTCATGAGCCATCTCTCTCCTCAACGCCATACTTTCTACAATGTTACACTGCTTCTCTATCTCCCTCTCGTGCACCTCATTATACTTAAGTCACCTTTCCTCTCTCTTCCTTTCTTCCGCTAGGTCTGCCATCTTTCACCAAACCTACTCCTTCCCCCATGTGTGGTGAGGTTTAGTTAGCCATCGGTTTACTCTCCAAATTCAAAGTTACCATCAGGATCTTGATCACCAATGGAATTCCTTGTAGGTAAGCTCCCCTTGGATATCGTAAGAACTGGAATTCAGCTACCTCTGGACATGAATAAGTGGAAATTGAGTCTTCCAAGATATAACTATTCAAGACACCATAGAACCACGTATCCATAGCTTGAGTCCATATCAAATTAGCATCATAAAGGGCCTGAAATTCTTCCTGCATCCAGATAAGCACGTGATACCTATAATTCCACTTAGATGCATAAGCAATCAACCACTCATACAATTCTACTGGAAAGATAGCAAAAAAGATCTCATATAAACTGTCATATAGATTATGTTCCACCTACATATGCATTAAACTTAGATCCAGTGTTGAATCACCATGCGTATTCTTCTTCCAGATCGTGTATCCATTCTTCAACACTTGCTAAGGTCAACCGGTATGTCTTCATCATGAACCATCCTGAAAACAACTAGAAAAAGAGGTCCCGGCAACGAAACCAATGATGCATCCTAGAATTTAGTGATACAAATCCAATAATACCCTAGATGCGCTAACACATCACTCATCTTGGACTACATGCTCACCCGAAGTATGTAAAGGTACCAGGTCCCTCTTTAGGGTTGCTTGTTGTAGGATGTTCTACATGATGAAGACTTAACACATGTAGTTCCATTACTAACACATCATTCTATAGAGCATACCAGATCTATCTCTAAGGGAGAACATAATTAAGTATTAACCATGATGAGATTCAAGAGACATACCTGATTGCCATATACACACAAACTAACACTTAGATTTAGCTAATATCCTCCATTATATTAAATGATAATAAGTATACAAAAGCTTCATTACAATAATGCCTTTTAGTATGCACATAACAAGATTTCAGCATAATCTCACTATTATCTTCCATGTATGCATATATGGCCATCCCTCTCTACCTTGTATTTCACTACATACATGTATATCATTTTACTACATACTTGTAAGGGTGGGGATTTCCCTTCACCACTTATCTATTCCCAAAATAGGTCGCATGCTATTATTAGCCACACATCGTTACAAAAATAGCCACACATGCAAGTGTGCTAACAATAGACTACTGGTAGTTAACTGATAGTAGTAGATCTATTTCTGGCCTGTCATTCCATGCAAAGTTGCTTCGTAGCTAATCCTCCAAAATAGTCCAATGTGTGATGCATAAGTCTCCAATCAGTTTGAGTGCTCCAGCACGCCATCTCCAAAAATAGATCCTTGAAGTGAAAATGGCTAAGTCTCGAACCTGTTTCTGTTCTTTGCGTGCAGCCTTTCCGAAGTACATCCACACCTTTGAATGCTTCTTCTCTTCCATGCAAACGGATTCTATATTTTCTTTACTAAGTGCAAGACAATCAATGATGCAATGAATGTGGAGGTCCAAATGGTGCCTACCTGGAATTATTTTTTCCAAAAAAAATCCCATTTCATTATCCTAACTCACTATTAATTTAGGGTATTGGTCCCATCAATCCAAGGATGGAAAAAAGCTAAAAACATTGCATTTTGGACTCCAAATGAAAAACTTATCGCAAGCAAAGTTGATTTACAATCGTAGATCTAAGATAAAAAACTAGACCTACAAAATTTCAAGCTCTATTAATGGCCGCCATGGCAGCAACCGTGGTCGAATACCACTATCTAGTAGAAAAATTGTAAATGTCTTATTTCCCTAAGCATGTCTAGAATCCCAGGTCCATACCATCTTAGTGAAATTGCTAGAGGACATGACCGCGATGATGAGCCAAGTCTGAAAGATTACCCATCATCTATCTCCTCACTAAACTTCAAGTAGCCAGAAATCCTAAGTTTCCAGAAGGATAGTTAGCTTTCCTACACAAGTTTTCTATCTTAGGTAAGTCTTCATCAAAAGTGACTACAACAAAGATAATGTGCACTGAAGGTCACCCAAGAAGTCATAATGAGTGTTCAGAGAAGAAAATAGTGAAAATGACCACTTACTAAAAATAGTAAGTTCCCTATATGGGCATTTACTTAAAATGGAGTAAGTCGCACACACCAAGACAGTGGCCGAGGCTTGAGGGTAGTGTGCACAAGAGTGAATGCTTTCTCTTCCCTTCACTTCCTTTGTCCATGCTACTTACATTCTCCTCACCTCTTATTTATTAATTCTCCCTTCCATTTCCCATTTTACATGCACTCCTGATGCACATTAATGATTTCCTTTCCCAGTCATTGTGCATTTCTTGCGCACCTGTTGAACTTACATTGATCATTTCTATATCCTTAGACATGGCTTTCTCTCATGCATTCCTTCATTCCAAAGTTCCGCATAGTATCCCCTTCGACACTGCACTTACATGGTTCTCCTTTCACATTTTATCATGTGCAGGGTGGAAGTTGTCTCATTCCACGAAATCTCTTTCATTACATGCTTCACATTTTCCTATTTGCACATCCCACACTGAAACTTCTTTCCCTCACGGTGGGATGGGTTCTAGTGGATTCAAAATTCATCACATTCAGAGCATTAACATTTCATACCCTAGTAGATCTGCACGGATTTTCTTCTCACTCCAAATATTGCACTCACTTGATAGCATGCTTACAAACCTTACATTCTTACCTACTTCTACTCTCCTCTTGTGCTAACTTGCGCTTACATTTGCAAATTCCCATGTTTGCAGTCACTACATGTCATGTTTTCATATGTCTTAATGTTTCTAATGTAGATGAAGTACATACACTTTAACCTATAAAAACATGCCAAGCTAGGCACTGAATCATTTGGACAAAATGAATGTATGAAATGTGGTAGAAAAGACAAAACAAACTATAAGATTGTCAACCAAATTCTTCATTTCAATCAGAGTTGTTGGTGATCGATGCATCTTACGTATTCAAGAGTGTATTGTATAAAATTCGAATTGTCATAAATTCTGCTATAAAGCTTGGTCTTCATTGGTGCCCCACTCTCAGAATTTTTGGAAATTTTCTGACATGGACTACACTCTGTAGCTATTGAGAAAAAATACAAGGATTTTGGTGAGTGATTTGGTAGGTGAAAAACATGAGGAAACATGACTCAAGATAATTAATGTCATAGATCTCAATTGACTCAACCACCCGGATTTGATTAGCATTTGCAAGGTCTCCTTCCTTATTCTTGCAAGTTAACCGAACATGGGGAGGAAAATCTGACAGTGCTAACATGATGGTATTTGTAGACATTTATTTTTGGTTGCAACAGTGGTTGGATTTGAAAATATAAGTTTCCCTCTCTCTTTCCCTCCTCTCTCTCAAATTCTTCTATATAAATTGATGAACATCATTTGTAAAGGGTTGGACCCCCTTGGTTTGCTATAAGAGAAAATTGTTTAACAGCACATTGTTCCTTAATTTTATGTTGAAGCTGCCTCAGATTTGGTTGCATTGCATGTGGATTCCCAGAGTCTTGGAAAGCACCATTGTAATCTCCTGTACATATTTTCTCAGCAATACAAGTATTGTTTTTTGGCTATTCTCTACCGTAGGGCAGCATTTTATTACATATTCCTTTCCTACATCTTTGCAATATTTGTTTGTTGTGCATATGTTATGTCCCTTGCAAGTTTGTTTTCTGTTGTGCTCCAAAAAAAAAAAGTGTGTGAATGTTGTTTCAAACTGTGGAACATTTTCTGAAGGTGCACTCCCTCAAGTGAATGTTTTCCCTTGTTTTGGCACTCATCTTGAAGAGTGTTTCATCTCCCTATTTTTGGTGGCTATCACCTCCCCTTAGCTTAGGTATTAATTTCATGCATCTCCTTCTCACCATGGTCCCTTGGAATTGTAAAGTAGAGATAAGTAGCTACATTTCCCTTTCGTAGAGAGTAGTTTTAGTAGTAGAAATAGGTAGAGGAAGTGTGAAGTCTTCTTTGAATAGGTCAAATTCTCAAGAGAAAGTACCACAACTTGGAGACAACCATGTTGAACCGAGGGGTTTCAGACTTAAGGAACAGATTAACAAATGTGCCAAATGAATTGCAAAACAACTATCTCTGAAAAGAGATGTAAATTACTCAAAGACTTCAAAATACATCAATTATCTCTGCCAAGAGATGTCTATCTCTTCTTCCGGTTACATATGTATTTATAATAATTTTATAAATACGAAAGGACACCTAGAAAGATGTGGAAGGTCACCAGTCTCGAGGGAGACGAGGTGTTTCATCTTCCAAGACTTACATGTGCACTAATTTTGCGAAACATACTATTTTTAGAATTTACTATTTTTAGACAGCAGTACAAAAATCACAATTTGGGCCCCTTAAACGTGGATTTCGGGGGTCAAACATTGCCGAACAAAGTTCCGCACCTTCTCATCACATTCTACGCATTCCAAGCTTTCCGTTGCCTTTTGAACGGAGTCAATCGGAGCTACGGTGCAAAAGTTATGGTCTCTGGAAGTTGCGCCACTAGAATTGCTGCCTGGATCATTCCTCCCTCCTTCAGAAGCAATGGTCCCCATTGCATTAAGATGCCCCATCAGCTGTGGAAATTGCTTCTTTACCTGGTATGCAGTGAGCCATTCACCTTGGTGACTGAGATTTCCTTTCTTTATCACACGATAGAGTTGAATAGGTTGTCCTCTGGTGGTCTTAGTCAAATTGTCCACAATCTGATCTTCTTCAGCTGGGGAAAGACTTGCTGGATTGAGCTCAGAGATGTCCAATTGTTCTGCTGTGACTGAAGTATCCAACAAAGGTGGATGGTATGGCTTGAGGAGGTCCACATTGAAGATGGGGTGCAGACCAAGGTAGGGTGGAAGATTCAACTCGAAAGCATTTTCCCCTACTTGCTTAGTGAGAGTGTAAGGACCATACCAGAGAGGTCGAATCTTTCTGTGTGGACCTGCAAGCCGTTCCTTCTGAAGCCGCAACCAAACCTTATCACCAACCTGGAAATGATGCGGAATCCTGTGTTTATCATGGCGATTCTTATATTTTTTATTCATTTTCTGTAAAATGTCATGGACTTGGTGCTGAATGTGCTGGATCTGCTCAACAAACCTTGTCGCCTTTTCTGCTTCACTTTTTCCATGAAGTGTGAATTCCATGGCAGGAATTGGGATGCATACATCAATGGGAGCCATAGGTTGGAATCCATAACAAGCTTGAAAAGGACTGTGTTTAGTGGAGCTGTGCAGGGCTCGATTGTATCCATGTTGTATGTATGGCAGGGCCTCGTCCCATGTGCGGGAGTGCTTGGAGTGGTACATACGAAGCATGTGAACAATTAGGCGATTCACCACTTCTGTTTGCCCATCAGTCTGTGGGTGAAAGGATGTGGACTTCATCAACTTTGTATCTAGCATTCCCCATAAGGTGGACCAGAAGATGCTCAGGAACCTGCTATCCCTATCAGAAACAATAGACTTGGGGAGCCCAAAGTTGATCCATACATGACTGAAATAAATTTTAGCAGTATCTTCAGCAGAAATATTTTTCTTACAGGAAACCATTACAGCCATTTTAGAAAATCGATCAACTACAACAAAAACACCATCATTCCCATGTTTCGAAGTTGGCAAACCTGAGAGGAAGTCCATCGAGACAGATTCCCAAGGCTTGGTTGGTTCTGGCAATGGTGTGTACAATCCCTGTTTCTTGTTAGTTGGCTTAGCAATTGCACAAGGAGTGCAGGACTTAATATACTTCACCACATCAGTCCTTAGATTAGGCCAGTAGAAATGCTTCTGAAGTACTGCCAATGTCTTGTCCACGCCAAAGTGCCCTGCGGTCTTGCTGAAGTGTGCTTCCCAGATCATCTTCTGTTGTTCACTTGCTGGAACACAGATGTGTCCCATATGGCAGAGGAGATTATCCTGTAGATAGAAATCAGAGACATGTTTTCCTTCACGGAGGGCCTGATATGTGTCTGAAAACTCAGGATCCTTCTCATACAAACTGCACCAACTTGAAGTCTCATGTCCACAGAGATCAAGAATAGTTGTGAGGGCTGCAATTGGAGGGCGGCTTAGGCAATCTGCTGCTGAATTGGCACTTCCCTTCTTATGCTTTATTATCAGGTGAAACTGTTGTAGGTATGTGGCCCATTTCTGGTGTCTCTCATTCCTCAACTTGCTTTGTGTCTGAAGGAACTCCAAAGGCCTATGGTCAGTGTGGATTACTGTCTCCTTCCCCAGAATGTAGTGTTTCCACTGCTTACATGCCTGGACAATGGCATAAAGCTCCTTATCATATATTGGGTACTTCCTGACCGTGTCATTGAATGTTTCACTATGGTATGCAACAGGGTGGCCATGTTGCATGATAACAGCTCCCAAGGCATACTCAGATGCGTCTGTCATCAGCTCGAATGGATGATGTAGATCAGGAAGGGAAAGGACAGGGGCTGAGCATAACCTTTCTTTCAGCCCTTCAAATGCTTTCTGTTGTGCTTCCCCCCATTGAAATTTAGCCTTGTTCCCTCCTTTAGTCACCTGATTGAGTGCCCAGGAAATATGTGAGAAACCCAAGACAAACCGGCGATAGAAATTGGCAAGGCCCAGGAAGCTACGAAGCTCTGTAAGATTCTTTGGGGTAGGCCACCTCTGAATAACCTGAATTTTCTCCGGGTCGACATGGACTCCTTCCTCATCCACGACGTAACCCAAGTACTGGACCTTTGTCATCCCAAATGTGCACTTATCCAGATTTGCATACAGTCTGTGCTTCCTGAGGGTCTGAAGTACTTCTTGAACATGTTGCAGATGCCTCTCCCAGGTCGGGCTATAAATGAGTATATCATCTAGGTAGACCACTACGAAGGAATTGGTGTAGGGCCGCAAGATGTTGTCCATCATCCGCATGAATGTTGCAGGTGCATTAGTTAGTCCGAAAGGCATGACCAACCATTCGAATAGGCCTTCACGAGACTTAAATGCAGTTTTCCAAACATCAGTGGGCTCGACAGGGATCTGGTGATAGCCAGATTTGAGATCAATTTTGGTGAAAAATTTTGCACCGCGGAGCTGGTCCAGCAAATCATCAATCCTTGGGAGGGGGTAGCGATTCTTCACAGTGATTTTGTTCAAAGCCCGATAGTCTATGCAAAGTCTCCATGTTCCATCCTTCTTTGGCGCCAAGATAATTGGACTTCCACAAGGTGAAGAGCTTGGCCTAATATGTCCCTTTTGAATCAATTCCTGGAGCTGCCTCTTTATCTCCTCATTTTCAAGGACTGACCTGCGGTACACAGGGCTATTGGGTAAAGGAGACCCCGGGACCAAATCAATAACATGTTTTACCTGACACTGAAATGGCACTCCTTTAGGTGTCTGGAATAGATCATCATACTCAGTTATGATTTGGTTGAGCTGCTTCTGTTGCTGTATTGAGTGCATGTTCATGGAGGCTGCAACAATTTTGTTTGTAGGTTTTGGCCTGATCATCAAGACGACAAACTGTTTGGTTTTCTCCACTAACTTCTTACATTGTTTGGCACTGATGAGGGAGACAGATTTTGGGGGAATGACCTCAGGTATCCGATAACGTCGACTCCCAATGGTAATGGTGACCCTTCTAGGTCGTGACTCATAGATGCCATGTCTATCCCACATAAATGGCTGGCCTAGGAGCACATCACAAACATCTAATGGAGCAACATCACACATGACTTCATCATGGAAGGGCTTGATGGCATATGGAAGGAGGCATTGTTGTGTGACTTGGAGGTCTCTTCCTGGGTTTAACCACCCGATACTATATGGCTGGGGATGTGGCTTTACAGGGAGGTTTAGGCTTTTTACAACATCAACAGAAATTAAATTCTTCTGACTTCCACTATCAAGGATAAAATGCAGTGGCTTACCTTTTACCCAGAGCTTGGAGTGGAAGAGCCTTTCCTTCTCATCCATATTCTTGACTTTTGAGGTGGCAATGATCACATCTGGATCAGCATCTATAATTTCATCATCTTCATCCTTGACCTCAGGGTCTGTAACTGCTGGTGCAGAGAGTGTTGAAGAAGATGATTCGGCGAGTAAGGACTTGATGGCTCGACATTCTTCCTTGGAGTGGCGATTTGTTTTGTGGAGGTCGCACCACTTCCCTGTCTTCTCCTTCTGCATCTTATTTCCTTGCGACTCCTTCTGTTTCCAACCTTGACCTCGGGTCTGGCCTTCTTTATCATTCTTCCCCCTCACGGGTTGGTTCCTAGCAGTCCTCCTTTTGTGCTTTTGTTCAATCTTGACTGAAAACTTGTATGCCTCGCCGAGGGTTTGAAACTGAAAGAATTCCAAGTCCTCTCGGATGCTCCATTGTAGGCCACTGCGATATTTTAGAATCCTATGTTGTTCTGTGTCTTGAATGCCCAATCTTGCAGATAAAGAATGAAATTTGTCAGTATAATCTTGAACCGACTGGTCCTTACCTTGACGAAGTTGCTGCCACTGTATGTACAGATCATCATAGGCCCCAACAGGGTAATATTCTTCCTTTATGGCATCCACGAAATCATTCCATGTGGGTTCCTCTGTGATTCCTAGCTCATCCCTTTCGAGCCCATTCTTATACACACCCCACCAATTTTTGACAGCAAGAGATGATTTCAATAGAGAAAATGTTATCTTTTCCTTATCAGTAAATTGATTGACAGAAAAATATGAGGTCAATTGGTCCAACCAGTTCTCTACTGCATCAGAATTGATCTTACCTTCAAAAATAGGAATGTCGAAATTTACTTGCACCTTGAATGGAGTCGGGGCACCAAAGGACTGATTTACAGATGAGGAGGCATGATTTCCTACTTGTAGTTGTTGCAGAATTTGGGTGAATTGTTGTAGCATCTGATCCTTTTGCTCCCTAAGAGCTTCATTCACCATATTTTTGAGAGGATCATCCATCCTGGTGTTGTCCGCCATTGGAGGTCGCCTGCAGCGAACAGGCAAGTATTCTGAAGGATTGTGTGTGGACCACCCAAGCTTTTTGTATTCCGACCTCGTTCTGGGGATCATACACTCTCAAGACGACTTAGCTCTGATACCACTGATCCAAAACCGAGGGGTTTCAGACTTAAGGAACAGATTAACAAATGTGCCAAATGAATTGCAAAACAACTATCTCTGAAAAGAGATGTAAATTACTCAAAGACTTCAAAATACATCAATTATCTCTGCCAAGAGATGTCTATCTCTTCTTCCGGTTACATATGTATTTATAATAATTTTATAAATACGAAAGGACACCTAGAAAGATGTGGAAGGTCACCAGTCTCGAGGGAGACGAGGTGTTTCATCTTCCAAGACTTACATGTGCACTAATTTTGCGAAACATACTATTTTTAGAATTTACTATTTTTAGACAGCAGTACAAAAATCACAATTTGGGCCCCTTAAACGTGGATTTCGGGGGTCAAACATTGCCGAACAAAGTTCGCACCTTCTCATCACATTCTACGCATTCCAAGCTTTCCGTTGCCTTTTGAACGGAGTCAATCGGAGCTACGGTGCAAAAGTTATGGTCTCTGGAAGTTGCGCCACTAGAATTGCTGCCTTATCCAGCCATGGCACAACAGAATCAAGTATTTTTAAGTTTCAACTGTAACAGTCCTCTTGGCTCTTCCTGCTCAAAATGATATTCTAGTATCTTGTACTTAAAAACTATCCATTTCTTCACTGGAGAAAATCATACTACTCCATGTTGAGCATCAATACATTACAATACATTGCTAATGTTCACCTAGTTATACAAGATTGATTAACAAGATATGGTTTTTGCTATTAGTTTCTTCACTTAAAGGTAAAACAATTCACAATGGTATCAAGATTCTTAAGGCTTGGATCAATTCACTAACTGTGATGGAACTTGAATGCACTTCTACAACCAGTTTGAGGAGAAATTTAGACAACCTCTCCTTACTTAGAACAATTGATGACTTGATAAAGAGGGATCCAATAAGCTTATGGCAGACTTCAATTTCAGATTTCATAAAAACATGGGAGAGCATTCCATCCCTGATAAGACCAACCTCTAGAAGGTGTTTTTCATTTACTTTATAAGACTTTAAATTCTGATCATTGAGTGCCATGATCCAGTCTATGGGTGTTGGAATAACATTTCATGATGCCTATCCTTAGCCATTAGGGACAAAAAATTACCTAATCCAAGCTGGGAAGATATCTCCTTAGACCAATCATGCCCTTATTTCCATTTCCACCTCAGGTGCTTCAGCCTTCCATTTCCCCTATTCCTCGAGCAGAGTGCTCAACCTGATACCTCCACATCATATTCTTCAGACAACAAAAGGAGGATGAAGGAAGGCCCTAATTAGAAATATGTCCAATAAATTTAATATCCTTATTAAAATATCAGGTGCGTAAACCTTCAAGAAATAATTCTAATCAAGGATTTACATACCAAGTCCATCATCCCTTTAGGAATCAAAAATCCAAATCAGATATATGGTAAGAACTAATAGAATGATAGATGGCATGCTAATACACACCTTCCTTTTCAGATAGTTCCTCCTACGTAACCTCTTATAGTGCCTAGCGTAAGCCAAATGCTTAGTTCCTAGTACATAACAACATCTCCAAGAGATCAGAATAGTGTTTTCCTTGTAACAATTTGCCTCATAACTAGTACAGTTGTGTCAATTCCCTATGCACATAGGCCTATATTATTCAAAATGCTTCAAGTTGAGCCCTTCCACTAGTGTGCATGAGACTGAAAATGAAGAAGTGCTAGAATTTGTTCTTAATACGTCAACCTTATGTTATTTGGTATTAATGGACTTTTGTATGCAAAGAACCAAGTTATGGAAAAATCAAATAGGCTATGTTCCTAAGTATATTGATAATACAAGGTCTAAGAAAGAGAATGTTGGAAACTAGCTCGTATAAGCCTTCAACTTTTCTAGTCATAGATGATCATCCACAAATGTAAGGGATTGCAAATCTAAATCAGACCTAATAGTTTAGGTGTGCACAATATTCTATGTGTGAGGTTTGTGCAATAATTCCAACTAGAAGTGGCACATGCATTCCTCCTTTGGTAGGTCAAGCTTTGTGTAGCTCAAAAGTTTTTCATCCTACACCTGAGAAATAGACAACCCAAGATTTTTAAGTACCTCATGAATTGTCATAAAGTTGTGGGATTTCCTTCAATATGAACAGTGAAGAAAACAAGTTTCCTCTACCATAATCCTGAGATGCCCTAAAACTAGCGTCCTATTGCAGAAATAAAAGCGCAAACAATCCATTATCCAAGGGACCCTCATGATGCTATCAAAGGAGATGCATAAGTAAAGGAGAAATCCTAAGACTAAAAAAATTTCTTGGATACCACCAAGACCCTTCTAGATGTTGTACAAAACAATGATCAAATATCTTGTTCACAATTGATGATTGATTTTGGGGCTCACAACTTTTGAAAGGAAAGATGCCAAAGAAAACACAATGATGTCACAAAGGCACTTCAGTACAAGCCCCATTATTGACTTGAAACTTGATGGCACGATCAAGTGTTATAACTTGAATAGAAGGTCATCAAATTATGAGATAACCCTCCATGCAGGTTCACCACTCATAACCACTAACTCAACCATTTTGACATGGTTTATTGAATTTAGAATTATTTTCATCTCTACCACTTCAATAATGTTAAAGTGGGTGGCTACTTTTTCTAATTCATATCATAGTTATTAGAACAAGTTATTGAACTCAATTTACCAGACAGAGAGAAAGGGATCGAATCTTATCATGTTCATTCATGATGACCTCTATCTTTCCTCTGCTAACACAAATTTGCAAACTCAACCACTTTTTGCATGCAAAAGGGCCAAATTGTAAGATTTAATTTTCAAGAGCATCCTTTGCAATGATCTTTTGCACTAGATGAAGGTAAGAGCCAAATCAGATCATAGTTTGGGAAGTTGATCCTTATGTTGAAGCTCTCAACATATTAATTTTGGTACTTATTTCATCTCACCAAACACCACAAAAATTTGATTTTCTATTGCACTAAAAGTTAAAGGGATCAGAGGAGACCTTTTGAACGATATGGTATATGTATTTTGAATTTGGAGCTTTAGAATCAAAAGATATTTCCACATGAAGTTTTCTCATTTATCTGGAGCAGTGAGAAATTATTCTTCGTGACAACCTTTGATTAACTTAGGAAATTGATCTTGCTCAATGTGTGTATTACGGGTGTCTTTTTACATGTGTAATTCTCATTTGGTAAATGTGGAGTCGAGCTTTGCTTCCATTTCCTTATGTTGTCCCTATGTCCTTGTAAAAAGTTAGCCTCTGGTTTATGAAAAGTTAGAATAATAAAACAATGCCATTGCTTCTTTATAGTGTTATTGAGCATCCTTTGCTTATGGGTGTATGGTTATACTATGAAACATGATGTTAATGTGAAGGCTCCATGTTATTTTACAATTCATCCTATATAATTTAATGAAACATAAAAATAATAAAAAATATACAATAGAGTTGTTGAGCCAATGAGAATTGTCTCCACATAGCTATTTAATGTCATTCCTTTTGTATTAGATCTAATTTCCCCTGTGGAAACATGAACTAAGCAGGTTAAATCTCCTCTCGAAGATGATCTTGTAAATTTTGTTTTTTGATCTGGGTTGACTTCAAAATGAAGCATGAGCCAATTTAGAAAGCTCCACATCTTCGCGGTATACAGTCTTTTCATAAATTTCTTTTCCTCTTCGCAATTTTGGGACTATGAAAGTGTGAGTTTACTATGACCACAAGAGCCTCTGCGCAAGCTAAGGCCCCTGCCTTTTCACCTAAGTGAATAAAGAAAATATGTGTTCTTGTGCCTCAAATGCACAAGTCCATGGGCCTTCCATTCAACATTATGAAGAAGACAAATGTAAATGTCATAATGTGGGATGCCCTAGCTATTCCATATTAGCGTGACCTCTTGCATTAAGCTCTTGTGCAACTCCCACGTGTTGATCCAGTTATCCAAAGACCTCAAGTTGTTGTCAACATTATGTCAAGCAGAGGAGAAGCAAGTAAGCAAGGTTGTCAAAACCCCACCCTTTTATATGTCCTTGATAGTAGGAAAACATCTTGTTCATAATTGTATGATTGACTCAGGGGCTAGTACTTTTGTCATGCCTAAGAAAATTGTTGATGTCCTAGGTCTTAAGTACAACCCTATGTCTAAAGGAGTCTTACAACTTGATGGCTCAGTTGTCACCACTTTAGGATTCATCAAGGATCTCGATTTAACCCTCCATGCATGTCCAAGTCTAACTATAACTCAAGATGTGTCAATCATTGATTTACCTCCTTTGTTTTCCATTTTCCTATCAAGAGATTTCACTGCCAAGGTGGGTGGCTACTTGTCTTCTGATTGGTCTCATATGTTACTAAGAACAAGGTATGGTACTTGAGTTTACCATACAAGATGAGCCTATATTTTCTTATCATGTTGAGTCATATGACCCATCCCCTCTCCAAGCTAATTGCCTAATCCAAGAAGGCCAAGAACAAGATTCAGTTTCAGAAGAACAACCCATTCCTCCTTCCATACCTGATCTATTATTAGATGAATGGGAAAAAGAACACTATGAATTTGATCCTTATGATACAACTATTGAAACTGGTCTTGGTACTTATTGCATCCTTGAAGAAGAATGTGTTCCTACCCCATGCTCAAAAAAGAAAATGATGAGCTTTCTGGACTATGGAAAATGTATTTTGATGGCTCTAGAAAGAAGAAATGGTGCAGGCACAGGTGTTGTTCTCATCTCTCCCAAGGAGTGAGAAGTTCTTCTTCAAGAACAGGTTACAGTTTGCATGCTCCAACAATGTAGCAGAATATGAAGCATTGGTGCATGGTCTTCTTATTGCTGAGAAGAGACAGATCAAGGCATTGCAGATCTTTGGGGACACTGAATTGGTTATCCACCAGGTCACAAACAAGTGCACAACAAAGAATAAGCTTTTGAAAGCTTATAAACATAGAGTTTGGGACCTCTTGGAGAGATTTGAAGCTCTCAATCTGTAGGTGGTGCCAAGGAAATTGAACAAAGAAGCAGATCAGATGGCAGCCCTTGGTTCACAATTCTCACTGCTGAGGATTTTTTCCAAGGAAATGCACAACACATCAAGATGGTGGTCAGGCCATCTATTCCAGATAATGAAACCAACTGGAAAGTGTTTGAAAATGATGCACAGATTGTCCAGTTCATTCAGAATGAAGTTGAGTTTTCTTCAAACATGCAAGTTGAATTACATGACAACTATGGTGACCAAGTGATTCAACTCAAGACAAACAAGTTTCCTAAAGGGTTGGTCACCTTAGAGCATATATTCATCCCTAATGATGAATTCAAGGGTGAAGAAAATATATGTGCACAATGCAAGAAGACTACACTCCAGTCACTATTGTGCGTGGAAAAGAGTTGTTTCTTGGAAAAGAATGTGCACAAGATGAAAAAGGCCTTCATCTCTCTATGTCAGAAATATAGTGACATATTCTCATGGGAGTATGAAGACCTCAAAGGATTTGATCCAAGTGTTTCTCAACACTCCATTGACCTTGATCCTAGTATCAAGCCCATCAGACAAAAGAAAAGGCCCGTCAATCCTAAGATAGAGCCCCTCATGAGGAAGGAGTTATCCAAAATCATTGAGGAAAATATTATTTTTCCTATCAAGTACTCTACTTGGGTGGAAAATCTTGTTCTAGTGTGCAAGAAGAATGGTGAAATCAGACCATGTGTTGATTTTAGAGATTTGAATAAGGCATATTTGAAGGATCATTATCTTTTTCCTTCTATGGAGTAAATTCTGTGCAGACTGTGGCTAGTGTGCAAAGGTTTTCCATGCTGGATGGGTATTCAGGTTTCAATCAGATCATGGTCAAGGAAGAGGATCAATTCAAAACAACATTTACAACCAAATGGGGAACATATGCTTATCAGAAAATGCCTTTTGGTTTGTCAAATGCAGTGCAACATTTCAGAGAGCCATGGACATTTCCTTCAAAGGATATATCAATGAGTTCATCCTAGTTTACTTGGATGACATAACTATCTTCTCAAAGTAGAGCACAGATCACATGATGCATCTGGAGAAAGTATTTGAGAGATGTAGAGAATTTGGGGTATCTCTTAACCCCAAGAAGTGTAACTTTTTTGTTGCACAAGGAAATATTTTGGGCCATGTGGTCTCTAAGGATGACATTACCATTGATCTTGAGTGATTCTCACCATCCTTTCTCTCTATTCTTCAGTGCACAAGAAGGCCTTGTAATCATTCCTAGGAAAAAATTACTTTGTTAGGAGATTCATTCCTAACTTTGTAGGATTGGTTAGGCCCATCACCCTCATGCTCAAGAAGGGACACAATCTTCAAGTGGACAACAAAAGGAAAAGAAAGCTTCAACAAAATCAAGCAAGAATTTTTTGCACCCCAACATTCATCAATCTAGATTAATCTAAGGATTTCATCCTTTATGCTTATGGAGCTGATGCTAGTGTTGTTGTTGTCTTGACATAAGAAAATGAACAAGGACTGGAGTAGCCAGTGGATTTCTTCAGTCAAACACTGAAGGATTATGAATTGAAATATAGTCACATAGAGAAATAGGTCTTTTCCATCATGTGCACACTCTTAAGAAATTCAAAAGTATGCTCACCATAAATCATGTCAAGGTGTTAGTTTCACACTCTGGTGTGAGAGACTTCATCATGGGAGTAGAAATCAGTGAGAAAAGAGATAGATGGGTGACCAAAATCATGGAGTATGATGTGACTATCAAAGCCATAAAGCTTGTTAGAGGCAATGCACTCTGTAAGCAACTTGTTGAGGATGCACAAATGAACAAGAGACTTCATTATTTTTGGATGAAGAGCCTCCACATGCTGAAACTGAGCAGAATGAAGATCCTAGCACAGCACCTAGATGGAAGGACATGACAACATTTCTTTCTTCTGGGGCATACCCTCCTTGTCTAAGTAAAGAAAAGAGAAGACATATGAGGCTGCAATCTATTCCATATGTGTTGATTGATGGTGTTCTCTTCAAAAGAAACATTGATGGTGTGTTGTTGAGATGTATTGATGGTGCACAGGTTGACAAAGTGTTAGCATAATTTCATGATGGATTCTCTGGTGGACACTTCTCTTCCAAAGAAACAACAATGAAAATCATTAAGGAACTTATGGCCTACCCTCTTTGCAGATGTGCACAAGTGGGTCAGAAAATGCAAAGAATGTGCTTTCTTTATAGGAAAGAAGAAATTGGCAGTGCTTCCCCTCTGACCAATCCAAGTGAATCAACCTTTTGTGCAATGGGGTCTTGACTTCATAGGCATGATCAACCCTCCTTCAAGCACTAGCACAAGTGGGTGTTGACAGCTATGGATTACTTCACCAGATGGACAAAAGTTGTCACGCTCAAGGAATCAACTGAGTCAGTCATCCTTGACTTTCTCAAAGGTATTGTAACAAGGTTTGGTGTTCCTCATACTAATATCTCTGATAATTCAAAAACCTTTCTCGGTACAAGAATTTTTGATTGGGATCTTAGTCTTGGAATCTATTTGAAGACTTCTTCCAACTACTACCCTCAAGGTAATGGCTTGGTAGAGTCTACTAACAAGAACCTGATCAGAATCATGAAGTGAACAATGAATATCAACCAGAGGTAGTGGCACACAAAGGTCTCATGCGCGCTCTGGGTAGACAGAATCACTGTGAAGAAGGAAATAGGTACTTCACCTTACAAACTAGTTTATGGTAAAGAAGCTAGATTCCTTTATCACTTGAGTTTCCTTCATTAGAGTTACCCCAACAGCTGAAGTTTGAGGGTGCAGACCAAAGAGAAATCAGAATGGAAGAGTTGGTTGAACTTGAAGAATTAAGAAATTCTACCATGATCAAATTAGAACATCATCAAAGATCAACCAAGCAGTGGTTTGACAGAAAGGCTAGAGCTCAAGATTTCAAAGTGGGTGATTTGGTCTTAAAATGGGATGTTGACAGAGCTAAACCAGGGCACCATTCAAAGTTTGATGCACTTTGGAGTGGCCCATATATCATCAGTTATTGTAAGGAGGCTAACTCTTTTGAGTTGTCTCATCTTGATGGAGATGCACTATCAATCCCAGTCAATGGGATTTATCTCAAACATTTCCATTAAGTTTCTTCTGCATCATGTACATATTAGAGTAGTTTCAATTCCTCCAAGTGTGCTCTTCCACACATTGTTTTGTTTGTATATAGTTCTTTCCTCTCACATCCCTCTTCATGCACTCTTTTGTTGCTTCTAGGATAACAGTTTGGTTAAGTCCTTGTGCTCAGGAAGGTTTCAAAGAGGTTTTTTCAACTCTTCCACTTTCATAAACAGTTCAAACAACAGTTCATTTAGAGTATCAAAGTTCAGAAGTGTTTTCAAGTGACTTCAAGGGTGTTCTTCAAGTTGTAGATCAGAATTTCATGTTTTCAGGAGAACTCCATGCCCAATGGATGCTTCTAAGGCTACTGATCTCTTTCATCTAGTAGGAAGATGGCCCCAAAATTCACCAAACTATTGTCCAAAATAACCACCTTAGTTATTTAGACAACTTACAGTTCCATTCTGGCTCTGAGTTCAAGTTTCAGGTTGTGTGAACTCTTGGTTCTATACTTTGGCACTTTTTCTTGGCTGTAGTTCTTCACGCACACCCTTGCATGCCCTTCTTACTTATTCTTTGTGATTTTCTCTTCCCTTCCTTCCTTCATGTGCTTTTTCCCTTCTCCTTTATTCTTCTATCTCCTTCCATTTCCCTCTTTGCGCACTCCTTGTGCATTCACTTTCTTTCCAACAGTCTTGTTACGCACTCCTTTGCATGCACCTTGGACTTGCCTTTCCATTTGGCTAAGTCCCTAGCATGCCTTCCCAGTGCATGCCTTCTTCCTTGATTCTTGCATGCACCCCCTTGCACACACACTCATTCCCCTTTCCACATTTTTCTTTTGCACATACTTTCCTTTGCACTTTTTTCCACGTGCATCCTTGTATTGCACTTCCTTCTTCCCTCCTCTTGCATACTTGCATACCTTCATAGATATGCACCATTTTCTTCCCACTTCCTTATGCACACCCTCTTCCCATGCTTGTAACACCTCTACATTCTTCCTTCTCTTGCCTCTTTGCTCTTGCACATGTGCCAAGTGCAATCTTCTATGCCAGTCATTGAGTGCCATGTGTCAACTTGTCAGAAAAGTAAACACAACAACACACAACCTATCAGAACATGTCAACTAGTTGCATGCCAAATCCTCACATCAAATGAATGCATGACATATGGTAGAAAAGATAAAATAAATAGAAATCAGCTGAATCCTTCAATCAGATCAGAGCATGCCATGTGTCTTGCATGTTCATCTTGCACTGCAGAACTTCAAATCGTCATAACTTTTTACTACAAAGCTCAAATTCATGTGCTTCTTGGTCTTGTTGGAAATATGCTGACATGGGCTACACTCTAGGCTATTTTCAAAATCAGATTTTGGGTGGGATTTGGTAGGTGAAAATGGGGAAACATGACTCAGCCATTAATGCACACATTCAGTTGACTCAACCACCAAGATTTGATTAGATTTGGTCTCCTTTCCTTCTTCCTACAAGCTAAAATGACATGGGGAGGTGGATCTGACAGTGCTACAGGTAGGATTTGTAGGCATTTATTGCTTGTTGTTGGTGGTTGGATTTGAAAATAAAAGTTTCCCTCTCTCTTTCTCCTCCTCTTTCTCTCCTTCTTCTATAAATTGTTGAATAATGCTCATTGTAAAAGGTTGGACCCTCTTAGTTTTCTAAGAGCATTATTCAGAGCATTGTTCTTTGGCATTTTGAGTTACAGGCCTCAAATTTGGTTCATTGCATGTGGATACCCTTGCCTCTTTCACCATTGTAATCGACCCTACATTATTTGGGAGTAATTAAATCTTATTATGTGACTATTCTCTGCCCTAGTTTGCATTTTATTGCATCTTCTTTCCTTTCCCTTGCATTGTTGGTTTGTTGTGCATTTTTATGTCCCTTGTAGGTTTTTTTCTGTTGTGCTCCATGAAAAATGAGTGTGTGAATGTTGTTTCAGAACTGTGGCATGTTGTCTACCCTCCCTATGTGCATTTTCCCTTCATTTTCACTCAGCTGAGAGTGTTCATCCCCTCTTTCTTGGTGTTATCACCTCCCCTTAGCTTAGGTTTCCCTTTCATGCATCTCCTTCTCACCCTGGTCCCTTGGAATCATAGAGTAGTGATAGGTAGTTGCATTTCCCTTCCTAGGAGTAGTTTTAGCAGTAGAAATAGGTAGAGGAAGCCAACCTTCTCTGGAGGTCTGTCTCAAGCGCAAGTCCCACAACTTGGAGACAGTCCCATGTTGCCTCAAAGCCCTAGTTCATCCTGATCTGGGATGGGTGCAATTTTGAAGTAAAATATCCACATTTTTAGTTCAAATAAAATAAGTCTTAAGACCAGATTTTAAAAAAGGGACAAATATCCCAGTCTTCATTAATAATGAACTACAATAGTAAAAAAGAATAATAGATTGGGCCATAATGCCCTTTTTAAGATGCTATGATATTCAATTACATAATAAAATTGATTATGAATAATCCTTTCGAAATTATTTCACAATACTCAAGATGTAAAACAATCACAAATTCAAATCCAAATAGTTACTTCAAGTATGCCGGCCTATAGTGCAAAATTATAGGAGATAGAGAGAGACATGGGTCAAATCATATGAACTTGCATAAGTCCAAATACTCTTATTCTATGTTGTAATTATAATGAAATAAAAAATAAGAGATTTCCTAAGGGCTATTCTTAAACAATGAATTTATAATCGTGAAGTCCATAGTTTATATTGTGAAATCTACCTCATAAACATATCCTAATGAAACTTCTTAATTATATGGAAACAATAGATCCACTGTGATTGTATACAACCAACCTAATATGAAGTAGACATTTAGACAATAATGGGTCATATGTTGCATCAAAAAAATCAATTAAAAATGTAATAACTCACAATATTATCCAACTTTCCTTCTATTAATAACAACTAGAAATTTCATAATGTAGGCATTCAATAATGACCACACTATATCTAACAAATCATATTTTAGTAGAGCTAAATTTCATAAGATTACAAAAATCAATCAAAGCCCAAATAGAACCTCAATAAACTAAAAACTAATTAAGTAATTCTGTTTTAGAGACCCTTTTGAGTTGACTATATATAATCATTGTTTACCAGAACATCAACAATTCCACGTAAGTACTCATTTAATTATAACTGAAGTTAACCAAAATGTCTAGTCCCAAGAAGGGAGAGAGAGTTCATCAATAATAAACAAATAATCATCAATTGAATTACACATATTAGAAACAAATAATAAAAGGAGACATAAACCTTTATTCCCTTCCTAAGAGTTTTCCCAACTAGCTCAAAAATGGTCATGCTCAAAATTGAGCAATTGTATATATATATATATATATATATATATATATATATAGAAATAACCCAACAAAACAAAGAAAATTAGCTCCAATACAACCACGAGGGAGAGGGTTCCATGAAACAACCAAACAGTCCATACTTTTATAAAACCCAACAAAGAAAAATGACAATAACAATGCTCTGGAAAGAGTTGTAACAAACTTCTTATTTCATTTTTCTAGATCTCACATGATAACCAAAACCAAAAACGTATTCAGAATGATAACAACAATGCTATAGAAAGAGCTGTAAAACTAACTCTCCTTCATTTTCCATATTTCACCAAATAATCCAAAACCCAAAACCTATTCAAAATGATAACAACAAAGCTCTAAGAAAGAGATTAAAAACTAACTCCTTATTTCATTTTCTAGATCATATATCCCAAATCCAAAAAACATATGCATTTTCAAGATTTCACATAATAACCCAAAAATAAAACGTATTCCTTTTCTAGTTTTTGCATAATGACCAAAAAAAAAAAACCTTAATTAGAATGATAACAAAAATTCTCTAGAAAGAGCTATTAATAAATCTAATTCATTTTCTAGATTTTGCATTGTAACCAAAATCATATTTAGATACCTCATTCAAATAACAATAAAGACTAAGAGTAGAAAAACCTGCTTGCGTATTTTTCCTCCAAACTTCTCTATAATTTTCCAAGTTAAAATATTCAAAACACTATTAAATCTTCCAACAACATTTTTAACCATGAAAAATGCCATGATAAATAAAGATAACAATAATGAAATCACATGCACAATCACCAAACAACTATCCCCTAAAAAATGCATGCACAACCCTCAAATAGAGCTCCCAAAAAACAACCGAATGAAATGAAACAAAGAGTTTCTTGCATGCCTTAACTTCTTAAGGAAGATAACGGTTTCCAAGTTGTCCTTCTCGCATCAAATTCATACCAATTCCCTTAATTTCCATGCCATGTTGTGGCTTATCAACATTAAGCAGTTCGTTTTAACCTTGTAACAATATGTCATGTAACTTATTCTTTATCTTTAGTTTAATAAAATTTCAACCACATAAATGACATGACGAGGTGGTGTTGAATATCCACCTCACACAATCCAATTAACAATGCCATGAAATAACCAACTAAACTCTATTAACCAAATCACAATGCCACGTACCCACCAAATTAAACACGTAGCTTAAATGGTCTAATGATCGATCAATATGCCAATCAATGCCAAGTATACATATATCTATATATGTATGTATCTATATAATAGATATATCTTTTTATATATATTATTAATTCATTATGTTGGTGCCTATATTTGTCTGGCTTCTTTCTAGTGCTATTATCACTAGGTGTGTTCTTATCTCCAGTTAAATACACACTGGGTGTTGGCTTTTCGAGTAGATATCTCATATGTAAGTTTCTCGTGAATGGAAGGTTAAGTATTCGCTTGGTCTCATGTTGTTATCGAGGTTTTGGGGTTTTCGCAGAGTTTAAAGTATGAGGCAGAGTGTGCTTTGATGTATGGTCGGGACTTTGGGCCATTTATGCAAAGTATGAACATTGCACAAATGTGACAATTCTCTCTCAGTGCCCGAAGCATAAGTATTTTGAAGATGTCGAGACTAACCTAAGGGAATGCCATATTTTCCTTTGATGTTTGGTTTGAGTTCCCAGACCCCTGTTGATAAGGAAGGGACAGGCGGTATCAAAGTACAGTCTACACCTGGGAATTTTCAAAGTGGCAGTTCATCCCCGAGGTCCAAAGGTGTATATCTGTTCAGCTTGTAATGTAATCAGCTTTTTGGAGCCCGGGGTATGGTTTACTTTCTTACTTTTTGAAAGTAGTTCAAGTACTTGTTTGCCCAGGCTCTGATTGGATGAAAGGTAGAAGTTGGTGTATGTTTAAATTTCTCTAGGCAATAATGTTAGTATATGTTTACGAAGGAGGAAAGGACTTAGTCTTTTCTATTTGAGAGAGGTTGGGAGCAATTAGGTAGTGAGTTTCATCAGGTTTTCTCTCTCAGGGTGACATGATAGTTGTGTGGAATGCTTAAAGTGCAGTGGTGGGTGTTGTATGGGATGATTTATTTTCTAGGTTTTATTCACATTACAGCACAAGGAAAACACGGAAATAAATGATATGTTTGAGTGTTTACAGCAGAAGAATGAAACACATATTGTGCATTATCAAAGGAGAAAGGTAGTTCAAAGCGATAATTAACATGAACAAAATGGGGGATCTATTATAGGGGCCCCTACGCTTGAAAATACATACATACATATACGAAATAACAAAAGTACAAACTATTTCATTGCAGACATAGTAGTTAATTCTCAGAAATCACAACTTCACCCGAGAAGATCGGCGCACATTTAAGTAGCTAGTCCCTACGATAAACAAATTCTTCATGAGCCATAGCATTGAAGACAAATTGGATGTCCCTCACTAAGCCCTGCGACATCCCCTTCTCCAACAACTCTTGAATTCTCCACCCGTGGTCCATTCAATAATTTGGGTGAACTCCCTCTTTCTTCTCGAGTGAGTTCACCCATTCAGAAAGGGGGATTCCCCCTCTTATATACGCTTTAGTCTTCATATAGTAGAGGGCATCAAGCCACTGGAGATGGATTTGCTTTGCTAGGTGAGCCTTCTATCACAACTTTTCTATTCTTCGGAGGAAGGGCTTGGGCGCCCACCTTAGACCGTAATTTAGCAAGGGTAGTTTCAAGAGCTGACAGTCGTTTCTCTGTTTCACTTTCATGCGGATTTGGGGGATGTTCTTCTTCTTTTGGGGTGGGCAGTGGGTCTGACAGTGGGAGTTCTATGTTCAACAAAGGAGGATCGTAGTAGGCTTTTGTTCATATGCCATTGGTTATCATGGACATATGGGACAATGGTGGAACCACATAATGTTTCATATGCAACTCATTTTCAGACTGGTATTCTGGGCAGATTAGATGGAAATGCAGAGACTTGGAAGAGAGGGAATGAGGCACATAGTCTCAACTAATCAGTTTAAGAAGGATAAGATTATACTATTTGGGATAATTCATCTAAGGGGATCAACCCTGGCATTTGGGCACACTGAAGACATGCCAAGATGAAATAGTTCATTCAGACCTTGTCAGTTGGAAAAATTCACCCAAATGGGGAGTTCCTCCTCAATGGGACTTGCTTTTAGAAATGAAGAAGCCATGGAAAAAGATTGTTGATAGAAGTAGAATTAACACAACTCATGTGGAAATTAGGTGGTAAATTGGTGGTCCAGTGAACCACGCTTAAATAAGCATGTTTTCTAAGTTGACGTGTCTAGGAAAAATCATATCACCATCAATGTCATATCCTACCCGGATCGATAGGCACGTGTGGGAGTTATATCAAGATTGATTTGTTATACGAAACATGTCATCGGGGATGGAGTAAATGTCCACGCCTTTGAAGATTTCTTATCATTTTAAATTTGCTAGCCATGTCACATTTATTTACATATGGAAAATTAATAGTGGATTAAAATGATGTGGAAAAGAGTAATGCCTCATCATTATCAACATGATAGTGACAAGCTAGCGACAGGCAGGTTTAAATGTTGTCGTGGACAATTATTCCCTGATATTCTTTGGAATCTCCGAGAAATGACCTAAATGTGAGTCGGTAAAGATCTAGGTGAATATTCTCTTAAACCCTAGAAGTGGATAAGGATATATACGAGGGTTTAAGGTATTAGAAAGAGAGGCAGTTTTTGGAGGGAGAAGACTCCTCGAAGGAGTTCTGGGATTTTTCAGGTGCATAGTCAACCATGGAGATTTGCACTTTCGTGGCATAGGCATTGTGTGTTTCTCATTTGCCTAGAATTTATGTTAAGGTGATTGTCCATGTACAGTCATTAACAAGCTTTGAGAGCATATATATATATATATATATATATATGTTTCCCTTGTTTTTTCCAAGTGTAATGGATTTGTCATAAATGGCCTACAGCAATTCTCTTGGTTATGCTCTTCTTGTGGAACGATTTTGTGGGTGAAATATTGTGTCTTTTCGTTAGGATCTTGTGCACGTTATGGTTGTGATTTTATGTGAAAATAACCTGTTATTGTTTAAGTTTTGTTAGGGTGGTGTGGGGGATTGATATCCTTTGGGGTACTTTAGGATGTTATCTTTTATACCTGTAAAATTCCTTACTAACTGAGCGATACTAGGTGTTTTGTTCATTTATCTTGGGGACCCCTCGATTTCGAACACTCGACATAATTTGTGCACGGTGATTTAGCCTCAAGGGTACTGAGCTAAATTATCAAGGATTGGGATTGTATGTTTGTTTGGAGGATCCTCGTGACCAATTCCCTATGAGAAACCCATTTCATGTATCCCCCATCTTCATGAAGTAGTAAGGGTGTGGTAATAATATGGTTGATATGTTTCTCGACCCTCCCAGTTCCCTTTGAATCTGGGTTTTTCCTCTTTTTGATACCTTGTCTCCCCTTCATAAATTTACACTAATTTTTTCGAGTCTCATTTGTGTTCGTGTGGATCTTGCCTTATTTGTTTATTTTACATAGATTCGCTTGTGAAAATACATTGACGATGCACATAACTTAAGTGTTTTCACTCATCATCTAAAATCCTTAGCATTAGCCCTAAAATAATTCATGTAAATCCCTGGGGTTTAATGTGTGGATTGTGCCAAAACTACCTTTAACGACCTGTATCAGGGTTCCTGGATGCTTGCAGTGCTTAGTGACCACTCTTTTGAGTGAGTGTCTGCATTCGGTGGCTGCATCTGACTCCTGATTTTTTGTCCCTGGTAGACTCGAGACATTATCCCAATTCCCTCCCTTATCTTGTACCCTCTGGGTCAGATCTTGGGGTCCTCTCACTCTGACTTAGGTAGAGTCATAAAGAAGCAAGGAAATCAGCCACACCCTTTGTTAAGGTGCCTCCTCATCACTCCCTTTGAGATATTGGATGGGCGAGTAGAGAAAGACCTTGTCCCTGGATACATAATGAAAATTCATGTGGGTCCTTCCCTCTCACCCCAATCTCCATGCATCTATGACGCCCTCTCTCCTCGAGGGTGTAAATTCGGAAGCCAATATGTCATGCAACTTTGTCTTTATCCTTAGTTTAATAGAATTTCAACCACATAAATGGCATGACGGGGTGGGGTCGAGTCTCCATCTCACAGAATCTAATTAACAATGCCACAAAAAAACCAACCAAACTCTATTAACCAAATCACAATGCCACGTACCCACCAAATTAATCACATAGCTTAAGTGGTCTAATGACTGATCAATATGCCAATCAATGGAAAATATACATATATGTATATATCTCTATATATATTATTAATTCATTAAATAATCACCAATCACTCAAGTAATAACACATACTAGTTAAACTTTCACAACAATGATCTTAATAATTTCATAAATGAATTTAATTAAATCTAGGATGTTACACTTGCATGAATTGAAAGGAACAATTGTAAAAATATAAATCACTCTTGCAAGAAATCAAATATCACACTTGCTGAAAATTAAAGAAAACTTATAATAAAGTAAATTGTTAAATTGGAAAGAAAATATAAACACATAAATTACCTATAGGTTCACAACAATTTATACAAAAAATAAATGTTTACGCGATACAAAGAAAAAAAATAAGAATTATCAAAACAAAGGGAGACTCACAAATTGAAGAAATAAACACAAACACATGGATCCATCTTCCTTGGAATGCATGTCCAATTCATTACTTGGAAGAGGATTTTGACCAACATTTTTTAAGAGCTTGATGTCATAGGAGCTCAAAATGAATTATTCATAATAATGGAGGTTACATCTAATGGTCTGGGAGGTTGCATTTATAATTCCATTTGCTTTCCAACGAACTCCTTATTTTGGGGCATACAATCCCAGTTTTAGAATTATTTCAAATCTTATCAACTAAGAACTCAATCTATCAATAACATAGGCATCAATCTCCAAAAAATATGGAAAGAGATTATCTAAAACTAAATTAACTAATGTTTTGACTCTCATTTTATTGAAATTGAGAGATCAAGCATATGCAAACCTATTGATTCCCCCATGAATTCCTTACAAACCTCGATGTCAAGGTAGTAAAAGACTCTAAGCTTGGAAATACCTTCTAAATGGTTGATTATAGTCTCTATTTCTTACTCAAACAAATAGTAATGCATCGCTGAACCATCTCTTGGAGTTAGATCTAAAATAATCACCTAAAACATGTTATGCTACCAGGTCCCTCTTGCAGTTCGGATATCCATCTCTAGAGATGATTAGCACTTCTCCAGAGCATATATTCCATAGACCATAAATAATTGGAGCTGATCAGGGCATCTCTAGAGCTAGATCACAGACCATAGTTCATAATGAATCAATCATGGCATCAAGATGAAGCTAACCAAGACAATAACTCCAGAGCTAATTGATAGTGTTGAAATAACCATTAACCATTTGGAGCTGATGATGGGAGGCGTTAGATTAAGTCCTAACTAGGGCTGGTTGTAGCTAAATAGCTCAAAAGTAACATTTATAAAGACAATGTATAGCATCAGTACTAGACTACATAACCTTGTTCAAAGTAAAATTCAAAAGTTTTTAAACCATAAAAATCAAGAGATATCATGACTTCAGTGAATTCTCCCTTCTATAAACATCCCCATCTTTAAATAGAGATATACTTGGAATACTGGAGAGATCGGTTGAAGAGGGTTCTTGATTACAATGAAAGGGAGTTTGGGAAAAATTATCAAAGGATACACTCCAATTTTGTACATATCGGAATGTTCTATCTCAAGATCACAATGAGAGAAAAGCCAAAGAAGAAGTAAGAAAAGGTTTGATACACCAAGCTTTCTTATATCTCTATAAAGTGTCATAGACCTATAACATTGATCCAAGGAATTGTTGAAAGTAAAAATTCCCCATGAGACATAGAATACATTGGAGACTTTTTATACAAGGCTCATGTAGGTAAGGTAATATCAAGAAACAATCCAAAATTTAAATTAATTTTGAAAATTTAATAATATGAGATAGTGAAAGAGTTGGAGAATATTACATTAAGATAAGTGATTTAGTAAATAAAATGAGTGATTATGCAAAAATCATAAAATACAAGTTTATCATGTAAGGAAAATATTGATATATGTGAAAGAAATATACTTTCAATATTGATATGGTCACCTGAAATTGCAAGAGAGTGTAAGGACATAACTCAGTTATATCACAGATGTTAATGAATTAGCGAGTTCTTTCTTGTCCCATGAAGATACAATAATACTATATCCATTAGATTTGGAATAAAATTTAAAATAAAAACTTGAAATAAAGGAAAGTATTTCATAGGTGAAATATCAAGATAGATTCACAAGTAAAGGAAATGTAAACTCCTTAAAGTCCTTGTTATTATAAAATATTAAAGACATTCTATCAAAGACTACATGATATTGGATCCAGAAAAATAATCACAGCTAATCTACAGGGTGAAAATAAGTTATTCCAATATGAACAAAGCGAGGAACAAGAGAACTCAAATTAGTGTCTTTGATATAAAGGATTTTTTAGATGATGGAAATAATTTATGATTTCTTGATTTAGGTTGTTAAAATTCAATGACAAGTTAGCACTACATTTCTTCAATGTCATCTGACTTAGAAAGATGGCTTCAACATGTTAAAGATGTTTTCTTTAAAATCCAAGTACAATTGGGAGATGGAGCCTTTTTTCATCTAAGATGAATGAAAGGGTAACATGAAACACAACACAATTCAAGGCTAAGGGTAAATAAAGAGAATACTTGTTAAACCATAAAATTTTGACTCATATTTCCTCATAGGATATAGTGATGCAAACAAGGCATACAAGTCTACTTATATTCCAGTACCAATAAATGGCATATAATTGATGACTTTTAGGGATTGTAATTTTTTTTGAAAATGAGATGTATGTTGAGTTCATGATCAGATTTGTAAAATGGTATGTTCAAGAGAAGGGGGGGAACCTCCTAACAAAGAAATGTTTCCAGGGCTTAAAAAATCCTACATATGATTTTGACTATAATAAAAAACAAATACAACTAATTCATAGGACCTATGTGACTATTCAACTGAGCCACCTACATTCAACACCAACCAATGCATAATTTCTTGTTGAATCCATATTAAAAAAAATCATTTTAACTTACATAAATTTTATGAGAGAATTATTATATATCAAGAAGATAATTTATGAATATTGATTTGATGATGCTTATGTTGAAAATACTATGTTTGCATTGTCATCTATAGACTAGTGAAGGTAGAAGTTGTGCATAAAATAGTCAAAGGAAAGAATGGGTTGATGCTATGAAAATTGAGATGCATTAAATTAAAAGGAATAACAAAATAAATGGAATATGTATTCATCCTAAATATTATATATAAGTAATTGAAAACCCTCAATTGGGTCTACAAGTTAAAAGTTAGTTGAATTTTTGGGTTTCACTAGTCTCTAGATTAATGGGAAATGAAATCACCTAAGCATTTGTAAGTAAATTGTCAAAGAGTTTTCATATATGTAAGATGTACTTATGAATCATGGTATTCATTCTATACCATAAAATTAATTATTTATAATTGGATACAAAGATGTTAGATTGGGAAGGATATCTTGATGACCATGAAATCTACTTCTTGTTATTTCTTAACATTAGGAAGTGGGTTGATTTCCTATGGTCATTAAATTTACATGTTATAGTTGGACTATACCTCTAAGTGCAAGTTGAATATGAATCCCTGCAAAACCCCAAATTCCACATCAAGTCCTAATGTGTTTGATAAGTCTCTTATGGGGAGTTTTTTAGAGACCAAATTTAGTCTAGACACATGAGTTTTTGTGATAAGAATGGGGCAATATAATTATCCAAGAATCCATGTATTTTCTATCATAGAAAGTTGAATTATTCGATAATTTTATGTGTTGTGATAAGACACTTAATTTATTTTTTAGATACCAAAATTTATCCTAGACACATATTAAATTGTATGAGTAACAATGGGGCAATACAATTACTTCCAAGAATCCTAACTTTCTATGTATAAGTAACCAAACAATTTGAAAATGCTAGAATCATTTTATCAAAGACTCTGGTCAATGATATTTTTTTTCATTGAGCTATAGTGAGAAGTGAATAGAAATTTGATTAGTGCTTTCTCACCATAGGGGTTGTTGAATAATATTCATAGGATATTGTAAGGATATGATAGACATTGTATGGTCTTTGCATCAAAGAGGAAAATATCGAGTATGATACTAATATGAGCACCTAATTAATTAATGATAGTTAATTAATTGGACTTGTGTATATCATTTTTTGGAGATTTTTTAAGATAAGGATAAAGGTTTTTTTACGGGGAACCTACCCACAAACAAAAAAGGAAAAAAAAAAAGATACAACGGTGAATCCTAAAGGGATAAAACAAGCAAATGAATTAGGAAACCAAGATGCAACATTTTTAAAACAACCAAAAAAATAACAACTACATGACAGAAACAACCCCAAAACAAGGGAAATAAATAGTCCACAGGATTGACTACTTCATTACTTTAGTAAAATACTTCTTTCAATTCTCAATGCCATTCTTAAGAGTCTTTGTGGCCTCACCATTCATATACTTTTCATATTCCTTACCTTTGTTTTTAACATTCCTCTTGTAAGAAAGATTGTCTTTACAATCCTCTAGTTGTTGAGTAATGAGAGAGAGGAAGCTAATGGTAGCCTTGTAGGTAGTTAGAAAGTTGCAATGCTTATCCTGGATGGCTACTTGATCTTTCTCCAACCCGGTACATCCTTTTGTTAAGCCCTTCCTAGTAGGTGGCATCTAACTTTCCACCTTCCACCGCCAACTTGCAACCCTTCACTCTGTCCTATGAGAACAAAAGTTCTTATACATCAAGTTGAGGGGAGCATATCTTAAATGCAAAATCAAGATCATATATGATATTGGGACTCCCTAATTTTTAATCAATCCCTTCATCATTCTTGCCAAAAGGACACAAGGCTAGGAGAAGATTCACCTTTCCCATGATTGGTTGAAGAAGATGATATCCCACTAGTAAAGGAGCTATTTTGCATGCTTGACAATGAAGAGTTAGGCCATAAGGGACCTTTTTGGGCCTCATTTTAGTGAGAAAGGTAGATGTGAAATTGGTCTCAGTCATAGGGGATGAGGATCAGGAGAGGGCAAGATGGAAGAAGAGGGCCCTACATCAAGAGAACTAGGATCCCAGAGAAAGGGTTGGGGAAGAGTATGTTCAAATCTCATAATTATATAGTCCATTAAGATAACAACTTGATGAAGGGGTAGATACATTTACCCCAATGCACAATTTTAATGGAAAGTTTGAGAGACTACAAAATGAAAAAATGATCATGCTAATAGAGTGCGTTCCTATGAAAGCAGTTGAGGAGCACATGATGGTAGTAATACATCATTTTGAAATCTACCCTCCAACATGACAAATTTCATCATAAGGAGACTAATCTCACTGTAATGGTCAGGAAAATTTTTAGCCCTTTAGGATATGTTGATAATTTGCATTAGTTTTTTGGTATTATTTTTGGTTAAGTGTAAAGTTCTATTTTAGAGTAGAAGTTCCAGTTAAAGTGACTAGTTCACTAGATGTGTACACCTAACACGTTTTAAATCACTATCCATTCATCCCCAAAAGGTGGGGTTCCATTTCTATGTATAAATGACTAATTTTAGCCTTGAATCAAAGTCCATTTCTATTTTTAAGAGAGGTTGAGGAACTCTAGGTTAATTAGCAGTGCATGATGGGTTTACATGTGTCACTTACCATTAATATTGGCTCCTTGAATGTTGACCATATATTATTACTGGATGATACTTAGATCTAGGAGTCTGAACTTTATAGTCATATTTAGTCATAAAATGTATCCAAATGGAGTTTATATGTTACACAATTAGTGGACAAGTCACTTAATAACATACAAGTATCGGTTGTAATTGTAATGTCCTCCCCTTTATGCTAATGACCTGGGGATATAAACAAGTCAATCCATAATACAAATTTGATCAAAATAGTCTTTAACACTAGTTTACATTTTAGACACTTGCCTCTAGTTGTAGAATGCATTATATCTCCTGAAGGTATTAAGTTACAATGAGGACCAAAGGGAAAAAATTAGAACAATTAAGAATAAATCAAGATGTACCATTTTTAGCGGAGCTTATGGGAATCTCATTATAAGTTGATGCCAAAAGAAAACTCTCTACTTAATCTTCTCTTGGCATGAGTTATAATTGAAACTTGAATCAGTTCTTATCCAAGATTTTCAATGAAATTTTCCCTTGATGAGATTGCCCAAAAAACTTAACAAGAACAAGCTTGCTTATATTTAAGATCTCATATAGGAAGTTTAAGAAAGAATCAGTTTAAGTGTTCTATTTTACAGTGCTCTATACATATCAGGGGCACACTTTCATTTTACCAAACACTTTTAACTCTTTAGGTTTACTGATACCTACGCCTACTATCACAATTTTTCAGGGTATATGAGACTTTGACAACTTTCTCACTCTTCTTTTGTGAAGGTTTACTCCTTTCATACATGACAAGAAGTAAAGACAACTATCCTACAAGGATATAAGCTCAAAATTATAATAGGTTACATGTCGGAAATATGCTTCACCCCCATCTGTCTCCCCTTCCAAAGGGTCTTCCATGCTTAATTGTCCACTTGACAACTATTTAATACACACTATTCTTACATGATCAAAATACACATAAGATAGACTTTATGCTATAACAAATGATTATTAAACTCAAGAGGAATAATAATACGTTATTCAGAAAATGTTGGCCCACAAAATCTATGCACTTGGGTACATTTCTAGGTCCTAATTACATACTTATATATACATCATTCCTAAGCAATAAAAATAGTAATTGACATCTATTTTAAGCCTTTATTCTTTACCTCTTATACTGTTCATTAATCTCACACACCCATACTCCAATGTGATAAATTTGACCAATTTATCTTTATGACCTCATGGACACTAATGCCCAGTTAGGACACCAGTGCCCATGTGCTCCTCATCCCTCTGGGTGCCCTATTGACCCTTTCTATCTTACTTCTCACTCTTTTGGGTCTCTTTTACTTCTTGGGAATCATTTTATACTTTTGGTTGGCCTTCCAGTTGTCAATTATGAAATTCAAACAAGGGAATCATATATATATACATATTTATATCTCTCAAATAAGGAACCAAGCACTATTATTATCTAATATCACCTAAGCTTGCATCTAAAGGAAAAAAAATCAAAATCATTAATCTAAAACACTCATTTAAGGGACAAGGGTTACATCACTTCTGTATACATAACATAGAAGGGGAAGTTTATTCTATTCCATCCCACACATTTTATACATCTGCTACATTCTATATCTATCATGTTATCAATGTGTAACTTGCCCAAGGGCATCCTAGGGAATCATTACAGACACTTACATAGAGAACTACATGGAATTTGAGATGTAGTGCAACACTCGGTACTAAGTTCACTCTTCAGGTGACCGCTAAGGTTACTATGACTCCACATATTGTATCTTTATTTTTAGGATTTGATTTGGTTTGTGGGTATGTGTAGCTAGCCATTTATTTTCCAGGTTACAGGTATGACTGGCAACATTGGAGTAAAACTAGAGTGATAAACAAAGATAAGAGCGAAGCTCCTCCAGCTTTGAAGAAAGCAGATCCTAAGCACCTGTCTAGACACTAGTTCCCAGATCTAGTTACTAGCACCTGAGTACTCCTTTCCTGCATCGTTTCAAGTTTTAGAACCTCTAATTTATAGTGATGACACTCTCCTTAGTCAATTTCAGCTATTCACATGCACATATCACTTCTAGTTTTCTAAAAAATCAGCTAAGTCCCTCTATATCTCCTTCTTGATTAGGGTTTCACATTGCACATGCTTTATTGCTTGCATATTTAGTGTACATTAACATTTGTATATCATACACTACAATAGTTACTCCGTAATTAGATTTAATTATATTTATAGTAAATCAATTAGGATCATTCCATACCATTGGTAGAAATGTAGATGATAAAATGACAGAATGTCCCTCTACTTGTGACTCTATGCAACTAGGAAGATGTAATGACTCATCACTGAGATCCAAGACAAAAGTGAAAATGAGGTGAATAGTGATATGAAAGTGAATATAATGGATGTGAAGACATGAGGTGTAACAATGATTCATGTGAGAAAAATGTAACTCATCTCCAATCATGATTATCTAACAGATTCCAAGATGATTCCACTTTATAGGTTTTGACTAGACTTAGATCCATTGATGACCTACTGATTGAAAAGATCCAGTTGAAGGAATTTTTATCTCTCATTAACATAAAACAAATATTGGGATGTTTTTGATGAAGAACTTTTTATTTTAAAGGATTTATTTTGTTTGATTGTTTTTTGAAAAGGACCCCCTACATATTGCCCCATGTCATCAATAAAAGGCAATGACTCAACACTGAAGACAAAATGTAGGTGAGTAAGGACATATTTCTCTGTTCCTAGTCTCATACTACTAATAATAAGTATGGGATCATCACCAAAGACTATGGAGGATGAAACATGTAAATATTTTATAGTTTTTTGTATTTTATAATTGATTTTTTCCTTGTCTGTTGAAAATGTACTTGTTGGGAAGGAACATTCTTCCCCCAAGTATCAGCCTCATGCGACTAGTAGGAGACAAGGCTTCAACACCATAGACTGAGATGGAAATTCAAAAATGTCTAGGTAAAGAATTAGAATCTTTCTATTAAAGAGAGATATTGTGTTGAAAGGAGGAGTTTCCATTAGTAAGATTCGAGACAAAACCATAGGTAAAAAGATATGAAATGGTGGAAACCATAACAGGGATGAGACACACAATACCCACAAGGAACAAGGTTAACTTGTGTCATAATAGGTGAAGAAAGTGAAGACATGATAATGGTATGATTAATATATTCTAATAGATGGAATACATAAAGTTATTTGTACTCACTTTTACGATTTTAATTTGCAAAAGGTTCTGTAAGAAGGGGTTTGATAAGGATTTTTTATTTTCTTTTTATGGTTTTTTTTTTGAATTTTGATGAATGAGGGTTGGTAATGGACTCATTAGAAAAGAGGTCCATGTTTACTAAAGTTGAACGGTCATGATTTATGAGACTTAGGTAGACAAATCCAAGTCAAGTGAGGGAATCAAAAGATTTGATAAGTCCTAAACTATGAGACTTGGGCAGACAGGTTCTAAGTCAAAGGAGGGAATCAAAATATTTGAGAGGTCATATAATAAGAGACTTGGGAAGATGGGTTCCAAGTCAAAGGAAAGAATCAAAATATTCATGAGGTCTTGAAGTATGAGACTTGAGGGGACGAGTTCCAAGTCAAAGGATGTGTGATTAGATAAGTCTTGTTATCAAATTTTTACCCTTGGGGTAAAATTGGACAATGTGGGTACATAAAAACCTGGGACCAGGAAGGGATTCTCAGGAGAACTTGGGGCCTATAGGGAATTATTTTCCTTGAGAACATTTATAGACTCCTGGGAAGGTTTAGGATCATCCTAGATTATTTTTCCCTTTTTCGGGTCTTGTAGGCTTAAGGTTTATTTAGGAAAAGAAAATTGGTTTTGGGGCCCACATCTAGTGAATATCAAGAGAAAATGGTCAGTATGATAAAGTCATGTTTTGGAAGTCTTTTCATGTTTACATTACTCCCAAGATTGAGAGGAAATCCTAAAAATTCCAAAGTTTAGTGCAAAAAGTTAAAATTTTCAAAAGATGGCGGGGAACCCAAACTAGCTCACCGAGTAGCTTGACGAGCCACTTGGCGAGTTGATTGTCAAGTTACACATTACATACCTTGAAATTCAATATTTGACTCATGAAGAGCATAAATGACATTGAAACTAAAGTCAATATGAAGGACCCGACATTGGAGGAAGATGAATAATGAGCGAAGCTCGGGAGCTGATGACTAGTAGTGTTGAAGGTCATGGTAGAATCATTATGCCTTAGCTTGGAAGAGTTGTGATTAGATTTCATGAGCCCTAGTTTGAACTGGTAGAAATGACTTGATGTTCAACTTCTGATGTTGAATTAAGGGATGATCTTGACATTGGATAGAAGGGTCACTCTCCAAGAGGGAGAAATCGACATAAAGCATGTTACATCATCACAGTCGAGCTCAATGAATGCATGAAGGCACCCAAGTATTCAAGGAGGAAAACAAGGAAATGAGGTATCAAGCCATCTGAGTTAACATGGAATGTAGAAGATAACGCATAAGCCGAGTCAGATTGTTTAGGGGCTGAGTTTTCATAGAGTTGGAAAAATGGCAAAGCAAGGAGATATATAGGTGACTCAAGTTTTAAGATCGAACATGGCCGTGGGTGAGTTTCTTATCAAGTGGAAGTTTCGAGTTTGGAGTCATGAAGGAAAAGAGATTCATTGTTGAGGCTGAGTAGTGATGACTCAGAGAGCTTGAACTCAACATCTATGAGCTAACAAAGAGAGAAATGATTAGGCCAATCCGTACTTACATTGTGATAGAAACTTGTTAAGTTTCTAGGTTGAGCATGAAAAGTAATTGAGTTGAGCTCGACGGTGTTTAAATCAGGCTCGACATTCGTGAGGATATTGTGTAACTCACAGGAGCATGGTAAAGGAGATCTAAGGTTTTCGAAAAATTTCCAATGCATGGGGATTAGTGTGAAGATTAAGAAATGAGCTTGGTCGAGGCACTCATGGAAGATGACAGTTATGAAAACATGAAGTGAGCTAGGACAAGTTGATATGGAGCTCAGGATTCACAACTAGATTGGCTCATCGCAAAAGGCTTGTGTCAGCCAAACAATGTAGGGATAGCTCAGCGGTTGAATAGTTAAGGCCGAGTCACTTGGTGCCAAGAATACATTGCCTGAATACAAGTGAGCTTTGGAAAAAATGAGAAATGGATCTATATTGAGCTCATGATTGGCATGACGGATTAGAAGGTTTGTAATATTGGTGAGCTCATATGGAGTGTTAGATCATCTAGGAGAAGTTGAAGCTAGTCCTTGAAAGGGTTGTAACTCGGCTCGGTTAGAATGCACAGTGGGATCAACTCATGAGTCTTGGAGTCACATGTAGAAGTGAGCTCAAATAACTTAATGGAGCATTCAATGTAGGGTCGAGTTGACATTAGAGAGTTGAGCCTATTTCAATGGGACTCATGGTTGAATGAGTTTCTCAAAGAGCCATGATGGTTGTGAGCATCAAAGGGGCCGAGTTGGTGATACATGGCTGGAGTGCGTTTAAGGGAGGATGTAGGTGGCTTGGTCAGGTAAGGAGCTTAGTCGAGCTTATGAGACTAACTTGGTGATGGGTAGATTATGTCGAGTCAACTTGATTTAATGGCTGGCGATGCCAGGCTCATGAATATTGAGGAAAAACCGATGCCAACTAGCTTAGACAACGTAGAGGAGGTAGCTCGGTTGGCTGAGTTAAGGTCGAGTCATTGGTAGTGAGAGAATATGGGATTGGCTCGACATTGAGGTGACTTTATAGGAAATGTCCAAGTCAAATCCAAGTTCAAGGTTTTCAAGATGGTGAGCCATGGTGTATTTTTATGCCTGAGGATAACCATGACTCATATATAATGATCCAATTCATCATGGGAATTACAGAGATCAGAAATCAACTTGCTAAGTTGGCACATGGAAAACAAGGTGTCGGGTTTCATGGCATGTCAAGCCCACTGAGGAGATCGACAAGGAACAAAGTAATGTCAGGACCCCGATACATGGAAAGTCACCCAAAAAATGTGAGGTGTATGGGCCAAGTCATCTGGCTCGGAGTGGATGATGACAGTCAATTTGGTCACATCACGAGTTTTCCAGTAAACATGGAGATCAATACGAGGCGACCATTTCTTGAGGAGTTGTTAAGGTGAGATGAAACTCATCATGGAGAGTTCCATTAATATGTGTCAAAACCACTAATGCCAATGAATTAGGAGACATGACAAGCTGTCACAAAGTGAACGTGGTAAATGATAAATCCTGAGATTCTCGAATAATGCCAAGCTGATGGAGTGGTCTTTAAGCGACTCGTGGACTAAGTGGTCGATGTGATGAATAATAAAGAAGTGGTCAAAACAAAGTATGCCACAAAGCCCCTACACCAAATCAGAAAGCTGATCATTTAATTTAATGTCGATTTATAATGAATGAGCCGTCATATAAAGGGGGGAGTCATCCAAGTCACTGGTCGAGTTGTTGGTAATTGTAGCTAATGAAGAAATGCAAAGGGCTCACCAATACAAAGAGGTGGCGGGGAGGTTAGGATGTGACTCGGCCGACCCATTTCAATTTAAGTGACCTAGTCAGCAGGCCAATCACAAGCCAAGAACCCCATTTCACATAAATTAACCTTGTGGGTCCCTTCAAAAAGTCAAGGTGCCTTAATATTTTATTAAAAAATATTGTTTTTACTAAAATATGGATAAATTCAATTTTTTGGATTTATGGAGGAATAATGGTGGAATTTTATTATCATGTACAATTAATAATGTAATCAAGTATGGAGACCATCTACCCAAGATTTAGGATTCCTCCTCTTTTCTCTCAGAGTCGGATTCTCTATAAATGTAAATGAGAAATCCATTTCAAAGGGTTGGACATTTTTCTATTTCTCTCTCTATTTCATCGGATTCTTAAAAAATTAATGAAACAGATAGAGGTGATAGGCCAAGGAGGAATACCTGTTTGTGATGTCGGATGAAGGTTGTGTGAGCGTTATGATTTCCTGATCCAATGTTGATTGCAAGAGATCCTTTTTGGCTAGGAGGAACTACCTGTAAAATGTAAAACAATACCACTAGATAGAATTAAATAAAAAAACGAGTGGACTGCCTAGCAGAAGCTAGATCTAGGAAGCGTGATGCTCCCTGAGCAGGTTATCAATCCACTTTTATATAACCGTATTAATGCTATCCAAAATAAACATTAAATAAATATCTTATTGGAATTGAAATGATTTAGGTATCTCGTGCCAATCAAAATTAAAAAAAGGTCAGATAAAAGGTGATTGAGGTCAAAACAGGTCAGGTGGTGGACTGGTATTGGGTTATAGGTCTGGGATAGGCTCTGGATAAGATTTGGTAAATATTAGGAGTGATTGTGGGCTATTAGGGAATGAGTATGAGCTTGCTGGTCTGAGGTATGTTGCCAGACACAGTAACTGACATCGGATTTGTGACCGATACCAATTTGGTAGGATGACCGATATCGGTTGGCTAACCAGCGTCGGTAGGGGCAGTTAGTAAAAGGCTCTTAGAAACTAGTTTCCAAGCTCTTTGTGATTTCTTAGAGGCTAGAAATGGTGAAGGTGAGGTTGTAAAATGGCCTTAGTGACTCAAGGATGACTAGTAGAGGGTGAAGATAGGTGAAAGGGCTAGATATGGTAAGGTGATAGGTTGGTGAGAGGAAGGAGATGTAAAGATGCACAAAGACATAAATTACTGAGAGGAATGACGATCTTATTGAAAGAAAATAAAGATAATTGAAGAGACATTAGATACTTATTGAAGAATGGGTCTGGAGAGTGTAGGTGATGAAAACTATGAGGGAAGAGATCCAAAGAAAAGGGACGTCATGTACGTGCAACGATAGTTTGATCCTATCTGCTTCTCTATGTGAATCTGTGATCACGAAGAAGGTGATGGATGTCGATGGTTGTTGGTAGTGCTCCTGGGTGCTTTCTTTTTCCTGAGTGCTTCAAAAATTTAAGTTCTCCAAGTCTTTGTTCATGTGAGTTCCTGAATCAAATGACCAACCTTAGCAAAGGATTTTTGGAATTTTTTAAAAATATTCAGTGACAGTTAGGGGACCGACGTCAGGTGAGGTATAACTAACGTTAGTTAAGGTGGGAATATCTAGGTTGGCCAATTTCCAAGATTGTAATGGAAACCATTGCCTCTTCCTAATGTAATGATGCATTGTGCATGTGATTAAAGTAATAATACATTGTGTTATGTGACTCATTATTAGTACTTTCATCATTTTTGTTTCTTCCTTGTGCCTTTCTCATGCTTGAAGTTATATTATGCAATTTCAAGTTTCCATTGCATAGTTTTGGGAGTTATGTGCTTATCTGGGAGTGAAGTTTTGTGTGCATTTAGGTTGTGGTGCTTGTTCATCCTTCTCAGTTTCATCCTTCTTCACTGGAAGACTGAAAACTTGTCTAGCAAAACCCTTTCTTGGTGCATCACCACTTCTAGTATAGGTTTTATTTCTTACAAATCTATCTCCTTAATCCTATGAAAATGTTATTATAAGTCTAGTTAGCTATTTTATTGCATTAGAAATAGTGTAGTGTTTAGTTTAGGAAGAGGAATCTGGCCTTCTCTGGAGGTTCACCTCAAGCCACAAGTCCCATAGCTTGTGAGGTGATCCCATGTTACCCAATCACACTGAATGCCCTATCCATCACTTGGCCATTCAGAGGGTGCAGTGATTTGGTGATAACATTTTTTGGCATGCCCAGTGGGACCACAAGAGTCATATCTTTCATAGGTGTGTGTATTTGTGTTCACTTTGTTTCATTAAGTTGTTGTGCTCTTAGTGAAATTTCAGCCTTAGGAGGTATACCCAAGCACAACTGGTGACTCCATTGGTCTAAGTAACCCACTCTCTGAGTTGCAGACTTTCATTTTTCACCCATTTCCATCCATTTTTCTTCCACATATTTCCATTCTTTCTACTATTCATGAAGTGGTACAATCATGGCTTCATTCCCACAGTGGAATTCCCACTTGCAGCAGCATCAAGTACTTTCCATCTTCAGAATATTTTAATCCACCTCTAGACCAATTCTATGATGAATATCAGTTTGAGCATGCATGTCCACATGAGCAAGATGTAGAGTAGTTGGGTCATCCACCAAACTATGGGGCTGATGAAGAACAATGGCATGCAGATTCTGGAGGCTATCCTACACCTGAAGAAGACCACTTGCAAAAGAAGGTTCAAGATTTGGAGTATAACATGGTGCAAATAAGGATTAAGGAAATGAAAAAGGTAACCCAGATTGGTTTCAGAATTCCATACCCTTGGACTGGCCCTATACCAGGTGATTTTAATCCTCAACAAAAGCTTCAATTCATAATCAAAACGATGACTCAAGTTGGAGAATGGATCAAGAAGAGAGAAGCTTATGAATGTAATGTTAGTCAATCCTGTCAATGGGAGGTTCTTACATTACCACCTTACAACCCTCTTCCCATGTCTCCATCCATGTCATTTCAACTTGAGTCCCATAGTCCTAACCTTCTAGCTACAACCCCTATGGTGGAATTTAGTTCTTCATCTCCTATTTTTCCATCCCATCATGAATCTTCTGTTCCTTGTTCTTCTAAAGTTCCTTCTTTTCTACAAAGGCCATCAAGACAAGAAGTTTCACCTCTTCCATCACCTCATACAATGAAGGAAGATGTTGAATCCCAATTCCACCCCTCCTCTTGCATTCCCAAACCCATTTTGGGAAGAGCATGAAAGAAATAGTAGCAAAAGAGGAGGGATATTGAGGAGACTAGAAAATAAGAAAGCTTGCAAGAATTTGAAGGAGTGGGCTGCAAGACTTAACATCAAGAAAATTCCACTCATGGTTAAGCCTCTAGTCTAAGGTTGAAGCTCAAAGCAGGTGATGGAATGGAGTGTGCTTGTACAAGCAAGAAAAATCTAAAATAAAAATGATGACCAATAATTTGTTTGTTCAGAATGTAGTATCCATATTGGTTCCATATCATCAGAAGAGGAGATTCACTACATATTTCAAATCAACTATGGAAAAGAAAGATTTGGCCCCAATTTCTAGAAGAAGGGCATGTGCAAGTTGAAGAAAAAATATTCTCAAGTGTACAAGGCCCTTCTAATGATTGCAATGATCTTAATTGCTATGCATGTCAAGAACTTGCAACACTTCTAGAAGGTTGCAGAATCTTTCCAAGGTCATCATTAGATGTTACAATCAGCCACAAAGAGTTTCATGAGACCAAGGTAGATTCAAAGGTCATGAATGCAGATGAGACCATGCAGAGTCTTTCAAATCCTTTTCCCTCTCTACCTTCTCAAAAATCTAATTTTTTAGATGAATTTGATCTTTATAATTTCATGTTTGAAAATAAAGAATATCAAGGTGAAGGAAATTATAGTTACAAGGATACTCAGGATTGAAGTTGAAACCTTGACATAGCTAGGAGAATGAGAAGCAAATTATCTATCAGATTTGGAAGAATGTTTTGATGGACATGAGCCTATGGAACTTGACAATTTTTTTATTCCATCACCTTCTTTTCCAACACAAAGTGCCTAGTGTTATGGAGGGAAATGTTCAAGAATCAACATGTTTACTCATAACTATCCTTTTGAATCAGAATTGGAGGAATTGAATCTTCCATATCCCTCATTAACGTAGAGGAGGAAGCACACGGGAGAAGCTAGGACTAATTCGGAAGCATTGAATGAAGATTATATCATGGAGAGCTTCTTGTTTTTAGTTACGAAACCTGACTTAGTTAATGAACCTATGATGGAGGAAATTATTCTTTAAGATTTTAATGCCCTTAATAGTCTTCAAAGTTCAACAAATAGGAGGAGTTGAATTATGTCAAATTTCATGTTGAAAAAAGAGAATGAGGGAGACATCACTGTGATACCATCCATCTAGGTGGAAGATCAATTGTTTGTAAATGGGAAACAAGAGGGAAATCAGGTCATGGAACAACCATATTTTTCAAGGATGTCTTCAACTAGACTTTCTTTTTAAAGTTGAAGCTCAGAGTAGCGGACATATTCAATGGGTTAGACCATGTCCCATAAGGTATTTGGCTTCATTGGAGCCAAAAGAGGAGTCATAACCAGTCACATTCACTTCAGAATGTGAGGATGAGTTTTATAGCCCCAAGGATCATTTGTTATGCCTCTGCAAAACAAATGCAGAGAAACTAAAAGAGGCATACTTTCTCTTTCCAGTTGATGCCTTGGTGAACCAGGTGGAGAATTGGGCTTGTCTCATTTTTTCACTTTCAGTCTCATCCATGTCCATTATCAAATCATCTGCATGGCTTCCCATTGTGAGGAAAGGGAGCTATTTTACACAACCAGTTACAGGGTTTGTTTAGCTCACCTGTGCCTCCAGTTAGCATAGAGTAGAAATAGGTTTGTTTTTAGCAGAATAAGTGCCTTACACACTCTGCATGTTTCATTTGAAGCATGTATGGTTTTCAGTTTTTCTGTGTGTTTTGTTTCATCATTGCCCTTGCACAGTGTGTCAAAGGTGAAATTTTTAAAAGAAGGAAAAATTCAAGTGTTAATAGAGTTCCATGATGTCCAAAATTCAAAATGTTTCATTCAAAATTCTGTAGTGTGTCATGCATGCCAAGCATTCAGTCAAATTCCAATGTACTTCATACTTAGACAACAGGTCAGATTCAATGGAAAGGTCAAAAGTCTATCTTCGAGAATCAGATCAGTTTTGGGATTAACAGTGACTCCATGCCCAATGGATGTTGAAGGCTACTGGACTAATGCTTAGCAAGCAAACAACCTTGAGAGGTCTCTATAAATGTTATCAATCTTTTCCCCCTTGGGACAAAAATGGAAAATGGTGGTAAATTACACCTTGGGACCCGCAAAATTCTTTCACGAAGAATTCATAGGGAAAATTTTGTATTTCATCGAATGAGAATCAATATTGGAGTACATAAGGATCATCAAGAATTTTCCCTTTCAGAGTGGTCTTGAGGAAAGGATTACTTTAGTGTGAACATGGGTTTTGGGGTCCACTTCTAGTGAACATCGAGAAAAAGAAAATTGAATAAGGATGTTTTGGAATGGGGTCTTTTAAATACATTACCAATGAGTTACTAGAAGAAATCAAGTTCCAATGAGTGAGGTTTTGCAAAGGATAAAATTTACAAAAGATGATGGGGATTTTTCAAAATAGCTTGATGAGAATGAGTTTTGTTGAACTTGCGATGAGATACCTTGAAAATCAGTCATTTGACTCACTCAAGAGCATAAATGAAATTGAAACTGAGTCATAAGATTGATTGACCCAACATTGGAAGATAGATGAAAATGAGTGGTTCATCTCAGGAGATGAATCAAGTAGTGTTGAAGGTCATGGCAGAATCATTATGAGGGTCTTATCTCACAAAGACTTGAAAGATAGAATGAGCCCAGGGTTTAACTGGTAGCAATGACTAGAATTCAATTTAGATGTTTCATCAAGGTGGGATCTTGATGTTGGATCAAAGGGTCACTGCTAATGAGGGAGAAATTATTCATTAAGTAGGTTGCATCAAATCAAGTCGAGGTCAGCGGATTTGCAAAGGTGAAGGAAACTAGGTATTCATAGAAGTAACATAGGAAATGGGGTATCGATCAGTTTGAGTTAACATGGAATGTATGAAGATAACATGTAGGCCAAGTATTTGTTCGGGGGCTGATTTTGCTCAGAGTTGGCAAAAATGAAGCAAAGAGATATATTGATGACTCTTGTTTCGAGCTCAAAAATGGCGTGGGTGAGTTGCTTATCAATTGGAAGTTTTGAGTTTGGAGTCAATGCAGGAAAAGAGCTTCATCATTAAGGCAAGTAGTAATGGCTTAGGGAATTGAGCTCAACTTCTATGAGCTAACCAAGAGAAGAAATGATTGGGCCAAGCCGTAGTTGCATTGTGATAGAAAATTGTTTAAGTTTCTAGGTTGATCATGCTCATGTAATCAAGTTGAGCTCGGATCAATAGTGTTTGGAGCAGGCTCAAAATTTGTGAGGAGGTGGTACAAATTACAAGTGCATGGAAAAGGAGATCAAAGGTTAAAAAAATCAAATTTGAAGGCATGGGGATTGAGTGTGAAGGTTAAGAAATGATCTTGGCTCAAGCACTCGTGAGAGGACACGGTGAACAACATGAAATGATGAACTAGGCAAAGTTGATATGGAGCCTAGCAAATTCACAGCTACCAAGCTTGGCTCATTGTAGAAGGGATCATGTTAGCACAATAATGTAGGGAAGCTTAGCAGTCAAAGAGTTATTGGTTGAGTCATGGGAGCACCATGAATGCATCGCTTGACTGCAAGTGAGAGTAGAAAAGAGAAATGCTATTTATATTGAGCTCGTAATTAGCATGACAAATTAGAAGGTTGGTAAGCCATTTGTGAGCTTGTATGGGAGTGTTAGCTCAGTTTGGGAGAACTAAAGTGAGTCCTCGGAAGGAAAACTTAGCTTGGTCGAGATGCATTGAGTGACATCAAATCACGAGTCGTGAAGTCACAGTAGAAGTGATCTCGGATAAACTCGGTATTTTATAATTCAATCACGGGGTCAATTAAATGGAAAGTTGAGCCCATTTCAGTGGGAGTTGTGGTTCATAATTACATTTGATGGAGTGACAGGTCATGAACATCAAAGGAGCCAAGTTGGTGATACATGGCCGGAACGCGTTTCAAGGGAGGATGTAGGTGCTCAGCTCAAGGTAAAGAGATCAATTGAGCTTGTGAGACTAACTGGTAATGGGAGGATCATGTCGAGTCAAATAAGTTCAATGGCTTAACACTGGGCTCAGAATGTTGAGGAAAAATGCTAATTGGGGGCCAACTAGCTCAGGCAGCGTAGAGGAGGTAGCTCAAAGGAAATCAGCCAAGTTTAGGCGGAGTCACTTAGTGGCGATGAATAAAACTTGGCTCAAGTCAACATGACCTTGTGGGAAATTTCCAAGCTGAAGCCAAGTCTGGAAGTTCATGGAAGATGGGGAGCCATGGTGGATTTCCACATGAGGATAAATGGACTCAGACATACCAAGGTGATTCATCATGGGAATTGTGGAGATCCATCAACCTGGGAAAAAGTTGGCATCATGGAAAATTAGAGGTGTCGAGTTCCATGGCATGTCATGGGCCCATTGAGGAAATTGACAAGGAATGAAGCAATGACTCTAGGATCTTGATAGTTGTTCAAGTACCTTGGCAAAATGAGGTGTATGGCCCAAGTCATCTAGTCAAGTGGATGATGGGTCAATTCAATCACATCCATCGCGGTAAACATGAAATTAATACGAGGTGCAAGTCAGAGGCTTGAGGAGCTTAGTTGAAGGCACCCCAACTTGTCATGGAAAGATGTTGGTCAATACGTGTTGATGTCGATGTTAAGGAGACCATGGTGAGAATCGACAAAGAGAATGGTGGTAAATGAAAATCCTGATGGAGTCAATCCCAAGGTGATGGAGGGATCAAGGGACTCATGGACTAAAAGTGGTGATGAGATGAATAAAAAGAAGTGCCCAACAAAATGTAGAGTGCTGAAACCAATAACAAATGGATGAAGGTAAGGAGATCAGTTTAATTTGAATGTGAGGCGTATAATGAATCCTTCGTGTAAAGGGGGGGGGGGAGTCATCTCAGGAGTAAACCAGCTGAGTCATACAAATAGTAGACGATGAAGAAATGAAGGGCTGTCTAATGCAAACCAAGGTGGTCAGGGAGATAATATGACTCGAGCAATCCATTCAAACAAAAGTGACTGAGTTAGTAGGCCAATCACAAGCCAAGAACCCCATTTCACATAAACCAACCTTATGGGTCCCATCAAAAAGTCAAGGTGCCTTAATATTTTATTAAAAAATATTATTTTTATTAAAATATGGATAAATTCAATTTTTTGATTTATGGGGAATAGTGGTGGAATGTTCTTCTCATGATGTAATTAGTAATGAAATAAACCATGTAAGCCATCATGTGTTATATTTTGCCCAAAATTTAGGATTTCTTCTCTCTTCTCTCACACTTGGATTTTCTATAAATGTAAATGAGGAACCCATTTCAAAGGGTTATACATTTTCCAATTCCTCTCTCTTTTCACAAGCTAAGTTGTGGATTTTGGGAACTTTCAAGCCTCTTCTCCAAAGATTGTAATAGAAAACATTGTCTCTTCCTCATGTAATGGTGCATTGTGCATGATGATTGAAGTAATAAAATTGTGTTCTGTGACTAATTGTTGGTCCTTTCATCATTTGTGCTACTTTTTTGTGCCTTTCTCATGCTTGCAGGTATACTGTGGAATTTCAAGTTTCCATTACAGGTTTTGGGAGTTTTGTGCTTATCTGGGAGTGAATATTTGTATGCAGTTGGGTTGTGGTGCTTGTTCATCCTTCTCATTTTCATCCTTCTTCATTGGAAGACCAAATGTTTTCTAGAAAAACCCTTTCTTGGTGCATCACCACTTCCTAGTGTAGGTTTTATTTCTTACAAATTTCTCTCATGAATCCCTGGAAATGTTAGTGTAGGTCTAGTTAACTATTTTTATTACATTTGAAGTAGTGTTGTGTTTAGTTTAGGAAGAGGAAGCCGACCTTATATGAGGTTCACCTCAAGCCACGAGTCCCACAGATTGCGAGGTGATCCCATGTTACCTAATCAGGAAGAAGGTAAGGAAAGGAGGATTGATCTCTATATGTATATCTAAGGTTCATTATAGGCCATAAAGAGGAGATATTCAATATTTATCCTTCTAGGCTAGTGAGTAATTGATTTGAAAAAATATTTATAGTTAAAGTGTGAAACGGTTGTATAAGGATAACCATAGGTATATGTACCTCGTAGAGTGCACACATGTATATGTATTGACAGGTGGGAATTATCATTGATGAGCTATAAGAGTGACCTTTTGAGGTAGAAATGAAACAGAAGGTTGCATTGCTGCAAGTGTCTAAACTTGTTGCGGTTGTGTTTCTACAACAAGACTAGATATGTAAGGCGTAGGAGCCAACAATGAAATAATGGAATCAAGATCAAAGGTGCTTGATGATAGAACCTCGTATATAGATTCTAAATTTATATCAAGGGTTGAAATGGAGTAATGAAGAAAGGTCAAGCTCTCATTTGATGTTAGAAGAATGCTGCCCGAAATAGATTCAAAATCTAATTGGACTAATGGAAGAAAATATGTAGAAGAGGTAGATTAGTTTTGAGGTAGAGATACTTGAATTTTGTTGTGATCTTGTGGGATGCCAATATGTAAAGAAGTGGGGAAAAAATTTAAATTTTAACTAGAAGTTGTGGAAGTTAACATGTTTTCAGTTGCAAGAGCTTCGTCATCGAGTTCTATAGAAATGACTCCGTTATCAATTAAGTCTTGAAAGTAATGACAAAGAGGTGTGAAATTATATGTAGAATGGCCTTCCATGTGGTGGTATTCACAATATTCCTATGTATTATACCATGTAGGCTTTGGTTCCCCATTATAAAAGGGTCTCGTAGTTGGATATTCGATCATGTTAGAGTAGAAACAAAATTATGCACCTATCACCACTTTATTATGCCATTGGTGTGTTGTTATATGCATGAATATTAAGTAAGAAAATTACACGTTGGTAAGACTTTCCCTTTTCCTTTTACATTTTTTGATTGATTTGTATTGTGACTCTCTTCTACACCTCTTAGTTTTGCATTCACTTCTGGTTAGGTCATATGGATCCTTGTTTGTCTGTTTTTTCAAATCAGTCGTTTGTGGTCTCAGGACACTAGTGTCCAGGAGCTCGTGTCCCTTTTTGGAGATCATGTCCTTATTTTTGCATATTTTATCATTTGTAGTCAAATTTATTTATTTTCTTATTCTTATCTCAAATTTTTAGTTGGCCTTTTATGTCACTAATGTCGAAATTCAAGCAAGATATTCATACACATACACGCACACACACACAACATGCTCACTTTTAATATGGCTGGATGAAAATTCAAAAGGGGCTATCATATCTACATACTACCACTGCTGATGTAGGAGAATTACAAGAATAGTAAAATAAATCAAGGTTTTTGGGTTTCTCTAGATCTAGGGAGTCATTTAGATGTGTTAATATGTTTTGAGTCCTTTTGGACCTTCTTTACAATGTAAATTTGAAGAGACGAGTTTTTCCCTCCCAAGGTCACATTTGAAAAATTTGAATTACTAAGCTTGTTAGATGGGGTCTAAAGTCAATAATGTGGGTTATTAAAGCTTGTAAAGGTCATTTGAGACCTTATAAGGGGTATAGAGGTGTACTCACCTTTAAATTGTGTTGTAAGAGTCTAGTCAAGTTCTAGTGTGTGTAGTGTGTCACGTGTGAGTGGGAAAAAGTGATAAGTGTCTGTGAGGGAATGGTCATGAAGATTTAGGGAAGTTGAAAATTCACTAAATGGAAGTTAGGAGTCATCATAGTCTCTAAAATTTCAGTTACATTCCATGGAGTGGGTGTGTGCAAGTTAGAATTTTGAGTATGAAAAGGAGTTTGGGGATTTTTTTGACAGGCATTCCTCGGAGAGGAATAAGATTTGAGATATACTTTGTAAGAAATATAGTGGAGATAAAAAACATAAAAAAGTTATAAGTTATAGGTTACTATGTATGGCTATATATTTATAAGTTTCACAATGAAATTTACAATGGTTTTGTTGATTTGAAAGCTCACATATCTCTGTTTTAGTATACCCTGATGGTAACAATGAGGAATGCATGACATGCCCTTTATTTTGTATGATTGGAAGGTTTTCAGTCATTAATGATAAGTCTCTAAGTGTGCTAAGTTGTTGAACAAAAGTTTATTTGAGGATCCTCTTTTTCTTGAAGGTTAGAGACATGAGTACTTTGATTAACCATTTTTTAAGAATCTCACACTGTACTTATATCAAACTGATATGTGGAGATTCAATATGAATGGGAATAAATACTTGTTGAAGGATAAAGCATGAATGAGTACTTAATTGATAGTTCTAAGGAATGAGACAATCAATCTTGTATAGAAAAATAATGTGAGTGGTAAAATTGCATGATCAATAAATGTATGTGTCTTATAGTTGGTGCATAGTGGTATGACTATGAAATTTTGTATGAAGAATCAGTAAGGTGAACTCCTCAAATGCTAGTACCCCATCAATGAAGAAATGTGACTTGTTAGTTATTTGTAAGATTTGGAAGATTTTAACTGTGCATTGAAAACCTGGTATTAATGTGGAAGTCTAAGAAGAGTGTACAATGTGTTGGGAAATAAACTGTAAATGTTGTAAAGGTTCATAAATTGGTGTGTGAGATGGAATTGATAGGCAAAGTATACTCCAGATACTTGAGTACAATCACTTATTAATTTGATGGGTTAGCATATCCAAACCTGTGAGTTGTATGATAGTCATGACAGCTCGTGAGAAGAGTTTGGAAGGAAGCTTTCATGTGCCAAGAACCCTTCAACAATGGTAATACTATTATCTGTGGAGTGGATAACCTCAACACATGCCTATAGTGTAAAAATTTCAGAGTTTTGATTCAAAGTTTTAATGACGTTTTATAGAAAAATAATCGTTATCTGTGGTTTCACTAGTGAGGGTTTTGGGGGAAAATGAGCTAGGGTTTTAGATCTTTGAATGCTCTAAACATTAGAGACCAAGCTTGTAACTTGGAAGATATCACTGTCTCAATGAAGCCCATTGAAAGGTATTCAAAGGGAAGTTTGGACATTTCCATTGGTGAAGTATTAAGAGTTCTTCATGATACAGTTTGGCCTTAGTTCTAAGACATACAGTGAAAGACCTAAGATAGAAGAAGCTAGATTTACAAAGGAAACTTACATTTTGGATTATGAATCAGAAAGCTTGAAACTTCTAGGTAAGGTGTAAAATGCCCTTAATGGGTGTCCATTAACCCTCTATATTCATGCTATTTTTAAACTTCTTTCATCGGAGACAAATAGTATAACTAGATAGTGTGCCTAGACTGACCTAGTGAAGGGTCTAGAAGAACAATAATTCAAAAAGAGAACTACAAGGAGTTGTGCAGCGAATTGAGTCCTTGAGATTTTACAAAAATGTTCAAGGGCATTGAAATATAACTAAGTGGATGTGATAGTTGACTTTTTGAGTGCAGGTATAAAAGAACATACTGCTAGGTGGAGAATAAAGGACGAGTTGGCTTGAGAAGCAAGTATAGGGGCAGTCTTGTGTATAAAAGGTAGTAGTGAATGTTGGGATGTTGATGTTGATTACATGCCTTATTAAGTTGGATTAAATTTTTTTAAAGTGTCTGTAGGGATATAAGGACTAGAGAATATTGGAAAATGGGTAGAGTAAAGGAAATGCTAATGTGTTCCTAAAGGTGAAGGAGCTAGAAGTGACTAGTTGGCAAGTTAAAGGAAGGATGACATAGAAGTTTATTCTTGTGGTTGCTTTTGTGGTGATTCTAATTTTATTTTGATCTAATAAATAGGGGAGATAACTTAAGAGGAACTTTAAAGGTTAAGTGTTTAGAGAAATCTAGTGCATGTAGATGAGTTTGATGATTGAATTGACAAGTTATGAAGGTGAGGAGCATGGTAGATAGATGTTTTCATGGATGAATTCATTCTATGAGAAAATTTGTCATTTTTACAAATGTTAAGCCATTTTAAGCTTGTGTGGATCCTCTTAGCAGAGCTAGAGTGAAGTAAGTTGCTAGAAACCTCTTGATTTGTGAAATTAAAAACATGCTTGATACTAATTTTCTCTACATCATGTGGTATCAGAGCGGGACTTTAATGAGTTGAATATAGTTTATTACTAATAACAAGTTATGTAAGTGTGTGTGAATGAGTTGACAGGTTGAAAGAGAAGAGTTGAGATGAAGAAAGAGACAAGTGACTGAGAAAAGAGATAAAATAAGAGAGAAATGGACAAGGAAGAATTGATGAAAGAGTTGGTATTGTTGTTAAGCCAAAGGAAGAGGCAAGATGAGATAGAAAGAAAGAAAAGAGGAAATAAGGAAAGAGAAAGCAAGGAAGCATGAATAATGGATGGAACAAGAGTTGAAAGAGTTGAGAAAATATGTAGAGAAGCTTAGGGAGTTGATGAGAGCTGAAAGTATGATGGAAGATTATAATGAAGTGGGATTTGTGATGAGAAAGAGGATAAAGTGGCCCATAGAGCTACTTGTAAAGAGAAGTCAAAAATTGTAGTTGAGGAAGAAGATTAGAGAAGAGGAAAGGAAGTTGAGACAAGAGAAGAATAATTCAAGAAAGGAAGAGAAAGATGTCATCAAAGGAGTGATGTATGAGGAAGTTGAGAAAATAGATGAAGAGGAAGTGATAACAAGCTTCTTAGCTTTCCCAAAAGAAGATGAAGATGAATAATTTTGCAAAGACGTAGAAGGGAATGAAGATGAATAAGAATATTTTGATGCTTGTATAGAATTTGAGGATGAAGACCAAATGTTTGAAGAGGAAAATGAAGCTAAAAGTGAAGGAAAAATTTTTTTTGAGGAATATTTCAAGATGGAGCAGCTAGAGGTTGAACAAAACGAAGTGGTGGAGACTCAAAGGTCTTTAGATTTTATATCTAATGTTTGGTTTGACTGTGAATATGTAGGTATACTTTAATAAAGAACTGAAAAGAAAAAGAGGAAGAAACTCTTAAGAGAATTCAAAACATGAAGATGAAGAAAACTAGTGTCAATCAAGAGAGTGAAAGTAAACTGAGAAGAAGAAATCAAGAAGAGACTACAATTGAAAAAAGAAGAAGAGGGAGATTCCTTTATACTAGCAAGAAATTTAATCCCCTTGGAAGAATGATATAGGAGGATCACATGCATAGTAAAATAAATCAAGGTTTTTGGGTTTCTATAGGATCTAGAGAGTCATTTAGATGTGTTAATATGTTTTGAGTCCTCTTGGACCTACTTTGCAATGTAAATTTGAAGATATGAGTTTTCCCTCCCAAGGACACATTTGAAAAATTTGAATTACTAAGCTTGTTGGAGGGGGTATAAAGTTAAGAATGTGGGTTATTAAATCTTGTAAAGGTCATTTGAGACCTCATAAGGGGTATAGAGGTGTACTCACGGTTAAATTAAGTTGTAAGAGTCTAGTCAAGTCCTAGCGTGTGTAGTTAGTCATGTGTGAGTGGGTAAAAGTGATAAGTGTGTGTGTGGGAATGGTCATGAAATTTAGGGAAGTTAAAAATTCACTAAATGGTAGTTAGGATTCATCATAGTCTCTAGAAGGGTAGTTACATTCCATGGAGTGGGTGTGTGCAAGTTATAATTTCAAGTATGAAAAGGAGTTTGGGGATTTTTTTGACAGGAATTCCTCAGAGAGGAGGGAGATTTGAGATATAATTTGTAAGAAATATAATGGAGATAAAAAAAAATTCTATGTTGCAGGTCACTATGTATGGCTGTATATTTATGAGTTGCACAGTGAACTTTACAATGGTTTTGTTGATTTGAAAGCTCATAGAGCTTTTTAAAGTTACCCCTGTGGTACCATTAGGAAGCATGGAAGGGTTTCTATTGCATGATTGGAAGGCATGACTGTAAATATAATTTTTAGTGTGATAAATTGTTAAACATACATTTGTGTGAGGATAACTTGACTGGAATAATACTGTTGTCACTATTTGCTTAGAACTTGCAGGGTACTAATCAAAGTTGTGGAGATTCAATTAATGGGAACAAATACTCTGTGTAAAAGCATGAAAAAGTACTTGATCGATAGGAAGGAATGAGATTATGGTACTCTTGTATATAATAAAAATGTGTGTGGTTGATTACATGAAAAAAGGTATGTGCTCAGATTCTCATAGTGGTTTTGAAAGTATGTAAAGGATCAGTAAGGTGAACTTTTCAGTGTAGTATCATGTATGAAGAAATGAACTGTTAGGGACTATAACTATATATTAATATGAAAGAAAACTTGGTATTACTATGAAAATAATAATACTATGCATTTATAGTGAATAGACTGTAAATATGATGCTTGAAATGTGAAAGGAGGCCTTGATAGTTGGAGAACTTGAAATTTCTCCCATTGTGAATTTTAGGGTTCCATATTCAAACTTGTGCATGCATGATAGTCATGGAATCTCGTGGAAACTAGACTAACCTCATATCAAGCTCAACACTACTAAAATATTATTTTGGAGTGGATAAAAGTAGATCTATAGGTCAAATATAGAGTCTTGAAGCAAAGTGTAATGAGTTTTATAGCCAAATACCCTTCTCGGGTGCATTGTGAGAGTTTTGGGAGAATTTGTGCTATGGATTGATCTTCGAGGGCCTAAACCATTGAGTTTGTTATTGAACTTTGGTAGATATCATGTTAGGAAGGTATTAAAAGGTTTTTAAATGGAATTGGAACATTTCATTGGTCATATATCAAGATATTCATGACAATAAGCTGTCTCAGTTGAAGACCATAGTGAAAGACCTATGATCGTGAGCTAGTTTACAAAGGAAACTACATTTTTCTTATGAATTAGAGATTGAAAATTTTAGGGAAGGTAAAATTACTTAATGGGTGCCAATAATATCTTTCAAACTATTTTAAAACTTTTTTCATCAAGATTTATAGCTAGCAGAAGGTTCTACAAGACCTAGTGGAGGGTTTGAGAACAAAATGCAAAAGAGACCTACATGGAATTGTGCAAAGATTTAAGCCTTGGGATTTTAGAAGCATGTCAATGGAATTAAAATAAAACTAGTGGAGGTGTTAATACTTCATGGGAATCTCTAGAACCTCATTTGTACTGGTGGAGCAACAACTTGGCTTGATATGCATATAAGGGTAGTCTTGTGATAAAGGGAAGTAGTGAAGGTTGTGAGTTAATTGATTGCATTTATTGAGTGGAATTAAATTTGTTTGAAGTTTTTATAGGTATAGAAGGAATAGAGAACCTTGGAAAATTTTTAGAGAAAAGGAAATGCTAAAGTGTTCCTAAAGGTAAAGGAGCAAGGAACATGCAACCGATTTTTTCCAACTCCTTTGAAGAAGCCAAATTTCATGCCCTCATGAAAAATCCTGTATATGACCCACATGTTATCCAATGAATCCTTAAATTATAAGAATATTTTCCCTCCCTACCTTTTATATCACCTTTGACAAACAATCTAAAATCTCTAAACATCATCACAACTATTTCTCCAAGTCACTCCTTGTGATGGTTTGTTATCTCCTCCTATGCCACATGGGTCAAAATGTTGATCCATGGTTCACCATGCTACAGGTTTCTATGTTCTACATGTAGTTCTACAACATGGCTTCTCTAGACCCCATACATGTATGTTTTTTACTTCCTTTACACTACTTGAATTTTATTCAAATAACATAAAGGGTGGGGGGAAATGTAGACATAAAATTATGTACATATCACCACTTTACTATGCCATCGGTATGTTGTTATATGCATGAATCTTAAGTAAGAAAAGTACACGTTGGTGACACTTTCCCTTGTCCTTGTAATTTTTTTGATTGATGTTTATTGTGATTCTCTTCTACACCTCTCAGTTTTGCATTCACTTTTGGCCAAGTCATAGGGATCTTTATCTGTCTACTTTGTCACATCAGTAATTTGTGGTCTCAGCACACTAACGCCCACTCTGGACACTAGTTCCCAGGTGATAATTTCCCTTACGGGTTCTCATTTCCTCCTTTTTACACATTTTATCATTTTTGGTCTGCCTTATTTCTTTTCTTATCCTTATCTCACATTTGTAGTCAACCTTTTTTGCCACTAATGTCGAAATTGAAGCAAGAGATTAATATATATACACATAACATGCTCACTATTATTCTAGCTAGATAGAAATTCAAAAGGGGTTATCATATATATATATATATATATATATATATATATATATATATATATATATATATATATATATATATAAGTCTGACTTCACATATTGCATATTTTATTTAGACCTAATATATTTGTGAGTTTGTGCAGATAGCTAGGGTTTTTTTATAGGTTACAGGTGTGATTAAAATCCTAACTATGAAGTTGGAGAGACAAAGAAAATATTGGAGTGAATACTTTTAGACCCAGAAAAGGATCAAATCCTAAATATTAACACAGTCACTAGCATCCAAAAATGGACACTAGCACCTGGGATCTCCTGTCCTCCTATAGGAACTTTTTTCCAGCACATTTTAGATTCCCAGAACTCTCTACAAGCTACTCTGTTATCATTTCCAACCAGATCCAACATTTTTACAGTTATAATCACTTCCAGATCACTTGAGATCAACTAAGTCATCTTCCTCCTATCAATTGCTTAGGGTTTTACATTATTGAATGATCATTACTTGTATATTTCTATGTTTTACTATTTGAATATAATTTGTTGCATCAATTACTCTAAAATTAGATTTAATTCATTTTGGAAAATCAGTTAGCCTTTGCCAATTGTTAAAAGGCACTAGAAAGACTTTCTCCGATGGTGTAAATTGGAGTTCAAAGTTGCATGGATTAGTGTCTATGATGAAGGACATGCTAGATTTATAATTAATGTTGTTTGAGGATTCACCATGTTCAGAAGCTTTTCCCTTTGTACCATGGTTAGGAAACGGATTAGAAAACACCTTAAGATTGTCATTAGGTGTTTTGGTTGGTGTTAGGTCTTCGACCACTATAGCTCCATTGTCAATGAGGTCTTGGATATAATTGTGAAGTTATTTTCGTTTTTATTTTTGATGACCATCAATACAATGAAAATCACAATAGGTGTCAGGTATATACCAATATGGCTTAGGTTCCCCTTTAATAAAGGGTTGCGTAAGGGGGTAAGTGACCATATTGTAGCTTACCACTTGTAGTAAGATGCTGGAAAGATATTATCCCAACGTTGTATATTGTCATTATTTATAATCACGAGGGGGAGGTTTTTTATTTTCTATGAATAGCGATTGTTGGTTTAGAATTAGTCAGTTGAGATTTATTGTTCTGTATGTTGTGCACATTACAATTATTTGCGATACCATCATTGACAACGTTACGGTTACGGTTAACATACCTAGATTTATCGTGAAAAGAGATAGGGTTGTGGTTATTATTGTTATTTTGATTTTGTTGATTGTATTTTAGAATGAGGATTAAGTGATCCTTTAGCAATGAGGGCCTTTTCTATTTGAGTTCCCTTTTTGATAACTTCCTCAAAGCTATTGAGGTAGTACATCTGCATATGAAAGGACAACTCACCATTAAGGTTCAGGATGAATAGGCTAACCATCTATTTTTCAAGATTGAACATGGGAATTGACTTGAAATTACTCTCCATCTTTGTAAAAATTGTGCAAAGCTCTCATTTTTTCATTGTTTGACATTTCATAAATCCATCACTATGACTTCAGAATCAAGGTTGAAAGAGAAGTGTTTAATGAACTTATTTGAGAGGTCCACGAAGATAGTTATAGATCCCTTTGGAAGGTGTAAAAACATTCCAAATCTTTTCCTCCTAGAATTCTATGAAAAAGGTGTAAGAGAAAGATATCGTTATATGCCACTTCTTGGCATGCCATGAAAAATTCCTTGAAATGATATGTATGATCAATTTTGCCCTTGTATTTGTCAAATTTGGGCATATCAAAAGAGTGTGTGAAGGGTATGTGTAGGATGTCCATGTCGAAAGGATAGGGACACAATTCATCAAAATTGAATTGTTTGTGTTATTTTTGCATACTTAAAATAATGTCTTTCGTCACTTGCCACTCTTGAGAAAATGGTGAGTTGGTTTGTGGGATAAATAATGATCAACCATTTATATGATTTTTTTTCTCTTTATGAGTCTTAGAATGATTTTTGAAGGTGTTGTAACTTTTATTCATGTATTCAGTACTGTTTTGAGTGACTATAGAGGATAGGAGAGAAAAATGTTTTGTCATTGCATTGATTTGATTAAACAAGGCTAGGTTGGGATCGATGGACGAAGCACTAGATTTTCCTTTATTATCGGTATTTGTTTTACTTCATCCTACCTCATCATGTTTTTTTTACTCAAGTCATGGAAGGATTTATGTTGTACCTGTAAGGTTTTCAAAATGTCCTTGTCAAGGTCTGGAGGAAATATGGATTCCATCTTGAGGAGATGAAGAAGGAAATGGTCCTTGTTTTTTCATAAAGTGGATTCAATAGAAAGAGTTTCAAGATGATTTACGTTATCTTCATCCAAAATAATGTGGAAATAATTTCTTTCTTTCCATATGAAGGGACTATAATCACAATGTCTTGTTCCCACCATTTTTGAAAAAGGGAAAAAACAAGAAGAGGTGAGCTAGAAAACTCAACCCTTAGAAAAGTGAATGCTAAGATGGAAGAGGGGAAAATGTGAGAATTCTTGACCCTAACAAAAAGAGTACTAAGAGGGAGGAGACTAAAATATTTAGTTGATTTCCCGACTCTTAACAAAATGTGAGTTAAGAGAAAATGGACTAAAAGGGGCAAGATATGTTTGAATCTTGAACAAAAAATGAATGTTAAAAGAAAAGAGACATAACAAGGTTAATGATAAAATCTTAACAACAAAAGTGTGGAGAGAGACCAAAAGGTGTGAAAGGTTAAATGTGCTCGACGCTTAACAAAAATGAATGTTAAAAGAGAAGAGACTTAACAAGGTGAATGAGTGTGATCAAATCTTATCAAAATGATTGATAAGAGTGATGAAAAAGGTTAGAAAATTTATCCCTTAATAAGATGAGTGTTAAGAGAAATGGAAAAGAGGTTTGAAATATTAAATGTGCTCAACGCTTAACAAAAATGAATGTTAAAAGAGTAGAGACTTAATAAGTTAGTTAAATATATTCTTAAAAAAAACAAGTGACAAGAGTGAAGAAAATGTTTAGAAAGGTTATCCCTTAACAAGATGAGTGTTAAGAGAAATGAAAAAGAGGTGAAAGGTAAAATATTAACAAGATGAGTGATAAGAGGAACATAAAAGAGGTGAAATGTGAACTCTTAACAAGATGAGTGTAACAAAATGAACCTCACAACACTTAAAAAAATGAGTAAGTTCAAGGTAAAAGAGGAATTGAAATGTTATTTAGAGGAATCTTAGCAAAAATGATGATAAGAGAAATGAAAAGGTTTGAAAAGGCTTCATGACCCTTTACAAAGTGAATGTAATGAGGGAAGAGGGATTGCAGTCTTAGTTTTGATAAATCTTAACAAAATAGGTTCTAAAAGTGATAAAAAGGTTCGAAAAGGCTTCATGACCCTTTACAAAGTGAATGTAAGGAGGGAAGAGGTGAAAGAGGTTAGTTTTTCTCAACTTGTAATAAAAAGAGTGTTACAAGAGGGGACTTAGAAACATGATTAAAGATCTCAACACTTAACAACATTAATGTTAAGAGAAGACACTTAGGAAAGATGAAGGATCCTCAACTCTTAACAAAAGGGGTGTTAAGAGAAGAGACTTGAAAACATGATGAATGCTCAATTATTAAGAAGATTATTTGTTAAGAATGAAGAGACATAGAAATAAGATGAGGGATGTTCAAATCTTAATGAAATGGATGTTAAGAGAGGAATAAACAATCGGAAGAAAAGTACTCAAGTGAAAACAATGTGAATGTCAAAACAAGAAGTGAAGAAATGATGATGAAAGGATTTTGAAAATCTCATGAAATTGGAGATAAGAGATAAAGGGGAAGTGATTGATTAATGATCTCAAATGAGAGAAAAGTGAATGCATTAAAAGAGAGGAATGAAGGAATGTGAAAATGTCAACAATTCAACAAAGTGAATGTGAAGGAGATGAAATGAGAGGATGAAATGCTTAAAGTTCAACAATGTAATGTTAAAATTAAGACTTATGAAAGTGAGGGATCAAGGTGATCACGATGGTGCTTGGCCATGATAAAAAACGTGAATATCATGATATCAAGACTTAGATGACAAAGGATGAAAGTGCTTAAGTGTGGATATAGATGTCCACAACTCAATACTTAGACTCATTTGTAAAGTAACAAGGTGGGTGAGAGAGAAAACATGAATGAAAATATTGAAGCACAAGTGTGTAACACATAAGAAAAAATAAAAAAAATGTAGTTAAAGTTGGCCTCTACCTTAAATTGGCTTGGACAAGGCATGGCTTCCTAGAATATGGTTCTCTCCCTAGGTGTCAAAAATTGTCTAAGTATATCCAAGAAAGTTCCATTAAAATTCTAGTATCCTGGACTTTACTTTACCCCCTTTGATGAAATGAACAAAGATTTTTTTCAAAGGATTACACTGGGGTCACCACTAAGGATAAATGTGACTCTAATCTCACAAAGGTGTACTAGTCAGTTGGGTGGGAGTACCCATTTCATCAGCCAGTTCACTCAAGGTACTAACTACTTTGGGGTTCTTGTGGTATCCTCACAATGAGTTTCTATCCCCTGGCCATGCACTTCCCACAGTTATAGTCAAAATATGGGAATACAACTGACTCCAAAAAGTTTAAATTAAGGGTTAATTTTATAATGTTTAAAAACATGATAAGGGGGTTTGCTTGATGTGAAAAAAACAACATGTAATTAGTAGTTTGAAAGTTTTAAAAACCATATTTAGAGACATGGTCCTGTAAAAAAAGGATTAGTAAGTTTTCATGTGGTAAAGAACACACGAGAAAACATGAAAAAAAAAACAAAATGCTCATGTTTCTAATTTTCAAGATCACTTGTACAAGCGCGAGAAAAGAGTCATACATGTGGTTTGATGTGATTAACCTCAAAAAAAAAAAGAAACAATGAAATGTATGCAAAACCCACCACAAAGTGTTAGTTACGGTGCAAAAATGATTAAACGTTTGCAAAAAATACTAAAAAGTGAGTTAAAGGGATGAAAACGTTCAATAACCCTGTCATAGTAAGTTTCACAGTTAGTCTACTTTAGTAAAATTGACAAAAAAATAATAATCAAAGGTCCTAATTGAGTCAAAATACCTAAATAAATTAACTAAACTAATTAATTAATTAAAAAGGTGCTAACTAATTAGAAAATAATAATTAATTAACTAAATGCCTAATTAATGATCTAATTAAAAAATCAACTTATTAGATTAATGAAGATAAGAATCTAATTAAATTATAATAAAAAGAAATAAATTAAAAGTATATTAAAAATTAATACTGAAGTTTAAAACCTAAACTTAAAATGAAGAAATTAAATAATAACTCAGACCTAAGTCTAAACTATAGTTAGACATAACTTTAAACTTTATAAAAAACGAACTAATGAAACCCTAAAGCTATTGTTGTGTGTTCTTTTAATAGGAGACCTAAAAAATATGGTTTGAATGCAAAGGTAGGATTAAATGGAGGGAGCTCGGTGACTGGGTATGGAGAGAGAGGTGGAGACAATGAGTGCTTCAGTGGAGGTTTGGTTTCTAGGCATTGGCGCGAAGGTTTGCGGCGGGAAAAGGTTAGGTAGTGGTCAGATGGGGGAGTCCAGGAATGGTGAAGGAACCAAGCGGGAAATCAAGATGTGAGTGGGGTGAGAAATGAGGGTAGATAGGGCCCGGGGGTGAGTGAAAGGTGAGTGGGGTGAGCGGTGTGGGGCATCAACATGGTCAGAGCCAAGGTCTCGGGGAGTGAAGGGTTAGGTTGAGGATTGAGCCGAGTTGGGCCAGGGTAGTTAGTGTAGCTTGAGATTATTAGAGAGGTGAGGTAGCTTAGGGAAGTTATCTTGTCGAGATGGGGGGTGTTAAGGGTATGTGAGGGATGGTGTAGCTCAAGTAGGATAGCTCAGGGGGAGGGAGCTAGAGGAATTGGGGAGTGAGTAGGGAGATAGGGGGTTTAGATATAAATTAAGTAGGGTTTAACAAAGAGATAGCTATTTTTATATAGAAATTTAGCAGAGTTTTATGATTTAAAGCTGTGGATTTACTAAAACCTAAAATTAGTGGAGAAAACACCTAATTATAAAAACCATGTTTTTGATTTTGAAACTAATTTTTGCTTCCTGAAAACACCTGCAAACACCTGTAAAAGATTCACAAACATAGTAAAAAAACACAAAACATAAATTTTTATTATAATTTATATAAATTGTGATTTCTGATTCTCCCAGGATCCTGCAAACACAACAACACCAAAAACAAAAAAAATGTTAACCAAATAATGTAAAACACAAGTGTTAGTAAAATGAAAATATGAACTACAAGATAAAACAAAAATGAATGAAGATGTGGTAAATCCCATCGGGAGTGCCAGAAATGTGAGCATGGAAAAACATGGCGGAAACAAAGAGATAAGCACATGCAAACCTACTCCTCCATGAATTCCTTACAAACCTCGATGATGAAGGTTGTGGAAGCTTTAAGATTGTATAAACTTGTAAATGGTTGATTGTGGGTGCTCTTGAAAGTGAACTCCAAATGTTGATTTTAGCATGCTACAAACACATATTTGGCTAGGATATAGCTTCCAATATGTAGATATTGGAAATAAAATTAGCATAGGTTTATTTCTTCAAATTTTTGGTTCCAAATTTTACACCCCTTTGGGGTTTGACAACATTCTCAAAGAATGGGAATGTTTGAAGAATGATAGATTGTATGGTACATGTATTTAATAGCCGAGGATATGTCTAAAACTCTCTTTGGGACCAAGATTTGGGATGATTGAGAGACACATACAAAGGGTTTGGCATGGTCTTACTACTATTGGTCCTACATAGACTAGGGTGAGAGAACCCATGGGATAACTTGAATATAGGGGATATTATTTTCACTTAACTCCTTTTAAATGGTGGGTCAATATGAGCTAAATATGGGCATGGATATAAAACTCACATGCAAGAGTTGTGACAAAAGTATTACATATATTTAGTGCATTAGACACAAGTTACTAAAGACAAAAAAGCTGATTGTTCTTACATCATTTTTCTCATGGAAATTTAGGAATGAAGAAGTGTCTTCAATGATGCCTAGGAATAGAGCAACCGAGGTAGTAAATGGATTTATTTTAGAAGTGTGATGGTGAGGGGAAATATATAATAGGTTTTATCTTGTAAAAGAAGGGGAGTAAATGATGATTGATTTCCTGTAACTAAGCAATAAAATTTACTATGGCAACATGCTATTATTGGAAAGAAAAGAAAATATGATTAAGAAATGGAAAATTCCTACACCAAAAGATTTACATTCATTGATACTCAACAATTGCAAACGTTTTCAACAAAATATCCAAAATACTTAAGACATGAGCTCATGCAAACATTCTAATGAAGTAATCATTGCTCCTATTATCACGTGCCAAATATACACTCAAAGAATGAAAAAAATCTCTCAGCTAGATGGTTTCAGTAAGGATTTTAGAATTAGATATTTTCTTTGACTGGTTTTCCCATGTAAAAAACATATGCTTGAAGGATATAATCATGTTGAATGTGAATGAAAACCTTATGTTTAGGGTGTGAATCCTCTTTTTCGGTTGAGGAATGTAATATTCATGTTGCCTCTAAAAAATCCTTGTGAAAAACTGATCATGGATCGGATTTAATCTTGAAAATATTCCTTGTATGTCGTCCTCCGGAATTCCAGTGCAAATTTCACATTTTTCTCCGCCATTCGAAAATACGTGGCATGCTTCCATTGGCTGCACCACAGTGGACTTGGTTTGCAAAGCTACATCATTTACATAGTAACTGTAAAGTGCAAGTTTTGGCTTGAGGCCTGAAATGGTTTACGTGTCAAAACATGACTGGAGTGGGGTTTTGGGCCAAAGATGCATTCCTTGATATTTCTGAGACCCACCAAAGACATGTGGCATATTTCCAGCAAAGGTCAGAAGAGCGGGGTATTGGGTCATATTGTCAATCTTGCATCCAGTGGGGAGAACAAACAAATGTGCAAAAGAGCTGTACAGTTCTGTTATGTATAATATTAAGACATGTGTCAAGATCTCAATAAAATTCAAATGTAGATGCTCGGGTTAATAATGTAGTTCTGCACTTACAAAAAAATTGGCTAAAATGCAAGTAAGTTTGTGGCTCGCCATTATTCAAGTAAAACACATGGAAACTCCTTATTAAAAGTGGAAAAGTGGGGGTGTGGGTCAAGATTACAGGTTTGCACCAATTCAAAAAGCAATGCTAATGTGCAAATAGACTCCCTAACCCCACAAGAGACCAGGTTAATCCATGTGGATGGCCCACATTCAAATAAAAAAGTGAGATCGACGGTTGGAGTATAAAGCATTTATGATTTCAACCATTAATGCATTATTTGCACGAATCAAGGTAGAATCATTAAAAGCTTCCAAGTATTTCAAATTTTATCATTGCATGTGAAGATTTGGATGCCCTAGCTGCAAAAATTGGTGAAGTAATTGACTGAGAAGTAAATAATTTGAGAAAAAGAATTTGGGAGCACGCAATCAGAAGAGAAATTCATAGATCTCTTAGAAAAATGAGTAAGTTCTTAATTTACCCCATTCAATTCTTAATATTCAAGTTGAAATTGAAGGAAGGATGAATTATATAAGATGAAGTATCTAGCATCAGGTTTTCACATGAATTCCAGTATTACTAGTGATCTAGATAAGGTCATGGACACGAAGTTGTTAAATGTTGACTTGGAGGATTTCCAGAGAAGATTGAGTGACCCAAACAAAAGTAAATGGATGACAACCATTGATGCTAGTGACATTGCCCTAGCAGTTGCTTTCCCACCTTCCGTACATGCTCCTTGAGCTCGTATGGTTGTGTGTGGAGAATTACAACCCAGAAACAAGAGAGGTATTGGATGGAAGTGGAGAAAGAGTGATAAATTTAATACCGGAAGCCTTCAAAGCAATTCTAGGGTTGCCAAATCTAGATCAACCGATAATTGCTATGGTTGAATCCACACAAATCAATTATGAAGCAAGATGAGATGAGTATGCTACAATGTTAAATGCCCGGTGGTTGAAAGACAAAAAACCATATGTAAAAATAATCCCTAAGAGGTTGACCAAGGCAATGTTTGTTGAAGAAGTTGAGGACTTAATTGTGCTATTAAGCAGGATGGCAGGGCTTGAGGGAGTTAATGATTTTCATGAATGGATGTGCCCTTTCATAATGGTCATCTTAGAGGAACAAGGAAAGTTCTATTGGGAAAACTTTATTTCAGCATCTATTCATGCTAAGTTTTTGACAATGATGGTAAAGACTACTGAAGGTAGTTCAACTGATATTGATTTCTATATGATGTCATATTTTATATACAACATTGCTTGTTTTAAATCATTTCCAGGACTCCCACTGCAAGCTAGTTTTGATGATTACAGGGTGTATGATGTATATCCACAATTAAGGTTGAAAAATTGGAAGGGGAATGTAAGGTTGGTGAATGATGCTTTTATTGCCCCTGTGACCTACCTTTTCAAGCCAAAATGGGAACAATATAGGTTATCTACTATTGCTAGGGAAACAATTCAGGAATATGGTTGTGTTTTCATATAGTACAGGTTCTTCACATACTTGAGGGTAAGTGGATTTGAGGGAAAACCTTGCAAATTACCCAGATATGTAAGTGAAAAATGGGCCTTAATGGAATTATCAAGACAATTGACTTTTGTGCATAAATAGATTGCCAAAAGGCACAAGACAAACATCAAATTCCCCATCCAAATTGGTAGGTATTCATGCCAAAGTATAATAAAAGCTAGACTGATGGAGGAAGAGATGGAAAGATTTGGAATGGAGAGATTCACACCAAGACCTAACTATGATATTCGATGGGTTATTAGTAATGGTGAACATGAGTCTCACTTTGAAGATTATTGGATGAACTGTCTAGATGAGGAAGAAGTCAGATTAAGGGACTTTTCTAGAATGTCATTAAGATAGATTATTGATTTCAAGATTGTTGTAGTCCCATAGGGAATTATAGATGACAATGATATAGTGGGAAGATACTACCATGACCATAAACTAGAATCAAAAGCAATTAGTTCCATTGATTGGAAAGAAAAGGAATTAGATTGCCCTTATATAAGGATCTCCAATGTGTTGAGAAGAACATTGAATTGGTTAGCTGTCAAAGGTTTGGATTTATCTCTACAGAGCACCAAGGTATTAAATGAGTTTTAGGATTTGAAGATTTTGGAAGGAGATCTCCCCCCACTAAAGGAGGGAGCAAGTAAAATAGATCCTCTAAAAGGGAAAGCCCCTCAGTTACCTAGCAACAAGCCCACCACAGAAACCATTGATGAATGGACATCAACAACTAGCAAAACTAGGACCTCGAGGTCTATTCTGGTCCAAAATGTTGAAGGAATACTTCTAAAATCCATGTAGGATGCTCCTATAATGCAGTACCACTTCAAGAAAAGGGGAAGGGCCTGATCACATAATAAAAATACCGCTTCAAGTCAAAGGGGAAAGTTTGATACACAAAAGGATCATACCAGGATTTGGAAAGAAAGAAGATGAGAGGATCTCTAACAGGTGTAGACATTCAAGCCAAATCATATAGTGCTAAGGAAAGAGAAGCACCAGATGTCAAGCACTTTGAGAGAGCCAAGAAGAAGGTTAAGGTGGTGTTGGAACAACCTTTGACAAGGGATGTTGGTGACCATGTATCAAGAAAACATAAGCATACAAAACTTGAAGTAATTGAGCCCCTGTCTTGACTGAAGATCAAAAGAAGGTTGTTGCTTCATTTGCTCATCAAACATTGTCATCCCAGACTCCTGAAAATGTGCAATCTACTCTTGGTGTGAAGTTTCCTGGTATGGTAGCATTTTCCTCCCCAATTGAAAATGTTCCAGAGACAATTGGTAGTACTCAGATGCCTGGTCAGTCAGTTGAAGTTAAGAAGGAACATGTACAAAATAAACCAGAAAGTAAGGAATCTGAAAAGCCATAAAAAATAGATGATGATATAGTTGAATTGTTTAAAGATGTGCCTGATTTAGAAATGGTTGATGTAAATCTTGAGATTCATACAATTGAATATATAAAAACTCTTGAACATGAGGTGCATTTTCAAGATCCCCACCAAGCATCAGATGCAAGCATGAAGGGCCAACCCCAAAATGTTCAAAGTAAAGTAACATGAAGTGAGCTCCTTCAAGAGACAAATGTTCTAGAAGGAGCTATAACTGAGGTATCAAAGGAAATGAGTAGACATGTTGAGATTCATCTTGAGAAAGATAAAGATCAGGAATTACAATTGGAAACTCAGCCAACAGGGCATAAAGGAGTTGAAGAACAACCTCAAGAGGGATCATCCGTTAAACAACCACCAACAAGGGGTGAAGATACTTTGAAGAATAGTGAGCTAGTCAAAACCCCAAGTATGGATGAAGATGCTCCAAAAGAAAACTGCAGATACCTCGAAAAAGAACATAGATACAGGTGCATTGGTTACTTCTCCTGGGGATCCAAAGGAGGTGTCAATTGAAAATGTGGTTCTCATGGACAAAAAGAATCAGGACAAGGGAGAAATAGGTAGAAAAAATCCATAAGATGGCACTCAGTCACAGGATCAAGAACAAGAGTAAGGAGAAATCAGATGTTGTCACACTGGATCATGAAAAAAAATAATAAAAGTTAAAGAAACATCAAAAGAACTAGTGTTATATTCTGAAACTCCACAGAAGGAGAAGAAAGGAAATGTCCCTATGGTTGGATGGTTGGGAGGATTTTTTCAACAAGGGGCAAAGGAAATTACTCTAAAAGAAGCTCTAAGTATCACTAGTATATCAATTCCAAAGCCCAAATATTCTTCAAAGAAAGCAAGAATTCTTACCAAGTAAAGGGTAGACCAACATGGATTTAGAAATTAGGAGGTTTCAAATCCTCATCAATGAAAAACAAAGTATGATATCATAGAGGGTGATTATGATATTCAACATATCCAGTTGGGAAAACCTAATAGGGAATCATTGAAACAGGGAGTGACAGAGGCAGTTGAAGGTTTGTTACAAAGGGTTGATGAGGATAAGATATCCAAAAAGTAATTAAAAGAACAAGTAAAAACATTAACCTCATGCTTACATAGACTGGTAGGACACACAGAAGAAGTTGTCACTGTCATCACCCCTGAAACACTGGAAAAGATTGAAAAAGCTACTAAGAAAGTTCAGGCAGTAGATAAGTGGATAGAAAATTTATCTCAAGAGGGTAAGAAAGTCATTGAAAAAGCAACTGACAGGTATGCAAAACTTTCTAAATTACTTAATGATATTAATGAAGTTGTTGGAGAGTGTGATAATGAGTTGTTCTATTGGGAAGGGATTTTCCCTAAATTAGAAAGAATCAACCAGCTTGATGAAGACTTACTGGAAAAAGAGGGAATAGTGCCACCAGATGAAAAAGGGACTCAATATATAATAGAAGACTTGGCAAAGATCAAGGTGGAAACTTTGAATCAAATCAGAGAAAATATGGCAACTGAGAAGGAATGGGTAGGCAAGACCATTGATGGTATAGATTGTATACTTAGAAAAATGGTATCTGATCAACAAAAAATGGTTTATGGGAATTTGGGGGTTGATGTCTTGGTTCAATCCTTTGAAAAACATATTAAAGAAGAACCATGTTCCTATGATATTTTCAAAAGGATCACTTTGGTGGAGAATAATATTACGGAGCTGAATAAAGGGTTAAGGGAATCTAGACCAAGGATGTCTGAATGTAGTGATATATTGAATAAGAATCACTTGATATACAAGTATCACACCAGACTTGATGAAGAGGAGATAATGCCACTATTTCAAAGGTATGATGCCTACATGGAGAGGTAGCCAAAGGAAAGAAAGATGACGGAGATGAAGATTCAGATGTGAAGACTGATGAGCAAGCTTAGGCTTTTTTTTTTTGAACTTTCTTTTCATCTTATTTCAATTATTACTCTTGTTTCATGAAAACTGAATATCACTTTGAAGTTGTTGTTTTTAGACATGAATGTAATTTGATACAATACACTAGATCTTTATATTTCTTTGATAATATTTCAAATCTATTATGAAGCATGTGAACTAATGTAACTATTTGATATCTTTTGTATTGTGGAAAAAAGAAAAATTGGGGTTCTATAGGGGCCCTAGCCCATGAATGATCTATATATTTTCAAGTATTACATAAAAAAGGGAAACTAAGAGATGAAAGAAACTCAATAATCATCTAGTTCTACTATGATATCTTCTCCAAATGGGGGAATTGTTCAACAACCTGTTCTTCCTTGGTATAAACTCTCCTGAGCCCTGAGCAGTTTGGGAAAATACAACTGATCTAGCTGAATTCCTAGACATCCCCATCTCCATCAATGATTCAATAGTCATTCTGGGACCATCCATAATATCCCTCAACTCTATCTTCTTCTGATAAGAAGATACCCAATCCAAAAGGTCTAAACCACCTAAAGGAAAATCCTTTTTCCCTTTTTCCTTGTAAGAAGTGGACTGAAAGGGAGTAGATTGATGAGGAACATTTGGAGTGGCTGGAAGAGCAAGCATTGTGGCCCTTGGACCTGGTGGAGCAAGAGATCTAGAACTAGGCTCACCCTTGTGCCTCCTCATGAAAGGTGGGTGCTCTCTTGGCAGAGGAACAGGAAAAGGTCCTGATAATTTTTGCTCCATCAAAGGAGCCCATTGCACTGGATGAATGGAAGGTTGGAGAATAGACTTTCTCTTGTCCTCCTTGATGGTAGAAAGTGATGCCTTAAAATGTTGAGGAGATGAAGGATTTATTTCTTCCTCATCCAAAATAATAATTGGGGGTTGAGAGCTTGATTCCCCCTCTTTCTTCTTGATGATGGTGTTGGTACTATGGATTTTTGAAGTGGCACAGGTCTTGCTCGACCTCCTTCTAGAGAAATGATTCGTTGCTCCAATTCTTCTACTTTGTGAGAAATGGTAGGCACAATGTCAATTGAGGTCTTGTCATAGAGCACGTAGGCTTCCCAGGGAACCTCTTTCAACACAAATTCTTCATTACATAGAAAGGGAGATTCATATTCAGTTCATCCCTACTACAACATGCCTCCTTTCAATCCATAATTTCTTTAATTCTTCTGGAGTTTTTCTGGTGTTCCCATGAAAAAGATAATAATACATGGATTGGAAGGCTGAGAAGACAGGATTGATCCTGATTAATCTCAGAAGAAGGGAGAGCCAAACCTGCTGATAGGTCAAGGGCCCTTTGTTGTCCCCTGGGTCTGCAATTTCAAACAAATCCCTGACAAAGGCTTCATCTGGGCCAGTTAAGTCCAATATTTTATTTAAATCTTCTGATGATATTTCGTTCAAGTTATTCACCACAGCCACCCTCACCATTGCACCAAAAAAGAGCTCTGCAGTAATCCCTCACATTCAAAAATAGAAAAAGGATGCATATTGGGGAGAAAATAGAGTTGAATTTATAATGAGAATGGCAGACAAGCTGAGTCAAGAAAAATCACTGCCACCAAATGAAGAAATATTTTTCACTCAGCTCACACAAAGGAAATAAATTTGAGGGAAATTGGCATTGTGCAACAAAATATGTTTGATTGATGTGATACAATCCATGTGAGAATATTCAGCTCTAAAAGACATGAACATGAGTATGTATTGCTCAAAGTTGATTCTCAAAAGGTGAAAGGGATTGCATATCACATCAAGCCATATGGAGGCACCTTGGGAACTATCAAAAAGGATTTCTTTCCCACCAAAAGGGAGATATGATTAAACAATTGTCAAAAGGGATGACATGGCATCCCAGTTATATATGAGGAAATGAAAAATGTGAATAGCTCGTGACTTTTCCACCTGGCAATATAAGATGGGATATTTTTAGGAGAAGTAATAATAAATTAAACTATATGCTGTGAGGAAGAATATTCTCCTAGAGATTCATGCTTTTGGGGGAAAATGGAGAATGAGTGAATGATTGAAATTGTATAAATGTGATGAGAATACTCTCACATAGGGGGGTTAAAATTTTCTAAGCTTTAGAGAAAAAAGGAGAGAACCTGTTTGTACTTGTTGAAACTGAACCAACCTGAGATACCCAAGCTTTGTTCACCTGTTCCAAAACCTTCTCGCCAAGATGATTGCATTGTAAATCATTGGAAAATATTGAGGTCATAGTGTTGTGTCCCCTTATTGAAGAATTGGAGTTTATTGAATTAATTTGTGTGTATTCTCATGAGCACTGTTACTTTGTTTCAAGATGAATTGTTTTGAATCAATTGTCTGCATTTCTGTTGCAATCTTATGCTAATTAATCTCTCTGAATTACACAAAGCCTTGGTCTAAAAGTAGTGACATTTTGGTAACTGCAATTACATGATTGATGGAGAATTCCTTCATAATGTGGTAAAAAAATTTAAATTCAATTTGTATCTGTTTGATCTAGGATTTTTTTTCAGTTCCTGAGTGTATCTAGAGCGTATTTGATCAGAGATTGTTAGTATTTTGTTGAGAATTTACCATGAGATTTTGTGTTTGAATTCTCAAAGTTTGTGTGAAATCCTGTATTCTTGGGCTTCCATGAATACAAACCTTCTGGTTGAAGGAATGCTTTGGACTGTGTGATCCATATTTTACATCAGGAACAATTGTATGCAGTATTTGTAAGGTTCATTTGAGTTCTTTGTATAATCAACTTTATCCTGTTTAACTTCCCAAAAATACATCAAAATTACAACCAATAACCATCAGATCCACCTGAATTACCCCTGATTGCACTGTTAATGCATAAATACTATGGAGATTTGTCAAATTTTTCACCCTTTGTCCAAAGTATGCAAGAGCAAGTCAGAATTTACAACTGTCTTTAGTAATCTGAGCCTTTTTTAGAAGATATCTGCATTTTCTAGTGTGACAACTCATGAGAGTTAGATAATGTCTGCATTGACCATATCTTCTTGAGGTTTCCTTTTCATATCCCTGAGAAAGAGAGTCCAAATATTGTTGTTCTATTCATTTCTTTCATAAATACAGGTTACAAAATGGGTCCTCTCACCCTGGTTGCAGGAAGAACCTAAAGTAGTAGGGTAGGTCATACCCTTAGTGAGGTGCTATCCAATATCCCCCAAGTCAGAGTGAAAAAGAGGCTGCCAGATCCATCCCCGGCTACAAAATGACTCAAATCCTAGTCTTTCTTCCTCTAAACATCCTAGCATATGAGGTAAAAGCCCTGATATTTAGGTGGGTAAACTATGTTTGATTTTAAATTTTAAGACCATATTATTGGTGCAATAACCACCATAGCCTTCGACCACTATGTATTAGATTATTATTTTCTTCACAATATTTTATATGTTAAATCTTTGGTCAAATTACGGGAATGCACCAAGTGTAAAGTGGTAAATGAAATCTTAATTAAGTTATCATTTTGGAGTCAGGCTTTGACCGACACATGTTACATGTGTAAAGCTATTAGAAATTGTAATACCAGATGTAATTTTGTCTTTTCGAATTAGTCAAAACCATCCATGAAAATAGTGGAAGAAAATTTGGAGGTTTGTCCTCTTGATGTCAAGTCTTAATTTGACTTGAGTTTCTAAGTTTTAATTGGCTACTAAGTACTCCATTTTGAAAGTGGAATGAGGAAAAAATTAATCAGTTATAATCCTCATATCATAATGTGTCACTTTCTCACATTTATAGCATTCAATGTAACCCATTGGACCTTGGGAGATCTTCTTGCACACAACTTCTGTCTAGGAAGCTATTGAGTTGATGTGTAACACCCTGAACAATTGTTACTTTCTCCTGAGCATTCAAGTGTTGATATATGATTTCTCCTGTATTAGGACATGTTCCTTTGGTTTAGGGAAGTCATGCTTGATATGGATTATATCCTTTATGCTCTTAAGATCTTTGACTGAACCGGAATGTGCTTGGACTCTTTTGTTTCTTTCATTCTTGCACTTGAGTTCAATCTGATTTCTAGATGATTGTGGATTTATCCACCTTTATGACTCAGCCTTGGATCAGTTGCATTGATCCAAGGAATGTTTTAAGTTTATTCAGGATGAACAAATTTTATTGAATTTTCGAGAGTTACAAAGTATGACTAAGCTTTGAATGATCAATTCCAGAGGTTAACTTAGGCTAACAATGGTAAATAGAATTTGGTTCCAGATATCATAACATCAGGAAAGACCTGGACCTTAAGCCAGGTAAGATGTATATGTTTTATATCTAAAGCTTAAATTATTGATGCCAAGTGGAATCTGATACAGGAATGTTTTATCCATGTTTGAACTCTAACACTGATTAGTCCTATTTAGGGGACCTAAACTAGAATCAGTAAGGTTAATAGTTTTAACCTAAACTATAACCTAATGTTACAAGATTTGTTAATCTAACCTAGTCCTAAACTATGAGCTTAATACTCCTAAGGGTTAACTAAACCTAGCGCTATGGAAATGAGACTAATGTCATATCCTATGATCTAACCTAAGTCACTAAACTATCTTAACTAATGCTAAGAAGGGGGACCTAAGGAGGGTTGCGAGTCATGGGCGGTGGTTTCCATGGCATTTAAGAAGGGATAAGGTTGAAGGACAGGGAATGCTGTCAGGTTTAGCGGAGGATAAAAATGCTAATATAGTCTTACGTGGCGGTATCTCTAAGGATGGGAATGTTTGTTTATTTTGTTTTGGAAATCACCAACTTTGGCAGTCGGTGGCAATGGAAAATAGGTGGGAGAATAAAAATAAATGCAATTAATGAGCATTGGGCCTCGAGCGTGGATTGCTTGGGAAGGCATGCAAGTGGAATTTTGTTTGGTTGTTTTGTTTTCCATGCATTCCATTTTTCGCTCTGCATGAGCACTGGTTCTTCGAACCAGCCGTCTACTCTTCGTTGCATGGAAATTTTGAGAGTTTATAGTTTACTTCTCTTTTGGGGGAAATATATAAGGCATGGAGGTAACAATATTTTGTTGTTTAATCTTTCGTGGAAGAAGAAGAGAAGGTGTGAGCACATTCAGAGGTCTTCTTCAATTTTTTAGCGACACTATCAGGCATGATAGGCCCTAACTTTTAAAAATATTGCTTTCCTTTAAATGCTTTCATTAGAACAACTCTGTTCAGATGATTTTTGTACAGTCGGCCTTGGCTGGTAGCAATGTATTGGTTTTCCTTTTTGTTGATTTGGGAATTCTAGGTTATACGTAGATCCTGATGAAATCTACTTCTTTTATCTTCTTTCCATGCTGTGAATACAATATGGGTTTCAATTTCTGTTGGAAGTGTTTTATGTTTTCTTTGTCTGGCTGAGGTATTGAATTTAAAAACTGGTACCATGATAGACTTCGTGCTTGATGATTTCGTGTTTGAAGACACTACTGAATAAACTGTTGTTTCAAATATGGTTGGTTTATATGATTGTTGCTTAGTTGTATGAACTCTAACTATTACTAGACAGCTTCAGGAAAGTAAATAGTTGGATTTGTGGTGAAAATGTTAGTTCCTTCTGTAAAGCTCGACTGGTTTAGTCGCATGAGTTGGAAATATGGTTGAATTCTAAGCCTGTACCTTTATTTGAAAGGGGTCTGAATGTTCTTATGAATATAGGTTCTGTAAGTAAGGAAATATTTGGTGTAAACTGTTGTTTTTACGATTTTTACATGGATATTGGAACACAGGAAGAGAAAACATATTTGTTAACCTTTAGAGCAATTTCGCGGGTTAATCTAGGACCTGCCTGAAAGTTATACTTGGAACTGTGTATACCCTATGACAGAAGTCTACTTTTTAAAGCCACATTTTACAATGTCGGGAATTCTACTATATAAGTAAAACAACCTTCAATTCGTTGGTTGATCCTAGATCTGCATGAATGGAAATTAGGTTTAATAATTGGATAAGAAGAAGGACTGTGTTTGATGTTACTAGAGGTAGTTTGGATTTTGAAATCTATATTTAGAATTCATCTATTAACTCTGTACATGCAATTTTATTTGGTATCTTGGAACGATAACAACAACCTATCAAGTGTAATGGTTGGAAATAATTAGTTTTGATCTATTGGTAAGTAATGATAACGGGAAATTACCCTAACTCTTAGTCAAAAATGATTCGAGTAATGGGTGAAGTGTAGACTGTTGTTTACATGGATCAGGATTGTGGTATGAGATTAGAACGTTTATATCATTTTGTAACAATTTTTGGCTTTGTTTAATGTACAATCGCAAGACCCTAGGGATCTATGGGAAACTTTTAAAGCAGTTCTACCTGATTGGAGCTATTGGTGAACTTAGGTGTTGGCTTTACTTGCCTTCTTTTTTTTCCCTGATTGAATTAGAATATATATATATTATACTTCTTGGAAGTTGGTATAGTTCTGAACTTGTTTAAAATAGAGTTCTGATTTTCTCTGTTCCTTCCTCTAGTTGTGAAGGAGATAGTTGTTATAGGATTTCAGAATACGAAGGTATTATCTCTCTCTGTGGAAATTATGAGTGTTCTCTTCCTTATAATTTCTATAAGAACTCTACAGTATGGGTATGAGATGAATAGACTGTTAAAATTTAGGTGGAAAGAGTGGTAAGTGTTGAATCTTAACTAGAAGTCTCCTTTCCTTCTTTTTAGCAGTATTATTACCCTGATTGAGAATTTCAGTTATTATCTACTTGTATAAAAGTAGCATTGTAGTAAAAGTTTTGTATACTTATCAATGTTTATGAATGGATATGAAAAAGTTAGAGGAAATCCGTTAGTTGAACTTGCTTGAGGCAGTAATCTGTCCTTTGCTTGAATTGTTTATATGCAAATCTGTTGGTTGCATACCTTGAAAAGGTTTCATTCCTTTGATTAGAGTGATTATAACAGGATTGATACTGTTCTTGGTTTCGGATGGCTAGGTACTTAAGATTCACATTGTTTCTTCTTATTTTCTTGTATAAGATGAATCATCCGAAAAGATTTAAGTTGAAATAGTAACTATAATATGAGTTATGTTATAAAGTCATATTAGAATGGTAGAAAGAAAATTAGCGTGATTCATGATTATGGATTTGATGAAATTGATTTCATTTAAACAGGTTGTTTAATGGAAACAATTGGTGGAATGCAATTGTTTTAAGAATTAGTGCTTATCATGCTCAGTTCACTGAACTGACCCGTGCTAGCAAATTTTGCAGATGGTCATCGTAAGTGGTAAAGGCATGCAGATCTGATATGATGCACAGATTGTTTAATCTGGTTTTTATGATGAATTCCGACATGATTTCTCTAATTGTACTATAAGAAGAAAGTTACTCTTTTGCTGGTGATTATTGTATTAAAATATGCCGAAGTGCATAAGTTGTAATTGTATAGGCTTGGAAATAAATGAAATGGGGACATATTACTTACGTGGCTGTGTTCTTATTTGTTGAATTGATCTTCTCTTGTCTGTATGAATGAGAGTGCATTCTTATTATTATATGCAATGGGGTCTAGATGGATTCCCTAAGTAAGCCTTGTAAAATTATGTGGCTGAATACTACATGTTCTGGTTAGTAATTCTTATATATTATGAATATGGCTAAATTGGAAATTAGACCACTGCATTTTTAGGGAAGTTGAGGTTGAACTATGCCCTAACATGTAGCTATAACTGGAAGAGTATTCTATTACTCCCTAATAATGTTCTAATTCAAAGCAATGTAATTGATGGCTATAAATCACCATGTCTTAATGGTAATAAGTCTGATATATTTCAGTCTTCGAGGTTGATACGAACCCTTACGGGTTTAGTTACCTTCCTTATGGGAAAACTTAGGGCTGTTGCCCTATTATGAGGAAACAAGGTTATTAGGAACCAATTGGCACCTTGACGCGATCTTAAATCTTATTAAAACTTTTCTCTGTGAAACTGAACCTAATTACGTAAGGTAACTCAAAAGTGTGGGACCCAGGGTTGGGGGAAGGCTACCCAGTTAGGAGGGCCTGTAAACCAATTATAACTCAACTTAAGTAACTTCTTGGAGGAATGTACATCTTTCCGAGGCTGTTTCGTAGGATGTTGACACATGTCAACTGCAGGGTTGTACCTTCGAGAAGATTAGGATCTTCTCGAGGATACAACAATGCAGGTGACATATGGCAACACCCTTCTGCATTGATCGTTAAGATTTACACCTGAAACTTGATCAAGATTTTCCTTCGGGACTGGTTAGGATCATAGTAGATTATGAGGCAGCCCTTTGAGACTCGGGTACCCTGACACATGGGGTTAACATTGGTTAACCCAGTATGTCAGCTTACCCCTAGTCTTCAAGGGCATCCTTATAACGTGAATTATGATATTAACCCGACCGGAGTGAAAACTTGGGACAAGGGGACTGACAGAAGTCAGTATAAGACGTTCTATATAACATGGGAGTGGGGTGAAGGACATATTCCGGATTGACGAGTATGCCATCAAGGAATAAGTAACATGAACAGTATGTTTCAAATCTTTGGCCAAAGTATCGCAAGCTGCTGATTGCGTTGTCCTATGTCACCTAGTCTAAGGGACGTGATGCCGATGAATAATGGTAACAATTATTCAGATAGGTTCCTTGGACAGAGCACTCAGAATCCCAGATTAGGGAAGAGAACCACAAGAGTGAAGTGTTCTGATGAAAACACCAACTCTAAGATACACATGAATAGATCGGTAGTTCACCGAGTCATGGAATGAATAGATCGGTGGTACACCGAGTCATTACAGCTGCATATGGTTATCTGTTATAAGAATGATTGTTATGATCTGTGTGTTCTAAATTATGTATTTAGAACTAGAAAATACTAATAAAAAAAAATTATCTTGTTCTAATGTATTAAAATGAGGATGTTACATCTTGGTATCAGAGCTGAAGGTTGCAGCTCTTGGACCTATTGTGTCCATAATCTGATAAAAACCTGAATTTTCTTGTAACAGAAAATGGTTAGAACAAGGGGAAATGTTGCGAATAATGCTCCACCTGAGGAAGGGGTGGAAACAACCCAAAAACTTGATGAGATCCTTGCTGCCCTACTGGACACAAGAGATCGTTTGGCTGTACTTGAACAGCAAGTGATGGGAAATGAGGAGGACGATGAAGCTGGTAACAACAATCAGCCACCTCCTGAGGACAACCCCGATATGGGTGTTGGTAATAACAATGGAAATGTACCTGTCCAACCAGAAAACAAAAAGGCCAGGTTGGCAGCGGAACTCACTAATGATATAAAAAGGATAAGTCCACCTAAATTTGATGGCACCACATTAGGAGATGGAGCTGAGAACTGGCTCAGCGAAATGGAGAAGTACTTTGCAATAAGAAACTTCTCGGAGGAAACCAAAGCTATTTGGGGAGCCTATCAGCTTTCTCATGAAGCATCTTCATGGTGGGATAGCCGTAAAGCTGAGCTAAATATTGATGAAACCAACATCACTTGGGATCAATTTAAAGGCTATTTTAGGCAACGTTGGCTGCCACAACTTTTCTATGATCAGAAAATGACAGAATTCCAGAACTTAGTTCAAGGAAAGCTAACTGTAACTGAATACTGGGAGCGGTTTACGAAACTCCTCAAGTACGTACCGCAGTATCAAACTGACGAGAAGTTCAGAATATGGAAATTCATCATGGGACTAAATCATGTGATTGGAGGAGAGGTTGATGTTCACAGCCCAACCACTATGGAAGGGGTTGTTGAAAAATCCATAAGGCAAGAACAAAAATTAAAGGCTATTTCTGCTCATAAAGAGGAAGTGCGGAAGAAGATTCCAAACCCTTCTTCAACTTCTCTTGCACCCAAGAAGGGGCCATGGAAAAATTTTGGCAACAAAAATAAGTTTTCAGTGGATAATAATAAGAAAACGACAACGAATAAGCCTGCTGGAAATGTAAGGGATAGTTTTGCCAAGAATTATAATAATGGGCAGAAGTCCTATGGAGGTCAACGTGATAATTTTAAGGCTGGAAGTAATTTTGAGCCTAAAAAGGGACCTGTAGGAGGCTGCTATAATTGTGGCAAAGATCACTACGCAAATCAATGCCCTTTGAAGAAGGATGATCGTAATCAGCAGCATAAGATACATGCTGCAGTAGTAGACAAGCAAGCTGAAAGGCAAGTGACACCTATAGAAGTTCCTGGTAAGTTATTTGGCATACCTGTAACTATTCTTTTTGATATAGGAGCTACTGAATGTTTTATTTCTAGTAAACTCGCTTCTAAACTTAAAAGAAAAGCTGGAAAAATGGATAAATCTTAGACTGTACAGTATGGTAATAACTCTGTTCATACAGTTAGTGTGTGTCTTTTTGGAGCATTCCTTAACTTACCTAACTTTTCCATGGAAGTTGACCTCTATGTTGCACCTTTGGGATCCTATGACGTTGTCATCGGTGTTAATTTGTTAGCTGACCATAAAGCAAAAGTAGACTGCTTTGAAAAATATATAAGATGTTTAGATGATCGGCTGAAAACAACAGAGATTCAAGGTGTAAAACGGGAAATTTCAGTTAGGAAACTGTCAGCTATGCAACTTAAAAAGGCTAAAAACAAAGGATGTACCTTATATGCAGTAAAGATATCTGAATCTGCAGAAGAAGACGGTGATTTCATGAAACGATACCCACTGTTACAAAGTTTCAAAGATGTATTTCCAGAGGAATTACCAGGTTTACCACCCAAAAGGGAATTTGACTTCACCATTGAAATCAAACCAGGGACGGAGCCTATTTCTAAGGCACCTTATCGAATGACTACTACAGAGTTAGTCGAGCTTAAGGCTCAATTGCAAGAACTTTTGTCTAAAGGTTTGATTAGACCAAGTGTTTCACCTTGGGGAGCGCCGGTGATATTTGTGAAAAAGAAAGATGGAACACTTAGACTGTGTATTGATTATCGGATGTTAAACAAAGCAACAATCAAGAATAGATACCCACTTCCAAGAATTGATGATTTATTTGATCAAATGCGTGGAGCATCGGTTTATTCCAAAATAGATCTTCGATCTGGGTATCATCAATTAAGAATTAAAGAAGAAGATATTCATAAAACAACTTTCCAGACAAGGTACGGACATTATGAATTCACGGTTTTACCCTTTGGATTAACTAATGCACCCGCAACTTTCATGAACTTAATGAATAATATCTTTCAAGAATATTTGGACAAGTTTGTGCTTGTATTCTTAGATGATATTCTCATATATTCTAAAAGTGTTGAGGAGCATAATGAGCATTTGAAGGTAGTTTTGGAAATTTTGAGAAAAAGAAAGTTATACGGTAAGTTATCCAAATGTTCTTTCTTTGATACTGAAGTTCACTATTTGGGTCATGTCATTAGTAAAGAAGGAATTGCTGTAGATCCTTCAAAAATAGTGGCAATAACCGAATGGCCTGCACCAAAGAATGTACATGAAGTGAGAAGCTTCATGGGCCTTGCTGGTTATTATAGAAAATTTGTTAAAGATTTTTCTAAAGTGGCTGCACCGATAACTTCATTACAGAAAAAGGATAAGAAATTTATTTGGGATGATAAGTGTGAATCTGCTTTTAAAAGTTTGAAAATTCAGTTGACTTCAGCACCTATTTTAGCTGTACCGGACCCTAATGGAGACTTTACTGTTGTAACGGATGCTTCTGGGGAAGGCCTTGGAGGTGTTTTGTTACAAAATGATCATGTCATAGCATATGAAAGTAGAAAACTTGTGTTACATGAGCTGAATTATGCCCCTCATGATTTAGAGCTTGCTGCAATTGTTCATGCACTTCAAGTTTGGAGACACTATTTACTTGGGAAACCTTTTGAGTTGAAAACTGATCATTTAGGGCTGAAATATATTTTCACTCAGCCTAATCTAAATGCAAGACACGAAGGTGGTTAGAGTTTTTGTCTCAATATGATTTTGATATTAGTTACATCAAAGGAAAAGAGAATAGAGTAGCAGATGCTCTAAGTCGTAGGAAGCACATTTCTGCTCTTATAACATTAAGAACTCAGTTTAAAGATGAGGTGAAAAGTGCATCAGAATCTGATATATACTTTCAGCAAGTAAAAGCAGCGCTTGCTGCAGAACCAAAAGATGAAAGGTATAAAGGTTTTCATTTTGATAATGAAGGAATCTTACGTTATGAAAACAGAGTATACGTACCTTTGCTAAATGATTTGAGAAAGAAATTGTTAGTTGAATTTCATAGTTCACCCTTTTCTGGACACCCGGGTATTACTAAAATGCTTGCTGATCTAAAACAACAATATTTCTGGAAGGGAATGAAAAAGGATGTTATTAATTATGTGACTCATTGTCTGGAATGTCAGCGGGTGAAGGCAGAACACATGCACCCTGCTGGTTTATTATATCCCCATAGCATACCGCAGTATAAATGGCAAGTAATAAGCATGGACTTTGTGCAAGGGCTGCCTATGTCGAGAAATAAACATGATGTTATCTTGGTAGTTGTGGACAAACTAACAAAGGTAGCTCATTTCATCGCTGGAAATCTAAAGGATGATTCTCCTGTGTTAGCTAAAAGATTTGTGCATGAAATTTTCAGGTTACATGGAGTACCAGAATTGATAATATCTGACAGGGATCCTAGAATGACATCAAGATTTTGGCAAATGCTTAATACAGCTCTTGGAACTAAACTAAACTTCAGTTCTGCATATCATCCAGAAACGGATGGACAAACTGAGAGAGTAAATCAGGTGTTGGAAGATATGTTACGAATGTATTGCATGGATCAACAGTATAAATGGGAAGAGTATCTCCCATTAGTTGAATTTGCATACAACAACACATATCACTCTTCTCTTAAAATGGCACCTTTCGAGGCACTTTATGGAAGAAAGTGCAGAACCCCTGTTAGTTGGGATAGTATTGAGGATAGAGTGGTAATTGGACCTGAAATCCTTACTGAAATGGAACAGCAAGTTAAAATGATTCGTGAACGATTGAAGGAAGCAACAGATAGGCAGAAGAGCTATGCTGACTTAAAGCGGGTTGACCGAAAATTTGAACTTGGTGAAAAGGTTTTTCTTCGTGTTAAACCAAGAAAGAGCTCAATAACTTTTGGCAAGGCTGCCAAGTTATCACCTCGTTATGTGGGACCTTTCGAAATTGTCGAAGTAATCAATCCCGTAGCTTACCGATTAGCATTACCACCTGCTTTGTCTCGCATGCATGATGTTTTCCATATTTCTTTGCTTAAGAAATACGTTTCAGACTTGTCACATGTTTTAAATTGGAATTCCTTGCAGGTCTACACCCAGATATAATCGTAGTTAAACCCATACGAGTGCTGGAAACTCACAAATTGCATTTGAGAAATCATGAAATACAGCAATGTAAGGTCCAGTGGGACCAGTTTAGCGAAGAAAGTGCAACTTGGGAAAATCTGGAAGAGATGAAAACTACTTTTCCCTTTCTTTTTGAACAAAATTGAATCTGTTGACTGAAAAAAAATAAAAAAATAATTATTATGAATTTATCTTTTTCATGTCTTTATGTAAGCCAGTTTTGGGGCAAACATTTATTCAGGTTGAATGAATAGTATCACGATATTGAATTCTGGAATTATTCAAGTTGGAAATAGTAATTTGTTTAGAGAACCAATGAATTGATTGGCCTGAAGATAAATCAAAAGATGTAATCATCGGGACGATGAATCTTTTAGGAGGGAAGCATGTAACACCCTGAACAGTTGTTACTTTCTCCTGAGCATTCAAGTGTTGATATATGATTTCTCCTGTATTAGGACATGTTCCTTTGGTTTAGGGAAGTCATGCTTGATATGGATTATATCCTTTCTGCTCTTAAGATCTTGACTGAACCGGAATGTGCTTGGACTCTTTTGTTTCTTTCATTCTGACACTTGAGTTCAATTTGATTTCTAGAAGATTGTGGATTTATCCACCTTTATGACTCAGCCTTGGATCAGTTGCATTGATCCAAGGAATGTTTTAAGTTTATTCAGGATGAACAAATTTTATTGACTTTTCGAGAGTTACAAAGTCTGGCTGAGCTTTGAATGATCAATTCCGGAGGTTAACTCAGGCTGATCATGGTAAATAGAATTTGGTTCCAGATATCGTAACATCAGGAAAGACCTGGACCTTAAGCCAGGTAAGATGTATATGTTTTATATCTAAAGCTTAAATTATTGATGCCAAACGGAATCTGATACAGGAATGTTTTATCCTGTTTGAACTCTAACACTGATTAGTCCTATTTAGGGGACCTAAACTAGAATCAGTAAGGTTAATAGTTTTAACCTAAACTATAACCTAATGTTACAAGATTTGTTAATCTAACCTAGTCCTAAACTATGAGCTTAATACTCCTAAGGGTTAACTAAACCTAGCACTATGGAAATGAGACTAATGTCATATCCTATGATCTAACCTAAGTCACTAACCTATCTTAACTAATGCTAAGAAGGGGGACCTAAGGAGGGTCGCGAGTCATGGGCGGTGGTTTCCATGGCATTTAAGAGGGGATAAGGTTGAAGGACAGGGAATGCTGTCAGGTTTAGCGGAGGATAAAAATTGCTAATATAGTCTTACGTGGCGGTATCTCTAAGGATGGGAATGTTTGTTTATTTTGTTTTGGTAGTCGGTGGCAATGGAAAATAGGTGGGAGAATAAAAATAAATTCAATTAATGAGCATTGGGCCTCGAGCGCGGATTGCTTGGGAAGGCATGCAAGTGGAATTTTGTTTGGTTGTTTTGTTTTCCATGCATTCCGTTTTTCACTCTGCATGAGCACTGGTTCTTCGAACCAGCCGTCTACTCTTCGTTGCATGGCAATTTTGAGAGTTTCTAGTTTACTTCTCTGTCGGGGGAAATATATAAGGCATGGAGGTAACAATATTTTGTTGTTTAATCTTTCGTGGAAGAAGAAGAGAAGGTGCGAGCACATTCAGAGGTCTTCTTCGAATTTTTAGCGACACTATCAGGCATGATAGGCCCTAACTTTTAAAAATCTTGCTTTCCTTTAAATGCTTTCATTAGAACAACTCTGTTCAGATGATTTTTGTACAGTCGGCTTGGCTGGTAGCAATGTATTGGTTTTCCTTTTTGTTGATTTGGGAATTCTAGGTTATACGTAGATCCTGATGAAATCTGCTTCTTTAATCTTCTTTCCATGCTGTGAATACAATATGGGCTTCGATTTCTGTTGGAAGTGTTTTATGTTTTCTTTGTCTGGCTGAGGTATTGAATTTAAAAACTGGCACCATGATAGACTTCGTGCTTGATGATTTCGTGTTTGAAGACACTACTGAATAAACTGTTGTTTCAAATATGGTTGGTTTATATGATTGTTGCTTAGTTGTATGAACTCTAACTATTACTAGACAGCTTCAGGAAAGTAAATAGTTGGATTTGTGGTGAAAATGTTAGTTCCTTCTATAAAGCTCGACTGGTTTAGTCGCATGAGTTGGAAATATGGTTGAATTCTAAGCCTGTACCTTTATTTGAAAGGGGTATGAATGTTTATTATGAATATAGGTTCTGTAAGTAAGGAAATATTTGGTGTAGCTGTTGTTTTTACTGGATTTTTAATTGGGACCTGCCATTGGAAAGTTAGGTGATAAGTGTGTTGAGTTATGGCTGTGTAACTACTGAGAATGACTGTCCCCTAACAATTTTGGTTGATCCTAGATCTGCATGAATGGAAATTAGGTTTAATAATTGGATAAGAATGGACTGTGTTTGATGTTACCAGAGGTGACTTTGAAATCTATATATTAGAATTCATCTATTAACTATTATTGAAGTGTAATTTGATTTGGTATCTTGGAACGAAACAACAACCTATCAAGTGTAATGGTTGGAAATAATTAGTTTTGATCTATTGGTAAGTAATGATAACAGGACAGTTACCCTAACTCATAGTCCAAAATGATTCGAGTAATGGGTGAAGTGTAGACTTTTCACATATATCAGGATTGTGGTCTGAGATTAGAACGTGTATAACGTTTTTGTAACGATTTTTGGCCTTTTTTTTAATGTACAATCGCAAGACCATAGGGATCTATGGGCAACTTTTAAAGCAGTTCTACCTGATTGGAGCTATTGGTGAACTTAGGTGTTGTTTTACTTGCCTTCTCTTTTTCCCTGATTGAATTTAAGAATATATTTATATATATTACTCTTGGGAAGTTGGTATAGTTCTGAACTTGTTTAAAATAGAGTTCTGATTTTCTCTGTTCCTTCCTCTAAGTTGTGAAGGATAGTTGTTATAGGATTTTGAAATACGAAGGTCTCTCTCTCTCTCTCTCTGGAAATTATGAGTGTTCTCTTCTTTATAATTTCTATAAGAACTCTACAGTATGGGTATGAGATGAATAGACTGTTAAAATTTAGGTGGAAAGAGTGGTAAGTGTTGAATCTTAACTAGAAGTCTCCTTTCCTTCTTTTTAGCAGTATTATTACCCTGATTGAGAATTTCAGTTATTATCTACTTGTATACAAGTAGCATTGTAGTAAAAGTTTTGTATACTTATCAATGTTTATGAATTGATATGAAAAAGTTAGAGGAAATCCGTTAGTTGAACTTGCTTGAGGCAGTAATCTGTCCTTTGCTTGAATTGTTTATATGCAAATCTGTTGGTTGCATACCTTGAAAAGGTTTCATTCCTTTGATTAGAGTGATTATAACAGGATTGATACTGTTCTTGGTTTTCGGATGGCTAGGTACTTAAGATTCACATCGTTTCTTCTTATTTTCTTGTATAAGATGAATCATCCGAAAAAGATTTAAGTTGAAATAGTAACTATAATATGAGTTATGTTATAAAGTCATATTAGAATGGTAGAAAGAAAATTAGCGTGATTCATGATTATGGATTTGATGAAATTGATTTCATTTAAACAGGTTGTTTAATGGAAACAATTGGTGGAATGCAATTGTTTTAAGAATTAGTGCTTATCATGCTCAGTTCACTGAACTGACCCGTGCTAGCAAATTTTGCAGATGGTCATCGTAAGTGGTAAAGGCATGCAGATCTGATATGATGCACAGATTGTTTAATCTAGTTTTTATGATGAATTCCGACATGATTTCTCTAATTGTACTATAAGAAGAAAGTTACTCTTTTGCTGGTGATTATTGTATTAAAATATGCCGAAGTGCATAAGTTGTAATTGTATAGGCTTGGAAATAAATGAAATGGGGACATATTACTTACGTGGCTGTGTTCTTATTTGTTGAATTGATCTTCTCTTGTCTGTATGAATGAGAGTGCATTCTTATTATTATATGCAATGGGGTCTAGATGGATTCCCTAAGTAAGCCTTGTAAAATTATGTGGCTGAATACTACATGTTCTGGTTAGTAATTCTTATATATTATGAATATGGCTAAATTGGAAATTAGACCACTGCATTTTTAGGGAAGTTGAGGTTGAACTATGCCCTAACATGTAGCTATAACTGGAAGAGTATTCTATTACTCCCTAATAATGTTCTAATTCAAAGCAATGTAATTGATGGCTATAAATCACCATGTCTTAATGGTAATAAGTCTGATATATTTCAGTCTTCGAGGTTGATACGAACCCTTACGGGTTTAGTTACCTTCCTTATGGGAAAACTTAGGGCTGTTGCCCTATTATGAGGAAACAAGGTTATTAGGAACCAATTGGCACCTTGACGCGATCTTAAATCTTATTAAAACTTTTCTCTGTGAAACTGAACCTAATTACCTAAGGTAACTCAAAAGTGTGGGACCCAGGGTTGGGGGAAGGCTACCCAGTTAGGAGGGCCTGTAAACCAATTATAACTCAACTTAAGTAACTTCTTGGAGGTATGTACATCTTTCTGAGGCTGTTTCGTAGGATGTTGACACATGTCAACTGCAGGGTTGTACCTTCGAGAAGATTAGGATCTTCTCGAGGATACAACAATGCAGATGACATATGGCAATACCCTTCTGCTTTGATCGTTAAGATTTACACCTGAAACTTGATCAAGACTTCCCTTCGGGACTGGTTAAGATCATAGACAGATTATGAGGCAGCCCTCTGAGACTCGGGATAGCCTGACACACGGGGTGAACATTGGTTAACCCAGTATGTCAGCTTACCCCTAGTCTTCAAGGGCATCCTTATAACGTGAATTATGATATTAACCCGATTCGGAGTGAAAACTTGGGACAAGGAGATTGACAAAAGCTAGTATAAGACGTTCTATATAACATGGGAGTGGGGTGAAGGACGTATTCCGGATTGACGAGTATGCCATCAAGGAATAAGTAACATGAACAGTATGTTTCAAATCTTTGGCCAAAGTATCGCAAGCTGCTGATTGCGTTGTCCTATGTCACCTAGTCTAAGGGACGTGATGCCGATGAATAATGGTAACAATTATTCAGATAGGTTCCTTGGACAGAGCACTCAGAATCCCAGATTAGGGAAGAGAACCACAAGAGTGAAGTGTTCTGATGAAAACACCAACTCTAAGATACACATAATAGATCGGTAGTTCACCGAGTCATGGAATGAATAGATCGGTGGTACACCGAGTCATTACAGCTGCATATGGTTATCTGTTATAAGAATGATTGTTATGATCTGTGTGTTCTAAATTATGTATTTAGAACTAGAAAACACTAATAAAAAAAAAAAAAATTATCTTGTTCTAATGTATTAAAATGAGGATGTTACAAGTAAGGAAATGGTAGAAAGAGAAATCCCAATTGGTGCTGTAATAGTACCTGATTTAGAGCCTTTAGAAGATATGTAATCTCTTTCTGGTAAAGTAGCTGAATTAGAAAAAGGGCTCACTATCTTAGAGAAGAATTCTGTAAAGCCTTCTTCTAAAAAATATTCTATCATGCCTTCTCCTCCAATGAATCTTGAAAAAACTTCATCTTCAATGAATCCTTTTATGCCTTTACCTCCATTGAAAACATGTAAGAAAATCCCAGTAGCTCCTACTAGTGCACCCAATCCTACTTTTGTAAAACCAGCTATTGTTTCCAAACTATCTTCTTCTTCAAAAACTAGTGTTCATCATGACACAAAGACATATTTGAAAGTAGGACTTGACCTTCTTGAATGGGCTTCATATTACAAGAATAAATTAGATTTATTTGAGATTTTAGAAGGAATAAGGGAAAGAATCCAAGAGCTTATGGATAAGGGTATGTCTCGAAATATCACAAGGGATATACAATATGTATTTAGACCACACGACCATAAGGAATTTGAATTCAGAAAAAATAAATTGTTAACTAGTGTTCCTACTTATAGGGAAGAATGTGTAATCAATCCTTGAACATATGAAACTTACAAATATTTTTAAATATGTATAAAAAATTATTAATATAAATTCCAAGGGCAGCCCCCCCTATAAAATCCCATTTTTTTGTACTTAATATACACATATTTTACAAGTTTTCTGTAAAATATTTTATGCAGATTCTACCTCAATTGTTTCATCTCTAGTTGATTCACTCATTTTCTCCTTGTATGCATCAAATATATTGAAAATATGAATGAGGAACTCCTCATCTGGTCTAGTATGAAACATAAATACAAGTCCATATTCTCTTAAAACTTCATCAAATTTATTTACTGCATCATTATTTTTCTTTACCTTCTTTTCTAATTTAGCTATCTTATCCTCCATGTGAATTTTTTTTGGATGGCGTCATAATTGAAACTTGAAGTAGCAACATCTAGTCCTTCATTAATATGTTGATGAAAATATTGTATTAATTTATCTGAACTCAAATCTCCATATGTCAACCGTTCTTGGATGAATACTATTTCTCCAAATCTATTGTCAAGGTCATCGATGCATTATGTTGTCTTGTCTTTTTCTGGAGTGATTTCTTTGATACTTTGATTTAGGGTCTTGATTATTAGTTTAATAGACCCATCATAAGTATGTTGTACTCCTATATCCTCAATGGGGAAAATCCCTTCCTCTTCCACCAATTGATTATCTAAATGAACTATTGCCTCAAGTTTGGGAAGGATTCCATCCCAATAATGTAATTCATTACGACACTTTTCAATCTAGTCTTTTTCTTCAGTTAGCTACTCAGACAATTGTGTGTAGCATTCCAAAGTGCCTTCTATGGTCTTGTTTACTTTCTTGGATAATTATTCCTTCCACTTTTTCATATCATCAATTGTTTCTTTTGATCTATCAACTAATGTTAAGGCCTCTGGGGTTATGAAAGTAGAAATTTATTGCCCTTAAATAGAGGGATGTATACTTTTTGCCACATAAGTTGACAAGATACCAAATTTATATCTTAAATACGTTATAGTCTCCTTACCCCTGTGAATTTTTTGGATAAGGCCTTCAAGGGAAAATGTAGCCTCCTGCTTCAAATTATCAGTAGTTGGCTTCCCTAATGGAATATGTGTGACTTGGTAGTCACTCATTGTAATTTTAGTTTTTAGTTTATCTCCTTGAGGGGTGATAACCTCCAAGGTTTTGTATCTCTGGGGATCAACATGGGTATTTAATACTATTTTGGCCCTCTTGGGGGCCCTTGTAGGTGTTAAAAACACAATGTTCTCAATGTCAATAGTCTCCACTTGAGCTACTTATTTCTCTTTTGTTGGGAGGAGTGTGCCCAACCATCCTATTATGGGGGAATTTACCCCTTTTGGTGCCTATGGTGCATGCTGTGGTGTTCTTGAGTAAAATACCATTTATTTGGAAGAAGCTTGAGGCACCGCTAGAGCTGGTAACTATATGAGTGGGACTTAAGTTCTCATTACTAACTTGTTTGGATTGACTTAAGGAATGTTTATTCTTTTTTGATTTGTTTTCTATTTATCAATTTCAGGTTTCTTGGTCACCATTATTGTAGTGGTTGATTTCTAGGATTTATCACTAGCTTGTTCCTTTTCCTTTCCCTAAACCACTTCATGACTTGTAATTTCCTTAGTGACATCCTTTAATGTTTCCTTTGTAGGGCTTATAATAACATCTAGTTTTTATGATGCTGTGACATTTACCTTCTCCTAAGGCTACACTTCTGTGAAAACAACCATTTATTCTGATGATTCCCCTATAATTCCTTGATCAATTGGCTTCATTTCAATTGTTGTCATTGTGAATCTAGTTTTTACCCTTTTAATTTCCATACTTGTTTCTTTAAGTGGTGATAGTAGCCACTTGCCCCTCCCTTAGTAACTGATTGGATTACCTTAGGCTCCCATTTTCCATGTTCTTCTAAGGTTTTTAGGAGCTGATATGGATGATATTATAAGTGTAGATGATCCTAAAATCTCCCTAAACTATTGCAACACTAAATATCATCTCGAGAGCTTTCCGTCCATATGAAGAACTTGAAAAATGGATCTTTTATGTGCAAGTTATGGTCTGGTGAATTTTTTGGTCAATAGGAAAAATTTGGGGACTACTCGTAGGTCTGTTGATGTGGACTAATCACATTGTGACATGTGGAAAAATTGGTATGAAGATAATTTTTTTTATGTTTTAGACGTCGGTATTTGACACTCGATTACGAAATGGTGGGGCCCACTATTTACTGACTAGGGTCCCTCAACCAGGTTTGACACATTATTTTTATGGAGGGGTGCCTTGGCCTTCGATTCATATTACCATTATAATGGCTCTGCATATATATGCAACTTTTTGTTTATACCTCTTGCATGTGGGATATTCTTGTAGCTTATTTAAATTGTAATGTAGGTTTGAATTGTGCATTGAATTGTATTACATTGGAACAACTTGGTCAAGCTAGGAACTACTCAACCCTTATTTTCATATATTTTTGTGGGGTGACCAACTCATCACCGAATAGATTAATATACAACAAAATCGACGAGTCAAACATTTGGGATTATCTATACACAACAAGCCACAATGAGCAAGTGACTTCACCAATTAACTAAACAACCAGTGGATTACAATGCTAATGCATTGGCATAGTCAACTACCATCTCACCACCCATGTGGCTATACAACTCGGGCCAACCATGGGCAGCTCACACAAACAATGACTCGGTCCAACAACACGACTCAATGGTCCAAGATGCCATGGGCCTCTACATGGAAGTTCCACACAACAAATTGACCAGCTACATATATGTGGTGAGAAAAGCAAGGCCAAAAAGTGGCCTAAACCATGAGTATTAAGCACGTGGATCCCAGATATAAACAAAAATCCCCTCCCCATGCAAACAATGTTGGATTTGTATCCCCAAAAAGTAAAACTGTCGGCGATGGAAAAGGGGAGATAGGGGGGATCGACCCTGTAACCTCTGGGTTTCAAAATAGGAAACTCGTCGGTGAGCCATATGGGCTCGGTGAGTTATAAAACTCGCCACTGGTATTAATTAAATATTTTTGTAGGGATTATGTAAGGAAAGATAAGGAGAAGTTTGTAGAAATATCAAAATTTGAAGCACCTAGGGTTCGTATCGGAATTTGGTGTAAAAAGGAAAAGTGTTAAAAATTTAAATACAAACACAACAATGTTAATATTTCTGTATGAGGTGCTATAGTCTTCTAGGTGTGGTTGTTTTTTAACACAATTGAATGGAGATCACACTGTGGAGATACTGTAGAGCCATGGATTGATTCGGGAAAACACTTCTGACATTTTGCAGAGTTTCAGAATTAGAATCAACTTTTTAAGCAAGTGACAATAATGTATTAGTAAATTTGGAAGGTAAAAATTTTACTTCAATTGTTAATCAATATATCGATTCATAATTAAGTGAATTTGGAGAAGTAGCCCATATGGGTGAACTCCGTTATCAATCTTTTGGATTTTATTTTAGTTTATTTTGCTGTTTTTGATCAGATAAAAATTTAGTATAAGGAATGAATGAATTTATTAAGCAAAGTAATTAAGTGCAAAAACTATATTTAGTTAAAATTTGAGAATCCATTATCCTCAACAGAAAAAGTGAATGCACAATCACTTTCAGATTAAAAATCAAATTGAATGCATTATGGAATTCAAACTGCTATCAGATTTTAATGGATTTGTAATATTTCCAATTAAATCACGGAAATTTGAGTTAAGAAGAAAAAATTGTCTTTTAAGAGACATTGGAAAAATTGGGGTTTCAAAACACCCAAAAGTGAATCCATAATTAGTTATTGATAAATTTAAATCAAATTTATTTCAGTATCCAAATTTTTTTAAAACAATACCCAAGGGGTAAGAAATGTTTTTGGATCAGGAGTTGACTATCCAAGAGAGTATTGTTAACCTCCTTTTATTTTTCTAAGATTTGCATTAAGTTAGCAGGGTCTAGTGTGTGTGTTTCCTTTTCTTTCCCAACCTTAACCACCTTATTTTTTGGAGTGGTTCGTTCTTGGACTGGTGCTATAGTAGGGTTTTTTTACCTTGGATGACGAGATTGGATCACCAAATTTGACTTGCGACTTTGCTACTTCATGTGCCAATGTTGTAATAAGAGTCTTTTGAACCTAATCAAATGGGACTGGATCAATGACCTCTAGTTCTTTACTTTTTTTTCTTATGCCCTTTCATGGTGGGGATGCCTTTAGCCTCTGAGGTCTTAATGTCTCTTTCTAAAGGATATACAACTCTGGCCCTTTTAGTTATCTCAAAACACTTAAGACCAAACTTCTCCTTCTCTTCAGTACTTTGTACCCTGAGTTATGGGTCAATATCAGTTAGGGCTTCCCTCTTCCTTTTTCCTATGCTTGATGATCTTGGTAAAGTTACAACTAGAGTTTTAGGCCTTGATGCACCTACCCCCTTGACTTGCAATGTGACTGCCTTGGTAACGGGGGCATCTTTCATGGTATTCATCAAGATTTATTTATCTTTTTGGGTTAGGAGGGACATGGAGGTTCTTGTTTTATGCATGGTTGCAGTCCATTCCTCTATGATCCCATTGGCTGGATTTTTGGAAGGAAGCTATGGTGATTTCTCTTCCAATGGATCTATTTGGTCTACTCCCTCCTTCAAAAGAGGAATATATTCCTGTAGAATTCTTGTTTACCTATATTATTACAACACCTTAGTAATTTGAAATGATAAATCAAAACCTTTTGTTGTCAACCAAGAAAATTTCCTTCTTATCACATGTGCTATTCTAGTATGCAACCTTGTTGCTTCATTATCATTCCAGTCAAGTGGTACAATTGGTTGTGATTCCAAATTCATTTCAGTATAGTATGGATTAACTATTTATTTATCATTAACTAAGCCTTGAGGCATGTGGAATTTTTTTTCCCTCTTAATTTCCTAGGCACGCTAGCACTTCATCCAGAGAGATCTGAACGCTCACCCGGAGCGTGCAAAGATACCAGGTCCCAATTTTATACTATCTTGTCAATATGTTAGCATGTATGTTCCATATTCACCATGAATCAAAGTGTATATTCCATCATAATGTAAATTCATGAGCTCAAAATGAGATCACATTTATAATAAGCAAACATACTAGATCAGATAAGAATCAAGATCATATTTACCCTACAAGTACCATGAATAGAGACATCAACAACCAACATCCATTAGAAATGATCCACTATGTTAACTCATCACAAAAAATATCTGAATACATCACAATACTCTCATAGAGTCATACACACAAATTCATACCAACAACATAACTATATTACAACTCAAAACATGGTGGTATATCAAACAATGGAATAATACCACATACTTATAGGGGTGGGGAATTTCCCTTCACTGCCCATGCATTCTCAAAATAGGCTGCATGCTCAGAATAACCATGTGCCAACAACTGCATGATCTTACATGGTGGATAATAATATATTAATCTATAATTAACATCCATTTAAATACTATTATTATCATAAACTATACATGTCTCTTGGTATTCCACATTCCCAAAATAGCTCTTGCTTCACTGAGAAGTCTTCATGTTTTTATCTTTCCTTGAACTATCACTCCAACTGCTTTTCCTATTTTTAGCATGTCCTATGCAAAATCAGGGCTAAGTCATGAGTGCTCTCTTCTTAGGTGCAAAACCTCTGGTGCACAAATTTACTAACTCTTCACATGCTCAAGCACCCCCTTCTTGCATTCCCTGTTACACGTGCCTCTAATACTTAGTCATTTTTCTATCCAGCCCAACATTACCCCACACTAAATACATTGCCACCCTTAGCAATGGGGTTCCTTCAACTTATCTCTCCAAAAAGAAGAATAAATAATGAATTAATGAATAAAGAATGAAATAATGAAAGAATATTTTAATGACTACGCTTATTCTTAATTGGTAGCAGAAGCTCAGGGTACTCTTCTTTGATGTCAGACTTCTAACTCATTCCATTCACCTAGCCCTTCTTCACCTTATCAGGGACATCTCCAAGCACTACCTTCATTTCTTCCAAGGTCATATTCTTCTCCCTTGTGTTTCAATTCCCTTACTACACTCCAGCTAACCTTGAAACCATGCCATCCATTACATCCATTCTTCTAGCGACTATTAGCATCCCTAACTCTTTTATTCTGTCATCATGAGGGTCATCCCTAGTTGCTTTAAGTGTGTCACACTTCTCTTCCTAATAGCCAACCTCTCCTCCCTTCCTAAAGTGTCAATTCTTATTGGCTGCAAGGACTGTCATTATCCTTCTTGTAATGTCCTTGTTCTAAGGATATTCATTTGGATCCTCACATATCCTCAGCACCCATTTTATTTCTTTAATTCATCCTTCAATGTTTGGAGTATGGCAGTCATACTCAACTATCCGATGCGTGCAATCTACTTCTTGGTTCTCCTCTCCCTCTTGGCTTCAATAGTTTCCTTTTCTCTTATGAGTGGTCATCTCTTTTACATTTCTCAAGTAAGATCCCTCTTCCAACAACAAATACCTAAGGAAAGTGCAAGGAAGTGGGGGAAAGGTGTTTGATACCTGTTTCCCATCAATACTCTAGATGTGACATTAAAATTTCTTCTCCAATTTCTCAGCAAAATACAAAATTTTTCCTTTCCTCCTCCTTTATCCTTCTTGCGCACCTATGTCAATTAGAATGGTGTTCCTCCTTAGTTCTTCTTATCTCCCAAGTAATGACCTCAGCGTGAAGCACTTTATCAACATTTCTTGTGTGCTAACCTCTTCTGCCATCTTAGTTAAGGAATTACTTTCTTGCTCATCAGATGAATTTTATGGGATTCACAGTCATGAGTGTATTTCATGTCCCCTCTTCTTCATTTTCCTTCAGACGCATGATTTTTCCTTCACATAAAATTATGGCTCATCTATGTGGGTATTCATATTCCAAGATAGTTGTTTGAATGTGCGCATATTTGCACTCTTACGGGTCCATCAACTCCCATCCATAAATGTTTTCTCAGGCAAGAGTGCTCTAGAACCATGGTGCAAATTATTTCATGGAGGGGTCATTGAAATACCCTAAATAGTGTCATACTTCCCATCTATCTCTCTAGACTAGACATTCTCATTAGGAATATACATTGTGTTGCATCCATGAACATGACCTCCACCCATTACACCCCCATGTTACCTTAGTCGGATCACATGATGGTTCAACTTATTCTTTCCTTTCTCCATCTATTGCATCTGTGGGGCCTTGAATTTCTCAATTTCACCATGTACCACTATTTCTTACAAAGTTGTCTTCTTCCCTCATCTCCTCATCTCCTTATACATTACTCTTGACATCTCCCCCACAGTGTGCGATGTATCTTCTAAAACCACTTCTTCATATCATCTTTCTGGGCACATACTTACACCTCTTCTTTCATATTTGTTTGAGGGAATGTTGGCTTGCACCAGTGATATCCTTAGATACCTCCTAAAGGCTGTGAAGATACTATGATTCATGCACCATAGTCTCCCTTGGTGACCTTATCATCAGCTCTGATGTCCCATCACCCTCATTAGGATTCTTGCACCACCTTAAATAATCTCTTCTTTACCATGAGGGGTCTTCTAGCACAATACTTATGTCTAACATTTGGTTGTTTTCTTCTCCGCATTGGAGGTGCCAATCCTTCCTCTTCCTAATCCTCCCCAAGTTCCTCTTCTTCCACTTCAAGAGGTGTGGGCTCAAGCTCCTATCTCGTACCTATACCATCTATTTTCCTTTAGGAAATTCCATGGGAGCTTAAATTCATTTAGCAATATACTTTCCATCCAATACCTTGGCCTTAAGGTAAACATATAGTGCTTACACGGGATCCATCTTCCCTAATCACCTAAATTCAGGAGTTGATCATCAATATTATCAAAGAATCCATTGTTTCCACATATGCCTCACTTATTGGGGTAGACATATGTTTTTCCAAAGAGTGTGAATATCTGCATCTACCTTTTCCACATCAAAACCTGTAACTTATGTGCATTATGAGAACCTGGTTGATAGAGCCCTTAAAAGTAACGTGATGGTAAAGGCAATAGGGTAACTTACACCAAGACCCCATTTCTCCCAGTCTTCATATCTAAACCTGCCCAACATAATAGTGTTGGTTAGGCTAAAAACTTGGCTTCCCCTTCAAATACTGGAGGGAAACTCCCATAGGATGTGTCATTTGTCCTTAAAATGCATCATGCACAACCTTATGTACCATTTATCTAGTCGTATGCTTATCCATGCAAATAGTCAACTTGTCAAGTGATACTTCACAAATTTCTCCGCCAATGACTTGTTCTCCATTGGGTACACCCACATCTTTATCCTTTGGGCCGTCGGGCACACCAATTCAGAAGAAAATACTCGAAAGGAGAATGACACCCTAAGTAATCTTTCTCCTTTGTTTTCTGAATGTGCCTTCAGCTCCATGATACGATGCAATGTATTATACGATATTGTACAGGTTTTGTTTTCCATCTTTGCATGATATGTAACCACTTCTTATTTACTTCCTTCCCCATCTCTAAGGCACCTAGCTTGAACTTGGTCAATAGGTGTGTAACAATATTGACAACGAGATGTGTTATCTCAGTAATGGGATATGTTTTTGACATTAAAATTTTAGCCCCCATCTCTTTAAATTAGTAACCTTTCCTATAATCCATTATCATCAGTCAAGGTCACTGAAAATTTCTAATACCTAGAGTCACATAATCCGGTCACCTTCCCAATAAAATTTATTGTAATTCTCATCCTTCTACCCAGTAAAATAGAAGTATTCCTCGTGGACTTGGACATAATCCATTGGTACAATCCCTCTGAATTTCTGAAGAAGGGAAACTCATACAATTGCATCAATCACTAACACTCTCCAAGAACTTGTAAATCATGTTCATCATATACCCTTTTCCCATCTTTCATATCCTCCCATTAGTCTTCAATATGGTGTCATCCTTTATATCCTTGAGGGTTTTCTTAGTGTGGTGATTGATCATCTTCACTTTATCTTGTACATTTGATTCAATTGATATTCCACGACCTTCCCCATGAATTCCTCCAGTTTTTCTCGGTGAACCATTATAAAAATGGTGCTCCTCTGTCACATGTTTCCTGTCCCTCAGCCTCAACCTTCTCCTTTGTGTCATTATCTTTTCCCCAATTGATGATATGCTTGGGGGCAAACTTTATATATCTTACCACACTTTACTCTTATGCTTTCCTGTGGTATCCTTCATTACTTTGACTCCACCCTCTATGCCTTATCTACAAATTTATCTTCTCTAAACCCTCACTCTATGAAATTTTCCTTCCACACATGCACCCCCACTAGCTCAAAAACTCTTCCAATGGAGCTCTTGGTTTGGCGTGTCCTAATATCACCTTGGTTTTCTGCTTTAATTAATTTCTCACACACTTTTCACTTCGTCACACTTTTTTTTGCACTTATTAACTCAAAAACTCAAAATATGAAAGGTAAAAATAACATCACAAGCACCTCTTTTATAGATTCATCCTTTTTCTATGCCATTAATTACTCCTCACCTACCATGTTATGCAGCATTAATTCCACTCTTTCACTATTCTTTTCTTTGTGTCGTACTCTTTTGTGCCCAAGTAGTTGTAACCTTGCTCACACACACCCAATACTTCTCAGCCACAGACCTCCTTCTTGTGTGTCTTCCCTATGCTAAATTACATCACGTTACATCTGCAGCATTCATTCTTTTACATGTGGTATTTTATATGAGAAAATTTCGTTAAGTACCTTCAATCAGAGTAGTTGGAACCTTCTTCATGTATTCACCAATCTATATATGAATCATAGCACCAATTAATATCTTTCCAATCCACCCCATACTGAAAATTATGTGTGGTTCTCTGTGCATGAACCCAATAGATAACAATCAACTCCAAGCACGTAAGCACACTTATTACAAACAAATACTAAACCAAATTGAAAAATCAAAGCAACGATGAAAGGAAACACATTGAAGGAAAAATGCATTAAAGGGAAATCTAATCTAAGTGGTAACACTACCTTATTACAAGACACCAAGAATCCTTATTTATAGTAGGGATTCAGCCTGATCCCATTGAAGTAACTCAGAAACATAAGTGCCATCTAATGCCTGCAATTGAACAATTACCCCAAATCAAGTATCTTCATTACTACAAAATGGTCCCAACTAATGAAATTTCAATTTTCTTAGGTGGCACGTAAACTTTGAATCATACAAGAAGAACCATATTTCTAACCTAAAATGTCACAGTCCTGATATGTTCCTATCATACTAGGCCTTGTTGTCTCACTTTTTCTATATTTCTGGCTCCATTGAGCAATAGTGCACCACTCGTCCTAACTGCATCAGTTTATCTATGTGATCATCCACAACTTGTTCATCATCTAATCCACATGCACATGCAATATGCAAGGATGGATAACATGAATTCAATAGGTAGATACAACCTCTCCATGCAAACACTAATTGAAAGGGTGTGGCCTTATTCAACTGCTTGTAGATGGTCATATATCCTAAAGGACAACATATAATTTATCATCCCAGTATTTCCTTCAAACATCAAACATTTTTTTTTAGTGAGTGTCCCATAATATTATTAAAAGATTCAACAGATGTCATTGACCTTGTGGCTCATAAGGATGTAGTCTTATGGTGTGCCACCATAAAATTTGTCAATAAGAATCCTAATGGTCTTCATTTAAGAAATGAGTACCCCTATCACTAGTTAGAATCAATGGACATCCATACTTGCTAATAATGTTCTCCCATAAAAATCTTGATGTTGTAGCACCCGTGTAATACTTTGTAGGTGTTGCTTCTTCCCACCATGTTATATAATCTAAATATGTTATAATATAAAGTGTTCCAGTCCTACCACACGAGTGGGGAAATAAGACCTACAGAGTCAATAGCCTATTTCTCAAAAGGTTCAACACTTGCAATAGACCTCAAAGGCATCTCATCTCTGGCTCTTTAGGCTTCCCAAGGCATTGACAATGATCACATGCTTAGACATATTCTTGTTGGTGTAGGTGGTATTTTTCATCACTTATTTAGTGTTATTCCACCTCACTAGGTGAGTCATCTCACTTAGGTGGACATGGATCTAGGTGTCATCTTAGTTATGATAGATTCTCTCATAGAATATGTCATATATGTAAGTGTGTCATAAGAGTTACATTCCCATTTTGGGAAAGTGACTCCTCTTCTCCATTATGGAGGAATATTCTCTTACATGGGAGTTACACATTCACTCCCCTATATGTACTCACCTCCTTTGATCTATGATAAGTCTAAGCCAAGCCAAGAAATTCCATTCTACTCCATTTTTTAATCTTGAGCTCTCATATGCATGCACATTGCTTTACAAAGCTTTCTTGCTTTAATCTCGCAACTCCTACACTTTGGTGAAGTGTAACTATTCGATGCATGTGAATTCCTTCCAGGTCTTTGTCCTTCACTCCTTCATGGTATCAGAGCAGGGGGACCGGAAACATATTGCTCACCATCGTTGCTCCATCGTGCAGTTGCTTGTGATAAGCTCTCACTTTTGCATGTGCTCTACTTGCATATTTTGGCTCAAGATTCTAGTGGTGGGTTGCTTGTATGTTGTTGGTTATGCAGTTGTGGTTTCATTCATTGTGTGTAGGTTTAAAAGTGTAGTTCAGGTTTTGTTTCGGGATTTTCTTATATGTGGTAGCTCCTCGTACATTCAGTATTGTTTGTGATCTTGAGCGGTCCTTTACATTGAACGTTGGCTCGTGCATTGGCGTATTGCATTTTTCGTTGTTGAACAAGTCTTTGCATTTCGTGACTTAAGCTTGTGGTCTGTCTTCCTAAATCCACTTTGCAGCTCCTGAGTTTCTTGACCTCGTGCTATGTCACTATGCATTCAATGGAATTTGATGCACTCAACTTATTTTGTGGTTCCTATGCATTGGATAACCATCTTCATGGCCTTCTCTTCTCTATGGATGCTTCTTTGACTTGGACTCAATTCTGCAGCTTGGGATTTTTGTTGTGTACTATGTTTGCATGGTCCCAACATTGTTGTTTGAGATGCTCCACTGGTGTGGTTTCTTTGATACATGGTTGCTCTATACCACCACAGATGGTTCTAATGTGTGTTCTTTGGCATTGTTCATTGATCTCATTGGTGTTATCTCTGTCACACTTAGAGCCAAGTAGCTTTGGTATCTTTCCATTCGAGACACACGAGTTACTTGCCCATTTGTTGTCTAGGCTAAGTGTGACTCTATTTGTTATGACCTTGGTTGTATCTACAACTAGTTCAACTCCTATGAGCAGCCAATGGTGCATTCGGTTTGGCAACTCATGCTCAGAACCCTCTACAGTGCGTTGTTACTCTCTGCGTAAATCAACTTTGGTTCAACCTGCTCTGGTACTTGACATCTTTAGCAAAGGTTTACAAACACAACATGGGCTCGCTCATCATTACCATGGATAGATCTAGCTCCTGACTCAGATCCTTTCCACTCCATGATTTGTGTCCCAGACTTGTCTATGTGTACGCTTCTTGTGGGATCAACTTCCAGACCTGGAAACTACAGCGGATTCCACCTCATGGCAAAGATCTCGGCTCAGTCAACCACTTCCCAGCTTAAGAGCAGGAGTTAGGATTTGGTGTCACCACATGACTTGACACAACTAGCTGGGCCCCTTTTCCTTTTAGACATTGTTTGGAAGGTTAAAACAATCCTTCTTTTTTAATGTTTTGAGGAAAAACATTCATTTATGGAATTGTAATAATTTTTAGGCTCTAATTTTCTTGTAATTAATGTCCTTCATTCGTGTGTTGAAGACAAAGGGCGAGGTCCGAGGTTGGTAAGAGGATAATCCCCCCTCGCAAGAAAAAAAAAACCCTACCTAAAATTTGATGCCATTTCCAACGAGTACCCACACGACACCCTTTGCACTCATTTCAGGCACTTTTTTAATCCAGTTTGCAAAGTTCATTGGCATTTTTCATCAGTTGCAGGGAATTCATTTTTTTGCTATAACTTTTGACTCGTTGCTCTTTTTTTAGCGCTTCTTTAGTCAAAATTGCATGATTTTTCACATATTACGTGATGACATTATCATTTTTTGCAAATGCACTACTTTATAAAGTGCCACATTCTAGGGGGATTCACTAGTACTCTTGGGTTTTTACATGCAGATGCATTATCAATCGAGTTTGACGTCTTGCTTTTGTGCATCTTGCATCCTTGCTTACGCATCATGGAGAGTGCTCTTTCTAGACTTGAGCATCATAGGATCACTTTACAACTTCCACCACTTCTCACTGAGAGACAGAATTATTTAGCATGGTGTGCTTCCATGGAACGCTACTTTGCCTATGAGGGTCTTTCACCCTTCTTACTTGGGCCAGTTCCTACACCCACTGATCATTGTCATTTGGAGGACTTCCTTGACACTTACGACCATTTTTTTGGTCACTTGATGATGCATGTCTCTATATCTCTCTTGTTTCACGTGGCAGACTTAGATCCTCCCCACTGTGTCTAGAGCATTCTTCAGTCCCTCTATGGAGACCCTTCACATATTGCCGCCATTGTTGCTGCTATTGATTTAGTTGTGTCATTTATTTCTTCATGTGATGAAAGTTCCACTGACATAGACTCACTTGGTTCTACTTCTGATGACAAGGATTGTGCACCTAGTTCTGATGTTGAGAGTACTACAGAGGACTCTTCTCCTCCTTCTCTCACTATTCCAGAGAGTGTTGACACATCCCACATCTCATCAGATATCAATCAGTCTCCTATTCAGTCTCATACAGTCATCACACCTGCCTCTTTTCCACCTTCAGTGTGTGAGGCCCCTTTCACTCCTCTACCTTCATTGGATGACTCATACCTATCTGACATCGCTCTTCTATTTGTTGAGCCCCCTCATTGGGACGAGTATCTGCCTAACCTTAGTCATCTTTTCGCAGAGTACACTTGTGATGTACTATAGGTTCCTCATCCATCTACAGGTATTTTAGAGGAGTTCATCATCTTCGTTGTTGGGAGTTCCCCTTTCAGGACTCTTACCACTTCCACTTTTCCTGGAGACCTTCATTGATCCACCCTTGCTTGTGGATCCATTTTTTGTTGTGGGGGATGTTTTGTTTCCTTCACATCATATTGGACATCCTTTCTACAGGTGTTCAACCTTCTTCACTCTGACAGTTCTACATATGTGGCATTCATTACCTTCCGTTACTTGGCACTCATTTGCTAGACCTATGTCATAATTCCGTGGACCAAACTCAAAGTTCTTCATGTTACTGCCTTCACTTTCCTTCATGGAATGGGAAAACTTCCAGCACGTCATTTATGTCCTTCCTAAGGGAAGGCACATAGTTCGGTGTGGGTGGCTCTTCTTCAGTCTAAAGGCAGAGGATCTCATCATCGACATTCTTCTGGGAGACTTCCTAGAGCTGCAGAGTTCAGATCTGTCCATGGCATCTTCTGCATTCCTCTCGTCTCCCTCTTCTTCTCTCTTCTTCTTCTTTCCGAGAGATTACCTCTTTGTACATGGGTACCTTTACAGGCTCATCTATGGCCGGGACCCATCTTTGGCATCTTTCTTAGATTAGAGAGTGGACTTTTCTCTCTTTTGGGGGGGAGTTTTTTCCCACTGGGTTTTCTCCTTTTACTCCACTTTTCGAGAGTTTCTTGTACATGGGTACCTCATCAGGCTTTGTGCCGGGACCCATTTCTCATTTCTAACTTTCCGCCTCATCCTAAGTTATGATGAAGGGGAGGTGTTGGTGTAGGTGGTATTTTTCTTCACTTATTTAGTGTTATTCCACCTCACCAGATGATTCATCTCACTTAGGTGGACATGGATCTAGGTCTCATCTTAGTTATGATAGATTATCTTACATGGTGTTTCTAATAAGTAATTTCTGAACTTGTGCAGTGCATATATCATGGAAAAGGCCTCACACTCAGTAGTTATATAATTATGTTCCGTAGATGTCAAATTGTTTCTTATAAAAAAAATAGGGTGGTCTACAATTCCTTATCCTAGTTACGCCAACACTGCTCCAATATCCATTCTAGAAGCATCAATGTGAACATGAAAGGGATTATCCCAAGAAGGAAAGATAAAAATAGGTGCAATAGTCCACTTCTCCTTTAGAGTTTCAAATTTCTGCTGTTTCATGTCACCCTAATAGTTTTTTTCTTTACTTTCAACAATTCCTTGAAAGGTACAAAAATTCTTGCATATCCTTTACTAAACTTCCTGTAATATCCTGTATGTCCAAGAAATTTGTGCACTTCATTTTTACTATTAATTTCTTCTAAACCCTTGATCATTGCTATCTTGGCTGGATCTACCAACAAACCTTCTTTACAAATAATATGATCAAGTAAAGTGCCAAAAGGTGTTACAAAAATACACTTCTTAATATTTAGAGAGATGCTCAACTACTCGCACCTCTCAAACATCAGCCTTAATTTTTCACAATTATCCTTAACTAAGCCATAGACTGTCTAGTCATCCAGATATACCTATAAAAACTTATGAATGAAGTCTTGAAAATCCTATATAACAATGCGTGAGAATACAACTGGTTCATTATTCAATCCAAAGGGCATCACTATGGATTCAAAACTTCCCCACTCAGTGGTGAAAGTTAACTTTTATTGATCTTCCTTCGCTGTGCACACTTGATGATAACATTAAAACCAATTAGTAAAAGAGTAGATCTTGTGCCCTGCAACCCCCTCAAGGATGTCTTCTGTGAATGGGGTGGGAAAAGGATCAATGACACATGAAACATTTAACTCTCTGTAGTCCACACATATCCTTATCCTCCCATCCTTTTTAATACTAATGACCATGGGACTAACCCATTCTTAATCCTTAATGGGCTCAATTATACTAGATTTGAGCATGTTAAAAATTAATTCATTTACCTTGCGGAACCAAAATGCAGCCTTTGTTTCCCCCCTCAATTTCTTAGGCATGATGAAACTTCATCCAGAGAGATCTGAATGCTAACCTAAAGTGTGTGAAGCTACCAGGTCCCCCTCTTTTATACCGTCTTTTCAAGATGATAACATGCATGTTGATATATTCCATAACTAAATCAAGTAATTAAATGTAAAGCATAACAATAATCATATCACAATCCTAGTGCATAATGGATCAGATAAGGATCAAGATTAATTTTACCATATAAGTACCATGAATAGAGACATCAATAACCAATATCCATCCACAACGATCCGTTATATCAACTCATCACAAAATAGTAGCTGAATACATCCCAATACCCATCATAAATTCATGCATGCAAATTCATACCAAAAACAAAACTCTATTACAACTCATAACTGTATCAAACAAGGAAGAATACTGCATACTTATAGGGTGGGGACTTTCCCTTCACCACCCATGCATTCTCAAAATAGGTTATATGCTTATAATATCCATGCACCAATAGGCGCATGATTTTACAAAAAAGGATAATAATAGATTAATCCCTAATTAAGCTCTATCTTAATCCTATTATTAACACAAACTATGCATGCCTCTTGGCCTTCCACTTGTTCCCAAAATAACTCTTCCTTCACTGAGAAGTATTCTTATTCTCATATTTTCTTGATTTGCACCCCATCCTATTTTTATCCCGTGCCTTGCAAAAAAGGCTAAGTCCCAAACTTGTCTTTCTTGATGCGCCCCTATTGACTACCACATGCATACACATACACACCTTGTTTTCATGCCCTCTAATACTTAGGAAATTTCTCCAGCCTAAAAAGGAACAACTATAATCTTATAATCAATAACTTGTTGTAAAGTAATTATGGAATAATATATTAATTTTACCTCTTCCTCATCCCTAAAATCCATCTAAAAATATTCATAATGGGCCTCATGTTCATATGATCACCCTAGTACTGAGATCACTACCCATATAATATCATAGTTTGGCCTGGGTTGAAACTTTTCCATTTTTAATCTGTCCATCTCCTCTCCCAAAATACTAGATTTTATGACAGTTGTGTAACAATATCTCCCTATTGAGATGGGGAATTTGATGTTGGTCTTGTGCTTTCTTGATATCAACTTAGGCACTTCTACTACTTACCTTAGAGTTCTAAAAATGACCACTTATCATCTAGGTATCTGGGAAACATGAGAGGTTCTCCCTCGAAACCACTTACCATTATGTAAGTAAAGAACCTAAATTAGATAAATTATCATCCATACTCATTTATTTCCTTCTTAGAAGTTGTAGATATCCTATATTGCTCCCACTCTGGCCTAAAGAGGCATATAATTGGTGCAAAGAAAGAATCATTTATCTTTCTAAAATTTCCCCTCCAATTCTCTAAATTTAGCTAAGGGTATACATCATTTACCTTATATGTGGTGAAATAATTCATCCTTGGGATACTAGGGAGGTATTTGTGACATGCAATGTTGTAAATAAGATATGACATCATATATAAATCACACCTGATAGTAGTTCCCTCTCTGATTTGTACCGCCATCTCAATGAGTTGATTATGGATGGATGTAGCTATGAATGTGACCTAAAAAAACTTTGAAGTGCTATTCAAGATGATCTTAATGTAACTAAAAAATTCATTCCTAGAAATCATAAGATAGTCTTAAATCTGCAATCCTTCTTAGCAAGGTAATGATGTCCTCAAATTCTTCCTAAAAGTGTGATCTAGTTAACTTCTTTGGGACCCTAGAAGAAGAGCCTCTATTTTTTATAAACCATTAAGTGTTCAATGTTTTGGAATATTCATCATGTTTGGCATCCCATAGACCTTGTGCCTTATGTATTTCAATTCTTACTAGCCTCTCAACCTGGGGAAATCCCAATATTATTGAAAATGCCTCAAGTGTCAACGAGAGGACCATAGTACCAATTCCATCTAATACCTCCCTAGCTTTTGGGTTATAGTTTTTAGTAAAAACCCACACTAATTTCAGGTAATGTATGGAGGGTGGAAAAGAGACAGCTAAAAAAATACCATTGACATTGATTGCTGCCATGTTATCACTCTTATCCATAGCGCACTATATTTGCAAAAACTCCTCCAGGTTTGTGTTCCCTAGGTTAGTATCTATCACCTCATCCAAATTACTTGTGATATGTGAAGTAACATGGGTTCAAGTTGTCTTTATCTTCATTTTTATTAGTAAACTATTTGTAATTTCTTATCCAGGCAACATGGGGCTCACATGAATAACTAGGTGTAGGATAATAAATATAAACTATATGAACTTCTTGAAAACCCTTTTATGCAAACGAAAAAAGTAAATTTTTTCGTTTCAAGGGGAATTATCCATATTTACAAGTTTCTTCAATACACCAGTCGCACATGCATTCTAATCACTTAAATTTTCTCAAACATCGATTTCTACAATCAACTCCCTCAATTCTGCAATTCAAATTTGAAGCTTTAGGGATCTAGAATGCTCGAGTTCATCATAAGAAGGTAAGAATGTGAAATACTTAGTAAAATTTTAAACCTGTAATTCCTTCATTTGAGCATCATTTATGTCAGAAGCCATAAATACATTATATTCAACCTCAACCGTTGATCTTCACTTTTTATCATTTGAATGAGAACCGTCCATGTGTCCCCTTTGGTGAGGATTAGAGCTCATGCCATATTTTTCACTTGTGCATTTAATTGAAAGAATGTAAAACTACAACGTTGACCAATGTGATCGATATCCAACTGTTTTAACACTATGAAAAGTGTCCCTTATCGGGCCCTATGGGTTTGACTACAGTTTGCAGTTTTGCATGAAGTGTAAGATTATAAAGTGTAAGTGCTTATGAGATTCCCAATACCACCCCACATTGTCTTGATGGCATGTTTCCTTTTCAAGGTGCGTGGCTTTGAGTGCATTTTACATTTTTACATATGAGTTTGCACATTGTAAAACTACAACTTTGTAAAGTGGCCCCGATCCTTATTTAGAATATTCCATGGTATATCCCTTTGTTGGGGCTCAGGGATATGTTTTCATGTTGAATTCTAATACAAAAGTGAAAATATACTTGAAATTTCTACTAATCCAAAGCCTCCCATAGAATCCCACGTCATTGGGTGGAGAGAAATAAATTAAATTTTGCATATACGAACATAACACAAAGTTTTGAGAAGGAAAGAAACTTTTTTTAAATGTATATGCATCCATAATCAATTCATTTGAGTTTCAGGTCCATTTATTTCATACCAGATGGATCATTATTATTTCACAGATAGTGTAAAATTTACATAAAAATTTAATGTATAAATATCATTATTACTTTTACTTGACACGGGATCGTTTTGAGTTGGAGAAATTAGTTCTAAGGAGAATCTTCTAGGATCAGAAACCTATGTAAAGAAAAGTTTAGTGAGCATGAGGAAAAATACAGGAGGATTCATTTTAGTTCAAGGTGTAGGATCAAAATGAGCACCAAAAAAATCCAAGAGGATAAGACAAAGATCCAAGAGAAAATCTAAAATGGGGTCAAGAGGAAATCCAAGAGGGTTTGAAATGGAATATGCATGCTCTTTTATAGAGGCTGAGTAGTGGTATGAGAGTAGTTACAGCTGGTTGAATGAACATACTAAAAATAATAGTTGAGGGAATTGAACAATTCAGATGAATTTATTCCCATGAGGGGTAGTAAATAAATTTAGTTGCAGAAGTTGCATCCGGAAAGGAAGCTGTGTGTGTAATTTAATTTTCCCCACCTTTTCTATGATTATAAAAGTGTAGTGATTGGAGTGGTGAAGTGGAATCCAAGTGGGGTCCAAAGGGAACCTAAGTAGCATTTGACTAAGAAAATAAATGTTTTTTCTAATCAGGTAACTAATTTAATTAGTTATAATGTGTACGATAACTAATTGATCATTTATTTAATAAATAATAATTAAGCTAGCTAAAGTGAGTTAAATATTAATTTAATTAATGCTAACAAGGTGCAATGTGCATGACTAATCAATTTAATCAATCGATCATAAAGGGATGAATAACAAGATGTACTGGGAATGAGTGTGTGATTTTTGGTTGTCTACACTAGATAATAATACAAATCTCTTATTTTATTGTTGAGAATCAAAATTAATATTGATTCTTCCTTATTTTAAAAATAATTAAAAAATTGTGGAATATATACTTTTAGAATGATTTTCAAAAATAGATAGTAATGCATCTCTAACCATCCTTGGAGTTAAAAAAAACTCTAAAACCATTATACTCATTTCCATAGCTATGGTATCCATCTCCAGAGCTTTAATATCCATCCCTAGAGTTCTAGTATTCATCTCTAGAGCTGATATGAACATCTCTAGAGTCAATGAAGGCATATTTGGAGCTACTAAAGACATCTCCATAGTTGATGAAGAAATCTCCAAAGCTAGTTCAAAGGAATTTCCAAAGCTACCTAAAATGGCCATAAATTTTGCATATGAACTCAGATCAACATGGTTATTATTTTTAACTTGCTTAATTTTTTGAGAGGAATTCAAATGTCAATTAAATTGGGTTTGGGAATATTATTGATAACTAATTTTCACTTTTCTTGAAAATGTAATAAAGAGCCACTCATATAACTGTTGTATATTTCAAGAGTTGGTGTAGTGCTGAAATAAAAATCACCAAAGATGATATGAGAGGTGGTGGAGATCCTCTAAGGCTGGGCTTAGCACTTAAAATTCTTTATTTGATAATTGTAGAAAAGTATGTCTTTTTCATAGTAATCATTAGAAATAACTAACCAAAAAATAAAAATGAATTCTAAAGAAATAACCATGATATATACGCTCTATTTTATTTGAAATAAACCATAAGTTTATAAATTACACTTAAATATACTTACATGTAATTTATGCAAGGGAAAAATGCCATATTTCATATATAATGGGCCATGTTTGGGGCTCATCAGAAATATGCTTCTTTGTAATTATAGTCAATAAATCACACACTTTCTACTTACATCCGCACCTCTACGTATGTCATTATATGCATGATTCCTAAAGTGAGAAGACTAGACATTAACACCACTTGTTTTACTCTTTCATTTCTTTTATCTTTCCATACTCTTATTATTTTATTTTCTAGAACAATCACTTTACTTATGGACACTAGATGACATGTGACCCAACTTTTTATTAGCCATTATATCTTCTAAGAATCCTAGACATTGTTTCCCATTAGGGAAAAGAGAGCCTAGGTGATACATTCCCCTTTGGATGATTCTATCCCTTTCCCTCCTTTTCTTGATTTTGAATTACCAGATCATTTGATAGCTTTTCTAGAATATCTTTTTCACCTTGGGTGGGGTTTTTAGTTGTTAATGATGAAATTAAAACAAAGGAATCATATATATACATGAATTACTCACCATTATTAGGGGCTGAAAAATTGGGAGATAATACTTACTATGTACTACTTGGGAAAGGAGAAAAATTTAAAGACTACATTTGGGTTGTATTATTCACTGCATAGGAGGGCTTGTTCTGAATTCTAGCTCACACATTTGTCTTAGAGGAAAAATAGTTTTAGCCCATTATCTTGGTGTGACTGGCACAAGGAAATAACTTTACAGGACATGATTCAAATCACACACTCACAAGAACTACATATATTTTGGAATGTAGTACAACGCTCAATGACTATCACATTAGGGTGACCACTAAGGTCAGTCTAACTCAAACATATGCATTATGTGTTTCATTTAATGTTTTATTGAGCTTTGTGCATGTAAAAAGTGTTTGTTTTGTAAGAATAAGTAGAATCAATTTCAGACCCTAAAATGACTAGAAGCGAAGCTTCTACCAGGAAACTAACACTCAAGTCAGACACTAGTTCCCAGGGAAGTCTTCTCCTCATGTGGGTGCTTCTTTTTGAAGAAGTGTCAGATCCCATTTTCTCAGCCAGAGCCTACATAGTCCAAATCTAGGTTGTTCCATTCAATTTCTAGTCCAAAATCATCCTAGATCTCCCGATACAAGATAAGTCACTCTTATCCTATCTTACATAGTTACTTATTTATTACATGCATATATGTTGTTTGCTACTGTTATATTCCTTTGATCTCAGTCTTTTGATATAAGATTTAAGATTTTATTAAATCATTTGGTGAAATTGATCCTAACATGCATATTCTCAAATATTTGTATCTTTCTATCATGGGGAACACCTCTTATGATTTTACCATCAAACATCTTAATGACCTCAATACATACCTTGTTGATCATCTTGAAAAATATTTCTATCTTTATCTTTGTTTCTCATGAAGAATTCCAATAGATCTCTACGTATAATCATTAGTTATTGGGATAGATCCAAGATAGATTAGGTAATAGCTTCATGAGAGAATCTTAGGACACAATTAGGGGTGGACATAACCCGCATTACAGTAGATTGTGATGGTCTTTACCACATAACTAAGACAAATGGAGTTGGTGATCTAGTATATGACTTTATAGCTGCTTAAGGTGAGGTATATCATTACAAGGCTCTATATCATGTGGCCATTCTAGAGGGACAAAGGGCATCCCATTATATCCATATTATAGGCAACATGTTTAGATCAAGATCACATAGGCAATCTAGGTCTACTAGATTAATAGAGATGCCACCACCTAGCTAGAGGAATACCAACCCAAGTCACAGGTCAGGGAGTCCTAGCATTAGTGAGAGTCATCCATGACTCTTTATTTATGTACTATTGTTGATGCATTCCTCGTGATGAAGGCACATTTTTGTACGAAATTATATGTATTGTTTTTTATTATGCCTCGAGATGAAGGCACATTTTAAATCTATGCCCATGATGGCCTATATTGTATCTGATGTATATCGAGACAAATTTTTTACATGGACATTGATTTTGATATGGATATATGATGATGTAATTTTTTATTTTATCGCATTTTGTGTTTTATGATATATGATGTTTAGCCTATGTTTTTATTATGGTCTATGATGAGGGGGGATAAACATAATCCCTCTTTCCCTGATTGGTGACATTATATGATGTTAGCTTAACGTACCTGTTTAATATTTGTTTGTATGATGATGTAGTTTAGCATTTATTGATATGTGATGATGTTTAGATGTGATAATAGATGATACCGATGATGAAATGATAACAAATTATACAAGCAAACAAGACAAGAACAAGTTAACTAAATCTAATAAAAAACAACAACTATATATAAGTATGTAAGATAAAAATAAACCTAATGAACTCCACAATAGATTAAATTAACACTTAATCTAAACAAGAAAATGAATCCAATTTAAAGCAAAAAATACAAAAAGGAAAATAAAAAAAACTATGTGTAAACAAACAACTAAAGTAAGCAAACTACTACTTTGTTTTTGTGGGACAATTTGAAAATGTTTTGTACTGCTTTTGTTATTATCTTCAAGATAATTTTATATTGTTTTTGAGTTTTCTATGAGAAATTTTGGAATGTTTTTATTTTTCCAACTAAACATATTTGAACGTGTTGGTATTAGCAAAAGTTATATGAATGTTTCTGTAATTTTCTAGAAGTTTTCCAAAGCTATGTATAAGTAGAAACATATAGGATCATTCAGTGACGATGCAAAGGTGCCCCCAACATTCGATGGGGAAGTACAAAGGAAAAATATTTGCATATAGAAGTAGGATCATTTAGATCAAGGCCAAGAGGGATATGCTCCAAAGTATCTTAGATGTAGGAAAAAACTAGCTTAGGATAAATCCGTCGTAATCCTAGACATGAGTTACTGACCCACCAGTGGCACCATAAAATGGTTTTCACCAAAGGACTTGTCCAAAGTGCCACAATTGCATGGTTTTCACACTTGGATGCATTGATTTATATTTACCTTTTTCAATTCAATATATATTTTTTATTGATTTTCTGATATTTGAGGGACCCCATACTTAAGCATAGAAATGTTTGAGATGCATGGTGTTCATGGGTTCCCTAATTTAATCACCATTAGAATCAACAAGATTATATGCACCTGAACCAAATTTAGTGACCACAACATATGGTGCTAACCAGTTAGGCTCAAAACTACCTTTCTTTTCACGATCTCTAGTGGTATTGAACTAATTTTCCTTTAGAACAAGGTCTCCTACCTCAAATCGGAAAGGTATCATTCTTTTTTTATAACCTAGATGCACTCAATTATGATACACTTTGAGGTGATCAAGGGTATGAAGGTGATTTTCATCTAGTAGCTCTATCTCTGCTAGAAATTCCACTCTTTTGTCCTCCTATTTATCTAAGTAAAATCTTATCTCTATATGCAAAGAGGGGAGCTCGATCTCAAGGGGTAATACGACTTCTGTGCCAAAAACTAGGGAATATGGAGTAGTACCCATAGGAGTGCGGATTAATTTTTTGTAATCCCAGAGGGTGGGATGAATCTATAAATTCCAATTACAACTAGTTTTATCCACCATCTTCTCCATAATATGAACAATGTTTTTATTTGAGGCTTCATCCTGGCCATTACCTTGAGGGTAATAGGGGTTGAATACTTGAGTTGGATTTGAAAGTGTTGACATAACACCTTCATATTTTTTTTTCTTGAATGAATCACCATTGTAAGATAAAATGAAAGAGGGGATGTCATACCGGAAAATGATATGGTTCATTATGAATTTAGATATCTGCGCACTAGTGACATAGGTGAGAGGAAAAACCTCTACCCACTTCGTGAAGTACTTAGTGGCAGTAATAATGAACATATGGCCATTAGAGGATGTAGGGGTAAGCTTACTGATGATATCGAGTCCCCACTTTAAAAATGGCTATGGTGTTGTAATAGGATGCAGTGATTGTGTCGAGGCATGTATCAAGTTGCCATATTTCTGACATAACAAACATTTCTTTATGTACTTGCAACAATTAGTATCCATGGTAGGACAATAATATCCTACTCTTAGGATCTTTTTATCCAAGACAATCCCACTTGTATGGGCTACATAGATGCCCTCGTGAACCTTCTTAACTGCCAAGATAGATTCATCCAAGTTAAGATAACAAAATAAATTCCCATAATAATATCTATGGTAGAGAGTGCCCCGAAGTAAGGTGTAGTGGGCTATGTGCTAGATAAGTTTTATTTTTTCAGAACATGAAATATATGGAGGGAAGGTTCCATCATGAAGGTAATAAAATATGTCAAGGTACCAGAGGGATAGGGGACCAATAACTTCACATACTAAACAAGACTCTGACATGTCATATGTTGGTGTCGTCAAATGGTCAAGGAAGAAGGTAATATCATTATCCCTAGGTGGGATGCATTGAAGAAAACTAGTTGTAGCCATAATATCCACTACTTGATTCTGTCCTCTACAGATCTGCTCAAATGTGATATGTATAAAGAATTCATTCAATGTATCCACCAGTTTCTTATAAGGAATGAAATTCTCATCCTTTACCTTGTATTCATCAGTAACTTGTTTGATGATTAACATGGAATAAAAAATTACGTTGACATGCCCGATATCCCAACATATAGCTATTTTCAACCCTACAATGAGAGATTCATATTCCATTATATTGTTGGTACATGGGAAAATAAGTCTAAATGCTTGTGGAATCATGTATATTGATGGAATAATGAGCACCAATCTTGCTCCTGAACCATGGAAACTAAAGGATCCATCAAAATACATCTGTTGATATTAAGTATCAAATCATTCATCTCATGCCTCAACCAACTCAATCTTTCAGCTTGAGCAAACCTGTCCTGAAATCTAACATCTTTCTTCTTCACAAACAGACCTGTAAGACCCATAAAATATCATCACTAATAAAAAACATATACAAATAGAAATACCTTTGAATCCTCTTTCCATAACATATTATAACTACTTCCAACTCTAAGTGGAAGGCCTTTAACTAAGCCAATTTCTGCAAACTGCTTCTTAAGCCTTCTACGACTCAAGAATTGACTATGAGCTTAACTTGCTCCATCACCTCAAAAACCAATTCCAAGCTTAACCAAACCATTTAAAACCCTTATAAATGATTTCTAAGCACTCAGAAACCTTCACCAAGCATGAACAACTTAGAATCATCACTTTACCTCATGAATCCATTTAACACCATGTTAGAACAAACATCTTCCATATTTGACCCTCAAAGAACAGGTCATAACTTTTGCATAACATAGATTTTTTTTATATACCAATGGAAATATCTCTAAACCAAGATCACTAAAAAAATTGAATGGATTCCTAACTCCCCTTGTAGCTCTTGCAAGATCAAATTTACCACAAACTGCTCCAAACTACACCAAACAACCAATCTTCATAAATAGGGTATACTTTGTCATTTTTCAGCTCAACCATGATCTGAAACTATTATGAAAATGTATCACAACACCAAGGATAGTCAAAATAATTCTAATTTATTCTTCTACTTCTTTGGGTAACTTTACCTTAAACTAGAATTCTTCATAAAAAATCAATTTCAGTGGGGCCCACATATAATCACATGCTCTAATATACCTTTTTGGAAATATGGAAGAGTCCTATACAACATAAAATCATCACCTTTGATAAACCAATAAAAATAGGTTTAGATATACCTCTTCTTCTCCAAGTCACTCTTAGCTAGGGTTTACCTAGGGTTTCATACCACTTTACCTTGTTCATAATAGCTCATAAAACATGAGGATAAAACCATCTCATTATTTTTTTGAAACCTTAATAACTGACTTAAGAAGCTATGCCAAATAGATTACGTTCCCATGCAAAGCATACAATTCAAAAGGAGTATCAGAAGGTCCATATTTTCCTTAAAAACAAACTCTGACTTACATATCTTACAATTCTTGTGCTAGAATGAACTAAAACTTATCATGAAACATCATCCAACATCCTCTAACCAACGCACAACCTTAGGAAAAAAGGAAGGTAGAGGTCAAATAGTGGTCCTGAAAAACTCCATCCATTAAAGACTTACCTAAATAGGCTCAAATTGGACCTATTTATCACCTGGTTGCTTCCCATGTAATCTTAATATATTATACGACCAAATTTCATCTGAGAGATTGACTCCAGGGTGAAGGAAACACTTTGAGGTACAACTACGACCAGGTGCTCCACCATGAATAATCAACCTCCAAAACTCATGGACACCTGCGCACTTTTGCATGATCCCATTGCTACCAAAAGAACAATTATGAGGTACCAACCTACACCCCATAACACCTTAGTGCCCTATTTGTATTGGTGGATATTTCATAATAAAAATCATAAGGAGAGCTATAACACAGTGCATGTGAAGGCTTATGTTTTACTTGATGGTTGGACCCTTTTTTTCACTCTGTGTGGAGGATTTTTTACTTCCATTGACTATACTCACAAACATCACTGCTATGAGGTGCACTAGATGGACTCACCAATCATGGACACTACTAATCAACCATCATCCACTGGCATGTTGAATCCCCACCTCCATCTCCACTCATATAAAACCGTGACACCATTTTCCTATGTTTCCTTGACATCAATGAAAAAACATACATGAACATCGTTTAAAAGGATGTGGACAGACCAATTAAAGATCATGCTTCGAGATTAGGTTCACCATGTTCAAACTCAATAAACATGTAACTTTATGCCCTAGATATTCAGCTATAATCCTTGTTTTCCTCATTAAATTTTGATGCCAACCTATTGTTTCCTCCAAAATATGACAACATCTTCCTCTTGAAAATGAATTCATGGTGATATAAGGTATTTACAACATTACTTGTTCCATGTTATAACCATCCTCGAAAATATATTCATGACTATTTTTTATAGCCTTCCCATTCCTAGATTGCACCAAAAACACTATTTTTGCATAGAAGATTGTGAAAAAATCCCTGCGAGACAATCATTTCGAAATCGAAGTCATCTATTCCTCTCCCAGAACACGTCATTTTGAGCTATTTTACATCCATCTAAGAATAATTTCCACACTTACGATCTAAACCTTCACTACAACTCTAAAACCCTTGTAAATCCACATGTCCATCTGAAATTTTCTCAACCAGGAAACTTTGAAAGGATTATTTTCACAGTTTGAGTAGTGTATATGTACATGAATGATTCTTATTTCCTTGTAATTTAACATTTGTTAGGGAAGATGAGTACGATTCTATGCATGCCTGGTAGGATCAACGTTAAGTCTCATGGAAATGGAAATGGAAATGGAAATGATTAATCAAGATGATTAAATGATGGCATAGAAAGGATAAAATGGAGGATTTAAGAAGAAGTTGCAGCCAATAAATGAAATGTGGGTTTAGAATTTACTAAACTATTTTGTGTGCTATAATTAGAATTGAATGTGATGGGAAATAAGTTTAATCCATTGCATGTTAATGGAAGTTAAGGGAAAGTTGTAATGTCCTCTCTCCTTCTCTCCTCCCGAAAAGCCTTTATAAGGCTTGCACTCTTGTTTGTAAAGACACACATTGATACCAAAATATTGGTTGTCTCAATATCTTTATTGTCCAAAATCTAAAGTCATGCACAATCATTGGTATCAGATCTGTTATAAGGTGAATCAGGATCCAAAACCTGAACCATGGGTAGAATAACCAACAAGTTTTAGGTTAATATTTGGGTTGAAGTGAAATCCACACATCACCTAGGGACATTCTATTTACTTTCAAGAGAAATAAAACCATACACAATTATTATCTATCATGTAACATCCATATGAATGATTTAACTAATTTTAAACTTGAACCTCTTCTCATCATACTTGATAGAATTATGATCTTTGGAATACTAGAAGTGAGAACTATTAGCATTATGTTTAGTGTTAATACATTGTTATTTGTTGGACAGTTATAACTATCCTCCTCCTTGTTGCAGCCTGCAACCTTTATATGGCTATGTTCATTGAATATTTTTCAAGACATTTATCAATTTTTAGGTCTATCTCTGCCTTGAAACAATTGGTATCAAAGCTACTCTATTCTTGGCATGGAGTTTTAAGAGCTGGATAAGATCAAAACGTTTCTGGAATTTTTGTTGTGCTATGCGTGGAGGAGCTTGAGCAGCGTGCAAGGCAGTAGTTGTTTAGAGGAACGGTATTCCTAGAGCGCAGCGAAGGGAGGCAACTGCCATCATTGTGGAACATCGCGACAGCGACAGGATTAGCGTGGTTTACCTGCATTCCAATTGGATTTCTACTATTTCCATAGCAAGGTAATTTACTTCCTACTTCACCATTTTTTTTCGTTTCTCCAGTAGTTATTATGGACATTCACTTGGAAAAATACTCGGGGTTAAACTTTCATACATGGAAGGTGAAGATTCCAAATGCAACTTATGCATAAAAACTTATGGGGTATAGTAGATGGGAAAGAGAAAAAGCCCACAGACGCGGCGCCAAATTAACAGAATGGCAGTGCATAGATGATAAAGCAAAAGCCATTATTGGCCTTGCTCTCTCCGATTCTGAACTCCATCATGTTGATCTCAATAAATCTTCCAAGGACATGTGGGATAATTTAAATCAATTATTTGGAACGAAAGCAGTGAACGCAAAGTTTTCCCTAAAACTTCAGTTATATAGATTCAAAATGGAAGAAAGTTTTTCTATGTCTAGTCACATTAATAATCTTCGGTCTCTGCTCCAACAACTACAGAAGTCAAAGCTGTGATAGAAGATGAGGATGCCAAATCTATCCTATTAAACAGTCTATCTTCCAAATACAACAATGTTGTTTTTACTCTCAGTCAAATTCAGTCTAAATCTCTAGATGACATGATCGCGGCTCTTCTGCAGAGGAAAAACGCATAACTGATGATGTTGCAGAAGGTGATACTCAACAAGTAAGTGCACTTATATTCCACAAACTTAAAATTTCATAGGAGATCAGATAAAAATAAACAAGGCCTAAACAAGAGATTGAATGCCACTATTGTCAGAAGAAAGGTCATACAATGTGGAACTAAGGTCATATCCGAGCAAGAGATGTTCCTACAAGGAAATATAAAACACAATGGAGCTAATACTGCTCATGTTTAGAAGATCCACAAGATTATGACGAGAGTGAGGAAGTTGTTGATGAGATTGGCTTCACATCATCTCTAGTATTGTAAGCACATTACAGGAGGACTTAGAGGATAACGGAGGCTGGAGGAAATCCAGCGACCTCTTGCAAGCCACAAGATTGACGAGGCCGCCGACAGACATTGTGGCAGAATAAGGTATTGAGGACTATTCCTCAATTTTGGTGAATTGTTTATTTTCAGTTTTGTGTTGTTGTTCCTATGTTGTTTTGTTGTTCAATAAAGTGCAGATGGTGCGATAGTTTCTTGTTTGGGACCTCCTAATTGAAAAGCGTCATGGGGAGCAGAAAAGCATTGAAAGCAGTGCATGGTACTCGAAGTTGGGTTCATGGTAATCCTGTAAAACCACTGAGGTATCATCCTCTTGGGTTCGTGGTATGCCTGTAAAACCACCGAGGTAAAATCCTCTTGGTTCGTGGTAAGCCTGTAAAACCACCGAGGTGAATAGTCAGAAAGTGTTCCTGTCCCTCTAGGTTTATGGTCAACCTTAGAAAAACCATGTGAGACCATGTAGGCACATGCTCATGTGAAGACCCTCTTTGCGGTGTTCTCATTAAGGGGGGGACCTCCAGTATCAGGAAATGTATGTTTTGTACGAACAATGTAATAAGGGGGGGAATGTTAGCATTTGTTTAAGCATTAGTTTAATCCATTGTTGTTAATGGACAATTAATAGACAGTTGTCCTGTCCTCTCTCCTTCTCTCCTCCCGCAGCCTTTATAAGGCTTGGCACTCTTGTTTGTAAAGATAATTATTATTTATACAATTTTCCATTATTGAACTTACTCATTCTTAGTTTTTTTTATAGTATCTTTCTTACATATTTATGTCATTTTAGATTAAAAAATAAATATTTAAGATCACTAATCACTTTTCTATCATTTTTACAAAAGGCATGTCTACGTTCACATTGGGTGCATTTTGTGACAAGTAATTGCATTTATTCTTCTCTTACTTATGTTTCCATTTTGTGTGATAATTATTATTTATACAATTTTCCATTATTGAAATTACTCATTCTTAGTTTTTTTTATTGTATATTTCTTACATATTTATGCCATTTTAGATTAAAAAATAAATATTTAAGATCACTAATCACTTTGCTATCATTTTTACACAATTTAAGCATACTTTTAAAACTTTTTTTGTTTATATTATTTAAGTATTTATCGTCTTCAATCAACCCCATGTATGCTATTTTCTTGCACCTACGGGTGATATGGAAAATTAGAAGGGGTTGTGATTTCATTAATTAATATATTTTTAAAGTAATCATAGAATTTTAACTTTCACAATCATTTATCATTTATGCTCTTCTCTCACATTCTTGGGATGATCTTGAGAATCAAAAGTGATATTGATTATTTTTAGCTTAACTTTTCTCCAACCTAAACCATGTATGGTCTTCTCTTACACCTTCAGATCAACTTGAGAATTAGAAATGGAGGAAGGTTTTTTTTTCATATTTAATCACTTGGTTCTTGCAGAAAAAGACTACTAATCTTTGTTATATAGAAATGCTCTACTTTCCCAATAAAACAACAAAATTATAACTTGTGTACTTGTAGATTTTCCTTGGCCAAATGTAATTGAAAATTACTAAAAATTGCTATAAAATCAAAGATACACTTTTGATTTTTAAAACTTTTCATTTATGTTTTTCCTTTACATTTTTGAAATTTAGAATGAATCTTGTCTATAAAAACCTCTTACATTTGTAAATTTACATGTAGTGGATGTGGATTTAATCACCACTTAAACTAAACTAGTGATGTGAATTTCACCACCATGCACCAACACATTCACATTGCATTACACTTGAGACTTAGTATCAAAGAAAATTCAATATTTACCTTGCCTCTAGTCCCCACTTACAGGTAAAGCTATTGTGATGGCTACTGCGAGTATCCCCTAATATATATGTAACTGTAGACATAAAAATTACGTCACCCTAATTCCTACGTATGTATGCACCTTAGGACATGCCTTCGTAATCTCACATGGTCACTTTACCCATTTACCAACCTATAATTACCATTTTACCACACACAACTAATTGTAACCACAAAATAAATAAAATAAAAAATAACCTAAACGACCCTAACCTCTTAACAAACTCCCTATGAGACTTAAAACCTCAAAACCATTATAAACCCCAAAAATCCCAAGAAAGGAGATGGTTGAAGCTAAATTCAACCATTATCCTAAAAACACAAACAAATAGCGTCAATTCCTTGAATCGACACCAATTGGTGTAGATCAGTGCTGATTCATTTAAAATGACATTGATCATATAAAAGGTGGCACAAGACACTACCCAAGGATCCAAAATTTTTATAGGTGTCAGGGCTCGTATAGTGAACAATTGCAGTGATGAATAAGGCCTCTCTACCAATGTGAAGGATATAAATCACTCTCAATACATGTCTCTCCCTTTAAATAAGATACCCTCTCAAGCCAATCATTTAATCAATCATCCTTACAAAGGTATGTCCATCTTATGAACTAGTAGGAATCTATATTCAGGTTTAAAAATTTGAATAGTCTTGCATTATAATTTTCTTTAATAATTAGTATCATTTCACATTTATGTCTCCACACATAGAGATTTATACCAATCATGTGGATTGATTCTGATCTACTACATCGAAACTAATTCCTATAAAAATCATCCAACTCTACATTTTGATACATCTTAGCATAAATCTTCCATAATTTGTAATCATGTATAATGTTCTCCTACTTGTAAACTTTTATTTGTGTTAGATGACCATTCCAATAGCAGTTTATGAAGCCACAAACATCTATAATCTTCACATAGTCAACTATCCTTTTGTGTGGCAAAAATTAGACATCAAGCATGAGTTAAGCATATGCATCATCATTTCTTTATAGTAGATTGGTTACTTTGGATGCATATGCTTTGTAAGTCACCCCTTCATCATATATGAATAATCCCACATCTGCAGGAAGTAGTAGTTTGTTTGATAGGAATTAGTATATAAGAAGGTGTTGATCCTCAATGAAGAATCCACGAATATATTGTATTGAGATTGATCAAAGGAGGTTTCCCCCTTGAAGAGGCCTACAGTTAAATATCATTTTGAGTTCTTTTTATTTAGTTATTTGTTACAAGTTGTTTCCATTTCTAGTTAAATTATTGTGATTGGTAAAATAGTGTTGTAGGGTCTTCACATCTGGTATCAGAGCACTTTCCACGGCCAATTTTTTTCTCTCTACAGTAAATCACGGTGATCTAATTCTACCCACAGTATGCTCTCACCTCGCCCAAATGGGATCTTGGTGATCAGAAAGTGGTCCAAATCTTGTTTGCATTCTTGTTGCACTGTTGCATTCTATTTATAGATCTAGGTAGAAGTTGTGAGTTGTGTTGTTTCCAAATATTACATTCCATTCGCATTCTATTCACATGCACAAGCACTCCTTAACTTTCACATGGAAACCTGACACGGGCATTGGCTAGAGCTAGGCAACCTTGAAAGTTCCAGGTGGTTGTCTCCATTTCCAAACCACAAGCTTCAGAAGCCATCCTTCATCATTTTCTTGAGACCATTCTTCTCTATGCAAAACCAAATTGGCCCAAAATCATTTTTTTCTTATTGATTTAAGGTATGGTTTTGTTTCTAGATTATGTGTAGGGTCTTTGGTGGGTGCTTGGCAATTCTCCTAGCTCACAAACACAATATTTAAATATTATAAAAAAGGCATTGGAAATTCTATTTTTTAGCCATATCTTTTGTATTATAGCTTCATTTTCCCTGAAAATTTCCTAGAACACTTGAAATCCTAGTCCACACATTTCATACGTTGAGGTTCCAAGACCCAATTCCACTTCTATCACTCAGAAATTGTCATTTTCAATATTTTTAGGGTTTGCCATAAATTCTTCATTTTTTACCCGATTGCCCAGAATTCACACATGTTCTTCCTTTAACTATTCTGATCCTTTTTTCCTCGAGGAAAAAATTTCCAGTTTTTACCATTACAGCCCCAAATTGCATTTTTCCTCCATCAAAATCACCTAGAAAGTGCCAAAAACCCCGTCCAAGTCCATTCTCCCTATTTTCTTGAGCTCAAATCCCAAATTGCCATTACTAAATGTGTTTTAGAAAGAGTTTTTCTATCCATTGCCAAAAAAAACCCTAGTTATGGTTGTCACCCGTACAGGCACAAAAGTCATGGAGGAAGAACTTGAAACATTGAAAGCCCAGGTCACTGAGCTAGCTCAAAGGCTACAAGGATTGAATCAACAAAATGATATTTTGATCAAACAATGGAAAAATGAGGAGTCCTCACACAACTCCTTCTCCAACCAATCCTGTGGGCCCAAGATGGACTTTCCAAAGTTCAATGGTACAGATCCTACAGGATGGATTTATCAGGCCAAGCAGTTCTTCAACATTCATGACACTTATTCTGTTAATCAAGTTCCAATCACCTCCTACCACTTGGAAAAGGACACACTACAATGGTACCATTGGTATCTCATAACACATGATGAACCCGATTGGAAGAAATTTACATCCCTCATTTTGGGAAGATTTGGTCCCTCTGAATTCAAGGACTTCATTGGAGCTCTCACCAAACTCCACCAGACAGGTACTATTCGGGAGTATCAACAAGGAGTTTGAGAAACTGGCTAATCATATTGAAGGGATAACAAAATACTTCTTCAAGAGTTGTTTTGTTAGTGGCCTCAAGGAGCCAATCCACTCAGAGGTGAAAATGTTTCACCCCACCAACATGATGGAAGCCTTGGGCCTGGCTAAGTTGGTTGAAGATAAAATGTCAGTGCAATGTCGACTCCCATTGTCGTCAACAACCAAGAACCCAACCAACCAGCGGCCAACGTCCAACACCCAGATCAAGCGTCTCACTGAGGTTGAGATGTGGGCTCATAAGGAGAAGGGATTATGTTACAACTGTGATGATAAATGGGTTAAGGGTCACAGGTGCATCACACAAAATCTTTACCTACTCGATGTGGAATCACCACCAGAGTAGGAAAATGAGGCCAATAGCGAGGATTTCAATGATGCTCCAGATGAACCAAGCTCCGCAAGAGGATTCTGCACCCCAGGAGGATCAACCAGAGATCTCTTTACATGCACTAGCTAGTGTTACCACCTCGCAAACTATGAAGGTCAAGGGGTGCTTCAAAAATATTCCTCTCACAATCCTCATTGACTTCGACAGTACACACAATTTCATTGATCCCCGCATTGCTAAGCAGGTAGACTGCTTTGTGTACCCTTGTTTTAGCTTTGAAGTGATGATTGCTAATGGGGGAACATTGCCTTGTAAAGGGAAATGTCAGAATGTACGCATTGCGATCATTGACTACACTCTGCGATTGGATATGTTTTCCCTCCCTCTAGGTGGATGTGATGTGGTTTTAGGTGCACAATGGCTCTGCACTTTGGGACCCATTCTATGGGATTTTTCTGAGCTCTGGATGCAGTTCACAGCTAACGGCCAGAAGCACACCTTAAAGGGATTATTGTTAGGATCTTCTTCCATCATCAACTCCCATCGCATGGAAAATATTCTAAAGAAAGGCTCCCATGGTATAATTTCCCAACTGCACTCCATCCAACTCCAACCCCCCACTACCACTAGCAACCCTATGGATTTTCAAGCCATCCTTGAACAAACATGATACTATTTTTATCAAACCAATGGGTTTTCCCCCTTCACGTCTCAAATATCACTGCATCCCACTCCTCCCAGGAATCATCCCCCCAACATTTGTCCCTACCACTATCCATATCTACAAAAGTCTAAAATTGAAAACCTAGTCTGGGACCTCCTCAAATCTAGCATCATTCACCCCAACACCAACCCGTACTCCTCTCTAGTACTTCTTGTCCACAAAAAAGGACAACTCATGGCAGCTCTACATTGACTTTCGTGCCCTCAAATCTCCTCACCATCAAGGATAAATTCCCCATTCTGGTCATTGATGAGCTTCTGGGTGATCTCCATGGGGAAGTTGTTTTCTCCAAATTTGACCTTCACTCTGGCTATCACCAGATTCGAGTGCATCCTGAAGACATTCCAAAAACATCCTTCTCACACTCATAAGGGTCACTATGAGAGATTGCAATGTAAACCAATCGTACTCCTGTCCCCGTTCTTTTGTGTCAGGACCAAGGCTCTTGGGAACGGTCATTACATTTGGATCATTACTGTCGAATGGCTTGGCAGCTTGATGTTGTCCTTGGTTTTGGTATCTATTGCTCCTGAGGTGGTGGTCTATTTTGTTGTATTGGGGCCTAGCTTGGTACCGGTGCTTGAGGCTGATACTGTCTAAACACTTTGAGCTTGTTTGTCTTTGATAGTCACTAGCTCATTTCCAAGGTTCTGCAGTTGTTTCATGACCTCCCTGCAATTCCTTTGAAGTATTTGAAGAAGTCGATGCCTTATTATTACTTTGATTTCTAGGAGTTGGAATGGGATTCACTCTGGTGCTTGACTGGTTTAGGATTTCCCATATGTGGATAGAGAGGAATTGGTGGCCTTGGTGGCAAGCTTGCCAGCTTGGATCAAACAGTTCTCTACTCTGATAGCTGTGTCGTAGGCCCCTGGCAGCGTTGTTCCTCCCATTGATTGGGTCATCATGGCTATGTCTGAATTTATAGCCTTTAAGAAATAAAGGAATGCTCCTTTGACGGTTGGTCTCATAGCTATTGGAATCCTGTCCCATGTCCGTTGGAATCTGAAGTTGAAATCTATCATTTGTTCATCAGGAGCCCTTTTGATTGTTGTCAGCTGTTCCAATAAAGATAATTGTCCGCCCTCCTCCTCGAATTGGTTGCAAAGAGCTGAACAAAAGTTGGTCCCAATTCGTAATAGACCTTGCTGCTAGGCTCCTAAACCATTGTAAGGGCCTTACCCTTTGAAAGATGAAGCCAACAACTTGACTGCAACAATCCATTTCATTTATTTCGTGGATTGCACATGCATTAGCAATATCCTGGATGTGATCAATAGGAGTAGTATGATTTTCCCCTGTAAAATAGGGTATATTCTTTAGTGCTGCAACTGGAATTTGATTCTGAGCATCTAGGGCAAGTGGACTACTACTCATGAAATTGACAAAGGGATTCAGTGGTAGATGTGCCATTATGATCGGCCTAAGAACCCTGGTCGATGCGAGAAAAGGCCTACCAGGTGGAGGTGTAGACAAAGTCCTGTTAGGTGGAGATGATGATCTTTGTGGTCTTCTTCCTCTCCTCTCTCTACCTGGTGATAGTTGCAAGTGGAAAAATAGCCCCTCTTCTTGAGTATTATACCTGGTTCGAATTATTCTCATATGCTTGGGCAACTTTTGCTGCTCAACCGCTAATTCTACCCCTTCGAGTCGCCAGATGTGTTAGAAAAATTGAGCCTCAAAAGGCAGACTTCTGCCAAGTTACACACCAAACCTGACAATATTTAAAAAATAGAATTTTAAAGACCTGTATTTTGAGAGTTTTAGAGTTTGGAATGTGATTTGGAATGACAGTCTCAAAAATCCAAAAATGCCAGACTTCTGAATACCTGAAACTGAAATTCAAAAAAACCATGAAATTTTGAAAGTCAAAATCTCAAAAATCTAAGAATACCCTTTTGAATATTATCCCCTGATCTATCAACTAGTGAAATTTTGACTTGTTTCGAGCAAGTTAAGTCCTTGAAAATTGATTTCAAAGTTCAGCCCAGAAGGTGAAAATATGAAATTGTAAAACCTGTAATTTTTTAAGTCCGAATTTCTTGAAAGTTCCCTCAAATCTATGGAATGACCTCTTGGTGCCACTGAGCATGCCAAAACTGTTGATGGTGAATCACAACACCCCTGAATGTATGCAACTCGATGGGTTGAGACTCTCAGTGCGATTGCATAACATGGAGCTTTTCCCAAGTGTGGGACCTTGCGAAATCAGAAAAGCTCTCCGGATGAAGGCCGGTTCCTATTCCTCTGTTTAGATGCACACGTAGAAAATGCAGAGGGTTTACTAAAAAACCTAATCTAACTTGCCAAGGAGACAGGGTAAGAAGATGCATAAAATAAAACCTAAACTACAAAGGTGATGCACCGAGGAATGAAGAACACCTGTCATGCCAATAAACACAAACCATAAAAAACGCAATGCAAGATCATGCACAGATAACTAGATTCATAGTGAAATATCAAGAGGATGCAAATGAACACAGAAAGGGTTGAGAATCATACATAGACATGCATTAATTTTCTCTAAAGATTGATACAACACACTGTAAAATGCCAAGAGGCAAAGTTGCATTACAATTTCAAATGGGAGGTTTGAACTCCACAAGTTTACCTGCCAAAGAGAAGAAGGGAGGGGCAAAACAACAATGTCCAACCTTTAGAAATAATCCCCTCCTTACAATTTATAGGAAGAATGAGAGAGGGAAGAGAGAGAAAATCCAAATCTACCCCAACCACCTCCAGGTTGCATTTAACTCATCTCATTATGATGGTAGGTGAGAACCCCAGCGAACGCAAAAGTGGTAAACTGTATTTTGCATTTTTAAGAATTTTTTCTCACCTTATTAAAGATATATAGTCATAGTTGGATAGAGGACCTTGTAAGCTTTCCGAAAAGTCCAACCTTGCATGAATCTGAGCTCCCAGTCAAAAGTTATGGCCGTCTGAATATCTGCGCCAGGGTCTGCTTCCTGTCAGCGCTCAAAATGTTGCGCCTCCTGAAGGTGCGCCATAGGCGCATCCATGTGTGTGTCGACATCCTCTTAAGTGTGCCAAGGCACAACTTTTTCCCTGTTAACACTCTGTGTCATGCGCCATTTCTGTGTGCCAAGGGCACATACATTACCCTGTCGACACTCATTTTCATGTGCCTCCTTTCCTACGCCTTGGCGCATACATCCTCGTGTCGACACTCATTTCCATGCACCTCTTTCCTACGCCTTGGCACATACATCCTCGTGTCGACACTCATTTCCATACACCTCTTTCCTGTGCCTTGGCGCATACATCCTTGTGTCGACACTCATTTCCATTTGCCTCTTCTGTGTGCTAAGGGCGCATACATTACCCTGTCGACACTCATTTCCATACGCCTCTTCTCCTGTGCCTTGGTGTATACATCCTCGTGTCAAAAATCATTTCCATGCACCTTGGGTGCATCCTTTTCTCTGTTGACACTCCGTGTCGTGTGCCATTTCTGTACACCAAGGGCGCATCCTTTTCTCTGTCGACACTTCGTGTCGTGCACCATTTCTGTGTGCCAAGGGCGCATCCTTTTCTCTGTTGACACTCCGTGTCGTGTGCCATTTCTATGCACCAAGGGTGCATCCTTTTCTCTGTTGACACTCCGTGTCGTGTGCCATTTCTGTGCGCCAAGGGCACATCTTTTTCTCTGTCGACACTCCGTGTCGTGTGCCATTTCTGTGAGCCAAGGGCGCATCCTTTTCTCTGTCGACACTCCGTGTCATGCACCATTTCTGTGCACCAAGGGTGCATCCTTTTCTCTGTCGACACTCCATGTCATGCGCCATTTCTATGTGCCAAGGGTGCATAAATGTCAGGGATTTGAGCTTCTTTGATTTCTATAATCTTCTGCTTGTCTATATCTACCTGGGGGAAGATATATACAACATGTACCACAAAATTTAATTAATATGTCAGGCCATTATTGATCAAATCATTAATGAACCTCTTCTAGATAACAAACCACCACATGAATACTTTCCCAATGAATCCATTAATAACATTGATGAATCTAAAAAATTATGAATTAGACTTCATCCCAGTAAAAACGAACCTCTTCTTTGATGGTGCTAAATGTCAAGAAGGCAGAGGACTCGGTATAGTTATTATACCACCCTATAACATTCCCATTACATTATCATTCAAAATCAATTTTGAGTGTACTAATAACATGACAAAGTACAAAGATTTGATCATGGGTTTGCAAACCACTATTGTTTTAGGTGTCTAACTCCTATAGATCTGTGGAGATTAAGAACTTTTCATTAGTTAGGTCAAAGGAGAATTCCAATGTAAAAATGAGGTCCTTCAAAAATATAAAGTTGTTGATTTTCTCCTTAGCAAATTTGATTTTTATACCATTCAGGCCATCCCACGATCCTCTAACAAGTTTTCAGATACTATGGCTTCCTTAGGATCCCTTGTACCTTTCAAAATAGAAAGATTGAAAGATAAGACTAAGATGTTTGTAGTCATTCAATTATTGGATCTTACTTCACATAAAAATGAGCTACCTTCCATCTCCACCATCAATTCCAATTCATCATATTTATGGTACACTCAAATGTTTCATTACCTTATGGAATATAAACTCCACTTTGACTTATCAAAATACACTAAATGATATTTTTTACAACATTTCAGTTGATTAG